>QTSX02000043.1:0-483633 GCA_014839935.2 Entomophthora muscae | reverse complement strand
ATACACTGTAAACATTTCTATTATTTCTTTGATTTTATAAATTACCAAAAAATAAAGTAACTCACACTACAAAATTGTGTAAAATTTTAACCCTGCTTGTTGTATTATTGTATATTTTTTAAAATAAATTTGACTTGAAATTAAGTGTCAGAATTTTTGGGATATTTAGCAATTAATAAGCTTAATCAACAATTTTGTGTGCACGGATATGTGTCTTATGGATAGATTTAACATAGATTAAAGGCAACTTGGACCCAAGATAGATAAAGCAATGATCAAATCACATCCTGGTCTTAATAAATTCCATGTCCCTAATTAATGGAAAGTAAAATGCAGATATGGCGCAATTAATTAGTGCACTTCCAAAGGCTCCCATATATGCATCTCATAATTATTAATATTATAAGTTTAATTTATCCTTTAATAGGAGGGCTGTCATATGGACTGTCACCTGCATTATTATTAAAAGAGTCTGCCATGGATTGGACTGCCAGGTCAACCACTCTAAGATAAAAGCCCAAGAGCCTATTGTATTAGGGTAGTTGGATTATATGAACAATCACCTTCATCACCAAGTAAACAACTTCTTGATAGATAGCCCTGAGGAGTGGCCCAGGTAGACAACTGACTCTGCTTGGTAAGGGAATTGGTTTTATGGTATGTCAAGAAGATCATATATGCTGTGGAAGCTTTCAAACAAGCTTCCTTCCAAAATCTTTCCTCTCAAGGTTGTCTGCCTGCCACATTGCCCTAATGTTACTTTAGTCCAATCTTTTCATTATAAACTAACCTTGGAAATTATGTGAGCATCTGGGCCAGCCTCAATGACAGTCAGTATGAAGAAAGACTAATATTTATTATTATAAATCCCTTTAGGCTCAACAATGAAGTGTAGTCATTTCTAATCATTCTTTCCCTAGAACAAGCTTAATATTTTAAGCAAAAGACAGTACTATTATCATACAGCATCATTTCCCTATAATATAATATAATATAGTATAGACACAACTATGAACCTTTATCCAGAAGTGAGAAGAATGCCCCCCATTGTCTCCTGACTGTAGGCCCAGTCAAAATTCTTGCCTCTGATGAGAGCAACACTTGTTTTGGGCCGCAGGTTAAACCAAAGTCACATATTATCCTGTACTTTACTAATGTTAGAATATTTAGAAATCATTTTATAAGATGATAAAAATACCTCATTCCCCAGGGCTTAACATAATTAAATAACAAATATGTAACAAATGGTATACACGTGCTATAAGCATCTTTGCATAGCTTTAAAAACTCTCTGGAGATTTTTTAAACTAAAATAGCAATTAATAAAAGCAGTTGCTTCTTTCCAACCAGTTGTACAAAAGGATATAGACAATAATTTACTTGTATGTATTAAACCATGAAGCTGATTCAAAACAACATATTTCATATTTAAAAAATGTTATAATGAAAATGAAGATTTTAAGCATAGTTTAAATTTTTTGTTTTGAACTAGTAAAATCTCTGGAAAATCTCACCCTAAGAAAAGGTACAATAAAATTATTCAACGAAAAATCATGGTCAAACATATATAACAAATTTTTGCTTGTGGTTTTTAACTATAAGCTTATGCAAATGCATCATGTTTCATTATTAGCAATAAGCTTTTACTTACCCGAAATTTTGACATGAATTTAGAGTATATTATGGTTAGAATATATATACTTAGAGAACCACACTTTATTAAAACTAACATTATAATATGAAAAAGCGTCTATCAATCTCCAACTTAAAAAGCAAGGATATCCCGACAACTGATCTTCTTTGACTATTTCAACTAGCGTACTTATAGGTCTTTCTAAAAAAAATTATAAAATCTAAGATAATTGATTGACTGGTTATTTATTCTTGTGATGAATAATTATGTTGGAAATGAAAATGAAGCTTGATTAATATTTCTTTTTATCCTTTTCCCCGTAGCTGCCAGATTGACTTTTGCCGGATCCATTGCCTACAGAATTCTGTCCTTTATCGCCTGAGTACTTCTCAGAGGAGCCTCCTGCGAAACCACTAGTTTTTCTTGCACTTGAAGCAGCACTTTTGCCCTCAGATGAGCCTACAAATGAACCTGAGCTCCCGACATTCCCATATCCACTGGAAGAACCACCAGTTGAAGCAGTGCTTGTTGATGTCGCTTTTTTGGCGCTCTTGTAGTCCTTGGAAGAATCTTGGGCTGAACCAGAACTCTTTGATGGACTTGAAGCATTGAAATAACTACTGGATGAACCATCAGATGAGCCTTTGCTTGCTGCTCCATTTCCTGAAGAGGAGCCTGCGGAAGAAGTAACCTTTTTAGAATCCACTACTTTGGTGTCTTTGTTTCCAGCAGAAGCTACTTCAGATAAACCTGCTTTCTTGGCGGCGCCATAATCAGCAGATACGCTGTTCTTTGAAGCTCCAGTTGAAGCTTTGTTACTACTTCCGGTACTTGATCCTGATTCACTACCAGCTCCAGTGCTTGATTTTGACCCGTAACTACCTGAGCTAGACTTGGGAGTGTATGCTGCTGATGTATCTCCATACGAACGACGAGGAAGGCTGCTGCCGGAAGCAGGAGCAGCGAGGAGAGAGTTGAAGCCAATGGCAGCCAAAGCAATGTTAGTAAAGAAAATATTCATTTTGATGCTTTCTCTTAGCAACCACATCCTTGTTTTATACCCCACATCTCATTTTCACTCATCCCGGTTAAACTTTAAATCTTTGCATTAAATTTTAATTTAATAGCAAACCTGGCTAGGGCTCCATTTAAAATCACATATTTTTAATTTTAAAACTTTCGCTTGTATTTTTAGGGATAGCGTGCTTCCAAACATCAAATTTCAGCTTTGCTAGGCCAACACTAGGTGCAATTTCAACACCGCATCAATATAAATTCTAAATTAAAAGTCCGTTTTTTGGATTGATGCCATTAAACCATATAGCCCTTACTTTAGGCTGCTTGAAGCACGTCTATTTAACGAGTTTCACCCATTTTACGATGTAAACTATAATACAAAGCTTTAATTAAAACTAAAAGGTTTATTTTTAGTTTGCTGCAAAAGCATTTGTGCTATGCAGCCCGCTAGGGTTTGGACTTACACCTACTATTTCTTAATTCATGCACTTTTCAAAATACTGAGACCATTTTATATGGAGCTACTTCAGCTGGGCTCCTGCCTTTTCACCACAGTAGCATAAACAAAAAACAAATTTTTATAAGAGATGTGATAAAGCCAAAAGCTAAGACACAGGACTAACTATCTAAAGGGATTTTATAGTTAGTCAACTAAAATTTTTAAGCATTGGTTTAAAAATCAGTTTTATCATTAAAAAAAGCTAATTTTATTAACATGATGCCCATTAAATAACTTGTTTACCTTTTAATTTTTATTCGAAATAATAAAATATATATACTACTAAAAAAATCTCAACCACAAAAACAAAAGGTAAGTTATATTTCCCCCTTAATTTTTTAAAAATAGTCATTTTTATTTTGTAGTGAAATACAAGATGATTGAAAAAGATAAATGATTTAAGACTAACAATAAAAGGCGATAGTGTACAGTCAATACAAAAACTAACCAGGCCTTCATTTGTTTAAAATGAAGGAAAATCAAAGTAACTGAAAATCCCAAAATTGGCTGTATAGATGCACCACAAAAGTTTTATCAAGTACAGAGAAAAAAATAGAAAAAAATAAAAGCTACAACAAAGTAAGTATATTCCGAAAATTTCAATATTTATTATAAAAATCCAATGACTTACAAGACATAATATCTTGTAAAACTTTTACTTGGTTGCTGTAACAAATCCAAATGCCCAAGTTGGATCCCAAAAACCCTCTATTGGGTAACAGATTTTCATTTTCTGTTTTTTATCCAATCATCTCCCTCATTCCACATTCATTATGGACTTTTTAAATTTTTCCCTAAATACCTACCATGATAACTCCCTGAGAGGTATCTTGGTTTCCTAAAATCTATAATAAAAGAGTAAAAAAAGACAAAAAACCCCAGTTTAGCATAAAAATCAACATTTTGAAATTAGATTTAAAATTTCAAAAAAAAAATTTATGCAGAATCATTTTCTCTTGTTGTCTGAGGAAATGCTTCAGCTAAGCATCTTACAGATTATTTTACTCTCATTTGCAATTCTTCTGACCTTATGCAATAAATACCAGAGTCTGTGGTTGTCTCCTGCCCGTAACTGGTTCCTGCCGGCTATGGTCTCTGTGGTTTGGGGCCTGACCTGGTCCACCTTGACAAATACTTTTGTGGCAAGGTGGAAAACAGGCCCCATTTGTCACAGTTGGCCTACCTCTGGCTCTGACAGCAGCATAAAGTATTCTTGGCATAGAATAGGTATATGCTTGAGAGTCTTCATTAAATTACTTCCCATGCTTTTACTTCTCCTAATTTGAGATCCACTATGGATTATTTAGAGCTTGCTGGCAAATTAGATTTGATGATATTCCAAATATGTTCAATAGGATTCAGAAATAGGCCTTGATGAGGTTATTTCAAACAACCAATTTGTTTTGAATCCAGTTATTCCTTAACTTCTTGGGCTTTGTGGGTAAAAGTGTCATCTTGCATGAAGATGTAATTGGTTGGATTTTCCAAAATTCTCATAAAAAGACAGAGATTCTGTGAGGGATCCAGATTAATCCAGTTGAACTTACCATTCTCATTTCCAGGCTGAAAATTTTTTGCTAGAATCTTCCCGGGATAAAGCTTTGGAAAGCTTTACCTCCAAGGAGGCAATTTTCTGTGATAACACCTTATTGTTGTCACGCCATCAGGCCATTATTTTGACACTTTTCTCTTCTCTTAGTTTGAGGGCCTCTATCTCCCAGTTGGTGGTGTCCTTCACCTGCTGGAAGATCTCATCAAACCCTACTAGCAAGTTTCACAAATCCCAGGTGTAGATCCAATTCCCTTGTATAGGGGTTCCCTCTTTAGTGAAATAGTCCAAATATAACTCCTCAAAAGCTGCTTTTGCTTCTACTAAAAATTCCTTAAGCAAAGTCTTTGCAACCTCAAGACTCTCTTAGGCCTTCTCCATAAAGCCTTAAAGGATCTCCTTACTGGCAGCAGCAGTTTCAACTCTAAGGACTCCAAAATTTGCTCTTCCAAATAATAATGGTGACTACATGAGAATTAAAAAATGAGGAGAAAGCGTTGAACTTGACAGAATATATTTAATTAGAATGTTGCTGTTTTTGTTTATATACTATCTGGGGCGTATTTGGCCAAAAAACCCTCCAGTTCAAGAATCAACCCTTGATTACTATCATGCAATTTATGACATAATAATATCATCCAGCCTAGTTCTTTACCTAAAAGACCCCCACATTTCTCAACCTATGAGAATAAACTTACAATACAAAAATAATCATATGATACATTTTGTTTCAAATTATTGATTTGGAATAAAGATTTCCAGCTCTAGGCACCAAAACCCATTAGAATATGCATATTCCAAATGCTAGATATTGTTGTTCAAGCTGGGAACCAGCTGATAAAACCTAAATGCCCAGACACCATTATCTACATTTGATTATCATTGGTTAATTGATCCCCTGTCAATTATATTGATTAAACTACATGGTTAAACAGCTTGATTCAAAAAACTAAGTCTTTACTTGACACAGTGAAGTTCATTTTGGCCCATCAATTAAATCCTCATTAATCATATCTGTGGATGTATTTTTAATTAACCTTTGGGGTTAATTAAACAGTTTGCAGGACACCTATTCCCCAAGATTGATTTGGCCAATCTTGCCTAAATTTTACCAGTTAGTATGACCTAACTAGCAAACCATATTATATTTCCATATTGAATATAGATACTAGTTTCTCTTTTGGAATCTTTTCCTAAAGAATTCCAGAAAAACTTATCCATATTAAATAAACAACAAAAACAGATCAACCTTATATATCTTGGAGTATTTATTTGGCTAAATACTAAAAGTGACTGTTTTATGATCACAGATTTAATCAAGGACTTTTTTGTAGACTTTTCCAGTTAAAGATCCACTAATTAGATTAATCTCCCCCTATGCACTAGCTGTGAAAAAGCCCCAAAACATTGCACCCTGATGATCATTTCCAACAGTAGATATTACAAAGTCAGAATCAAAGGCTATATCAGGTTGCCAACAGACATTTTTTGTCTCTGGGATCCACTGAGCAGACTTTTATGTCATCAGATCAAATTACTTTCTCCCAAAAGAATATATGGTAACTTTCATAATGGAAAGAAAATATTAGTCTCTTAATTGTATTTATTGTTTTGTGAGGGGTTCTTTTCTTTTAATATACCCATAATTACCCTGTTCATGTAATATATTCCAAACAAAAATATTAGAAATGTCAATACTCAAATTAATCATTGATACTTTCTCTAATTTGGCTAGCTGTTATAAACTAAATTTGCTTAACTAATCTGATTGTGAATCAATCATCTTGAGCTTTAGTCTTTTTAGGGGATAATGTCTTGATCACTATATTCATACATTAACAATTTTGCCTTAGACTGAATCACATTTCAAGTGCAAAATCCCTTCAGTTTCCTTTTGCAACTCAAATAGGATTTGTCCCAAATTAGGTGAAGGACTCATTTACCTTCTGACTAATGACATGAGTGATCCTTGAACAACTACTAAAAGTAGCCAGTGAACTATATGTCCTTCTAACATTTTTTGGTAAATATTTTCCATATAAAAATCATTTTATTGTCAAAACAGCAGGCTTGACCCGCCAGCAAGAGTCCAAGCAAGCGGGTTTGTGACCTGCAATCTGATTACCCAGCCACTCAAAGACAGACTAGGAAGTCAACTTGAATTACCAAATCCAACAACATGAACAAATGATGATCTCTTATGGTGGATACCTTGTTTTGGCGCTTGACTCATTACCAGGATCAAGCCACCCCCTTCACCATCCAACTGTGTGATCAACACAATCATGTTCCTCTTATCCTTGATTCACAATGACTATATAATCACTATCTCTCAATAAAGATTATTATTTAGTTTCTAAATATTTTCCCCTTGGAACTCTGCTAAATCAGCACAGTTACAACATTGGTAGCACAAGTAGGTTTTCCATCCTACCTCATCTTGTAAAATTCTGCCTGTTGCCTGTACTTGCCGCGACCAACAAATCCTTGACAAAATTATGTCTGGCCTTCCGCTGGACTTGACCCTGTACACCCCTGATGCCAAGATACTTGATGGCTTTATCCTGTACCAGAACACGGTGATTCCACTGCCCGCCTTCAATGCCATGTCTGCACAAGGATTCTTCCAGACAACCGCCACCATCCCGCAACCAACTGACAAAAACACCATGCCCGCCTACATAGCCCAAAGACTGTGAAGCGCCGCCTTGGAAACTTTTGCCGGGGCCAACGACAACAACACTGCTGCATGGATCCAGTCCGCCCAGAGCAAGCTGGCCCAGATGGAATATCCACAGCAATTTTGGATTGTGGAAATCTCTATCCAACTGACTCACAACGCTGGCACCTGATGTGACAAATGGCACAAAGAACACACCAAGAAGAACAGGGATACCTTCAAACAAGACTTCTTGGCAAGGTTTGTGCTTAAGGACATGGCACTCATGATCATACACTAAGTAAAGAACCTAACCCAGACAGGCACTGTGAAAGAACTCACCCTCGCCTACAAGGAACTCTGACTTTGCGCACCCTCTGACATGGTTTTTGACACCCCAGCCACACACCTCATGTACTATGATGCCCTTAAGTCACATGTAATGAGACATGTGAACCTGGACCAAGTAAGCAATTTGCAAAGCTTGATCTGTGAGGCAGAGAAAGCAGAAAAACATCCAATACCCTCCATAAGGCACAAACTGGAAAATAAGAGAGACCCAAGGATTCTCACACAGGCGGGCGCTCCACTTGACCACCCCCTGGAAGCAACGGAAATAACACCAAACATAAACCCACATGTTCAAATGGACATGGAAGTGGGAACAATGGCCAGTCAAATTGTACCCATTTCTGTATCACTGCCACACAAGGCAATCAAGATGAGAGAAAAGCCCAGGGAGAGCATTAAGCAAGCCAAGCTCTCCCCACACAACTCTTGACTTTCCCAATGATGAGTACCAGCCCAAGGACGTGGACCAATGCCCAATGATCCAAGTACCCTTGGAGGACCCAGTACTGTACACCATTACCAGACATCCCAATAAACTGATGTCCTATCCTTTCTGTTTTTGCAGTTACACAGGCTTGGCACTCCTGGACTTGGGCGCAGATCAAACCTTAGTCAACAGTAGCTTTGTGGATAAATTCAAGCTGGCCACTAATCCTTTGCGGATTAAAAACGTGGTCCTGGCTGATGAACACCACATTGTTGTGACAAAGGAAACTGCCCCCTTCTCTGTCATGCTTGAGAACCTCTACTCCACCATCCAAGGTCCCGTCATCAACTTTCCTAAGTTTGACATTGTACTGGGACTAGACTGGTTACGGAAGAACAACCCTCACATAGACTGGGCAACCTCAGTGTTGACCATCAAGCGTGATGGCGTCAACCACCAGATCTACCCTGACTCCGTGGACCAACTTCTACGCAACCATGTCTTTGTACATATCACAGAGACCCAGGACAAAAAGAAAGACCTGAAGTCAATTAACTGGAACTCTGCCATTACAAGATCATACACTTCAAGGACCAGCAGGATACCTCCACACCTCAGGATTGCAAAATTGTGGCCCACCAACCAGAAATTTTCAAGTAAGCTCTACCTGGAGGCCCCCAGAGAAACACATTCAACTCTCCATCCATCTCAAAGGAGCTGTACTCAAATCACGTCCTATCTACAGGATGACCCCAAACAAAGACAACACCCTACACGCCTACCTCAAGGAAGCGTTGGAGAAAGGACTTATTGGCCCCTCACAGTCTCCCTTTGGGGCCGCTGTATTTTTTGTGGCCAAGAATAACAGTCCCTTGCGTCTGGTCATAGACTACCAAGCCCTAACAAAGTTACCATCAAGAATTGTTATCCACTACCACTGATTGACGGCCTCTTTGATGCCTTGGGAGGAGCCACAGTCTTCTCCAAGATTGACCTAACCTCAGGCTACAACCAGATTTGTATTAAGGAGGAAGACATTCCCCAAACAGCCTTCTGCACTAAATACGGCTCCTAATAGTGTGTGGTGCTCAACCTTGGCATGAAAAACGCTCCCTTCACCTTTGTGACCTTCAGAAACAAGGTGTTTGCTCTGCACATAGGCAAGCATGCCCTAGTCTACCTAGACAACATCATTGTCTACAGCCCTTTGGTACAACAGCACCACAAAGACCTTGAGGCAGTCTTTGCCACCCTGGCACAACACAAACAGTTGGCCAAGCCCTCCAAGTGCCAGTTCTTCCGCAAGCAATTGCCTTTCCTAGGACACATAGTCTCAAAAGACAGCATCAAACCTGATAGTCAAAAGATACAGGCCATCTACAAGATGCCACCACCCAAGGATAAGTTGGAACTCCACATCTTCTTGGGGATGTGGCCTATGTACGCCGCTTCATACCTGACTGTGGCGTTTTGATTGCCCCCTTATCTGCCATAACAGGCGCCAAGTCCAAGTTTGTTTGGACCCCCCAACGTGACCTCTGTTTCAGACGCCTCAAGGAGAAGCTCACGGAAGCTCCTATTTTGCAATACCTCAAATGGGATGGGGAATACCAAATGGAAACCGACACCTCAGATGCATCCATTGGGGGAGTACTTCTAATCAAAAATAATGATGGTGATTTCCTGCCTGTTGCTTATGAATCCCAAAAGTTGACAGATGGCAAGTGTCAATACACTATCCACAACAAGGAACTGCTGGCCATTGTACACTGCCTAGTCAAATGACGTTGTTATCTAGAACTGCAGGAAGAACTCATGGTATTGACCAACCACAAGTTGCTCATATACCTCAAAACCCAAGCAAATCTATCTCGCTGCCAAGCCTGCTGGATGGAGCTCTTGGAGAGATTCAATATGCTCATACAGCACAAACCTGGTCCAGAAATTGCCATGATGGACGCCCTCTTGCACCTGTATGTCTGTGCCACAAGAGGAGAAAATGGGCTTGATCCAGATTGGTCCCTCTTGGTGCTAAAAACAAAGGATGAAGGTTTCCCCTCTGGCACAACCAACATAACAAAGAAGACAGTCATAAAAAGTGAACCCCTCTTTGCTGACATATATGGGACCCTACACAGAAAAATGTCTGGCAGTACTATCATCCCTTATATCCCTACACACCAGCAAGTGGACACCATCCTATAATATCACAGAGACCTTGGACACACCAAGAGCCGCAACCTATATGAGTTCCTTAAACACAAGGCCTGGTTGCTGACCTTGTATTGTGATGTTCAAGAAGTCCTAGACCAATGTGAAGTATGCAAGAAATTTGCCAAAAGCAAAGCCCCTCCAAAATTGATACTACCCATATGCACACAACTACCCTTTAAGGTGTAGCCCTCAACGTTGTTGGCCCCATTCTAGGGAAACACAATGATAAGAAATACATCATCACCACAATAGACTTTGCTACAAGATGACCAGTATCCCAAGCAGTAAAGGCGCGCACTGGCAATGTTGTACGACAATTCATAGGGAAAGAGATAATCAGCAAGCTCGGTGAGCCAGAACTCCTAATAACCAATGGAGGGAAAATTTTGACCTCCAAAAAAACCAATGTATACCTTGCTAAAAATGGAGTCAAACATACCGTGATAACATCATACCACCCACAAGCCAATGAACGTGTAGAGCGGCTTAATGGCAGCCTTGTGCAAGCCTTAGCCAAACTCACCGTTGGGAGACCTGAAGACTGGTATAAGCAGCTATTGACTGCATTGCTTGTATGCCAGACTTGTGTGAACAGATTTACCAGGAAAAGCCCCTTTGAGTTGGTATACGGCATATAGCCAAATATCATTCAAGCATTGACAGGACCCAAACTGAAAATTCCAAGTAAAGTCCCCCCTTGTTCAGACCCTCAAGTTATAGAGGCCAACAGTGAGCAAACAGAAAAGGAAAATGAACGTCTGCAAAAAACCTTTGTACCCATCCAAGATAGACATGAAGTTGGGGGGCAAATTTTGGGCCATGAACGTTGATAAAAGCAAACTACAACCCAAGAAAGTAGGCCCAGCAATCATTCTAAAGGTAAAAAAAATAACACTTACCTTGTGCAAGGACTTGGGAAGCGCAAACAAGACAAAACCCTACACTATGATTGCCTGAGACCCTGCAAAGCAAGAAAAAAACAATGTAAAACCGCCCTGCCTGCCACAGAACAACTGTTAGTCCAGTATGGTGCCCAGGCTCCTGACAACCTCCCCAACAACCTATCCCCAGAGAAGGCCAACCTTCAGTTGGGGGTGTCAAAACAGCAGGCTCAACCCACCAGCAAGGTTCCAAGCAAGCGGGTTTGTGACCTGCAATCTGATTACCCTGGCCACTCAAAGCCAGACTAGGAAGTCAACTCAAATTACCAAATCCAACAACATGAACAAATGGTGATCCCTTATGATGGATACCTTGTTTTTGGCGCTTGACTCATTACCAGGATCAAGCCACCCCCTTCACCATCCAACTGTGTGATTAACACAATCATGTTCCTATTATCCTTGATTCACAATTACTATATAATCACTATCTCTCAATAAAGATTATTATCTAGTTTCTAAATATTTTCTCCTTGTAACTCTGCTAAAGCAGCACAGTTACAACATTATCTATAAAATAAGATTCAGTTATATTCATCTTTTCTCTTTGTGGCTTTTATTGTACTTTGGCGTCATCTCCCTGTTTATATCAAAGGAGATTTCCAATAATTATCATTCCCAGGGCCTTAAGGTAACTCCCTTATTCATCCCTGAAAACTAACCTTTGGCTTAGTACAGACCCAATCCTACAGTTAGGATTTTCTATTTTGTGCCTTGGCCATACCCTAGAACACAATAGGCCTCAACTTGGGAAATTTCTCACAGATTTAGTTTTAAAACTTCAGGTAAAGTTAGTGATTTATTCAGCACCAACCTTAAGCTACTTTACCTTTTTTGTATAGGGTACCCATTTTCCTATCTTGGATAATTGGACCAGAGATATACTCAGGTATTTCTTTTTAATCATATTTTTTCAAACAATTAACTAATCTTAATTTTATTATCTAGGTAAGTTTGGATTAGAGGTTCTGTATCATATGCATTTTATGAGCATAAATACTCTTTTGAGTTAAAGCCTTACTATTCCCCTATTTGAAAAATACTTACTTTTGTAGCTTTTATCTTTTTACTTATTTTTTCTCAGAAAACAATAAAAATTTTGTGATGCATCTATTCTTTAAATTGTGGTGATTATCATTCATTAGGATTTCCCTTCATTTTAAACAAATGAATACATGGTTAGTTTTTGTATTGACTGTACACTATCGCCTTTTATTGATAGCCTTGTATCATTTCTCTTTTTCAATCCTCTTTTAATTCACTGCAAAATAAGAAGGACTATATTTAAAAAAGTAAGGTGAAGTATAGCTTACCTTTTTTTTTGAGGTTGGAATTATTTTTGTAGTAAATAATCATTCTATTATTTTGAATAAAATTAAAAGGTAAACAAGTTATTTAATGGGCATCATGTTAATAAAATTAGCTTTTTTTAATGATAAAACTGATTTTTAAACCAATGCTTAAAAATTTTAGTTGACTAACTATAAAATCCCTTTAGATAGTTAGTCCTGTGTCTTAGCTTTTGGCTTTATCACATCTCTTATAAAAATTTGTTTTTTGTTTATGCTACTGTGGTGAAAAGGCAGGAGCCCAGCTGAAGTAGCTCCATATAAAATGGTCTCAGTATTTTGAAAAGTGCATGAATTAAGAAATAGTAGGTGTAAGTCCAAACCCTAGCGGGCTGCATAGCACAAATGCTTTTGCAGCAAACTAAAAATAAACCTTTTAGTTTTAATTAAAGCTTTGTATTATAGTTTACATCGTAAAATGGGTGAAACTCGTTAAATAGACGTGCTTCAAGCAGCCTAAAGTAAGGGCTATATGGTTTAATGGCATCAATCCAAAAAACGGACTTTTAATTTAGAATTTATATTGATGCGGTGTTGAAATTGCACCTAGTGTTGGCCTAGCAAAGCTGAAATTTGATGTTTGGAAGCACGATATCCCTAAAAATACAAGCGAAAGTTTTAAAATTAAAAATATGTGATTTTAAATGGAGCCCTAGCCAGGTTTGCTATTAAATTAAAATTTAATGCAAAGATTTAAAGTTTAACCGGGATGAGTGAAAATGAGATGTGGGGTATAAAACAAGGATGTGGTTGCTAAGAGAAAGCATCAAAATGAATATTTTCTTTACTAACATTGCTTTGGCTGCCATTGGCTTCAACTCTCTCCTCGCTGCTCCTGCTTCCGGCAGCAGCCTTCCTCGTCGTTCGTATGGAGATACATCAGCAGCATACACTCCCAAGTCTAGCTCAGGTAGTTACGGGTCAAAATCAAGCACTGGAGCTGGTAGTGAATCAGGATCAAGTACCGGAAGTAGTAACAAAGCTTCAACTGGAGCTTCAAAGAACAGCGTATCTGCTGATTATGGCGCCGCCAAGAAAGCAGGTTTATCTGAAGTAGCTTCTGCTGGAAACAAAGACACCAAAGTAGTGGATTCTAAAAAGGTTACTTCTTCCGCAGGCTCCTCTTCAGGAAATGGAGCAGCAAGCAAAGGCTCATCTGATGGTTCATCCAGTAGTTATTTCAATGCTTCAAGTCCATCAAAGAGTTCTGGTTCAGCCCAAGATTCTTCCAAGGACTACAAGAGCGCCAAAAAAGCGACATCAACAAGCACTGCTTCAACTGGTGGTTCTTCCAGTGGATATGGGAATGTCGGGAGCTCAGGTTCATTTGTAGGCTCATCTGAGGGCAAAAGTGCTGCTTCAAGTGCAAGAAAAACTAGTGGTTTCGCAGGAGGCTCCTCTGAGAAGTACTCAGGCGATAAAGGACAGAATTCTGTAGGCAATGGATCCGGCAAAAGCCAATCTGGCAGCTATGGGGAAAAGGATAAAAAGAAATATTAATCAAGCTTCATTTTCAATTCAAACATAATCATTCATCATAAGAATAAAAAACCAATAAATAAAAAGCATTTTCAAGGTTTAAAATAAATCAATTATTACACTAGTCAAAATATTCAAGAATTTAGAATAAAAACTATTTTATTTTTAATGTTAAAATCTGGTGGCTAGCAGCAACTGTGATAAAGTTGACTCGCTGAAATTTGACCCCCTGGGATTCAATAGTTTTTTATCCAAAGGAACTCTATATTTAAGAAGGGTGAGCTTTTTCTGATAATCCAGGGGTGTTAAAGTGTAAAATTAAAAACCCCTGAAAGAAATTCTTTAATCATTTCACCAATCCAAAAGAAATTTTGAGAGGGCAATTATATGTATGTCTCCCAATGATAACTAAAAAACATTAAAAGCACTTTTTTAAAGGCAAAGTTGTAAAACTGAAAATTTTAAGCCTATGCCTAAAGCAATTAATAAATATATTAGCATATATAAATCTTTTAAATTTTTTCATTAAAAAATGTGAGCTCTATTTTCTACCTTATTTTGCTTTTTTATTATTTATTATTTATTATTGTTGCAACATCTTTGATTACTCCCTCTCAGGAGAGCAATTCACTGAGTGACTCCCCAAATGATTCCCAACTAATAATTAAGTTGGTGGCACTCTTATCATTCACCCATCTATTACAGGGATCAAATATTTCAAGTCCAAAAGGAACACTACTT
Organism: Entomophthora muscae; assembly: GCA_014839935.2. NCBI lineage: Eukaryota > Fungi > Entomophthoromycota > Entomophthoromycetes > Entomophthorales > Entomophthoraceae > Entomophthora > Entomophthora muscae. Next base: position 468,774 of record QTSX02000043.1, on the reverse strand, counting down.
GGACAAGCCCTATGACCGCCATGATGTACATGGTCAACCATGTGGCTTCTCATGATACTATATAATACTCTAAACTCATATCCAATAAAGTATCATTATTGTCAAAACAGCAGGGTTGATCTACCAACAAGGTTCCAACTAAGTGGGTTGAGACCCACAATCTGACTTCCCGGTAACCTGTGGCAAACCAAGGAAGTTGCCTTGAATTTCCAAAACCAACAACATGAACAAACAAAGATTCTATATGGTGGATGACTTAATTTGGCGCCTGACCCTTTACCAGGAACAAGACATCTCATTCACTATTCAACCAAATTATCTACATAATCATGTTCCTCTTAAGATATTTCAGCACAACAATATAAGCCCTATCTCTAAATAAAGATAATTATCTAGTTTCTGAATACTTTCTCCCTTGTAGCTCTGCTAAAACAGCACAGTTATAACATTTTTAGCATAGGTAGGTTCTCCATCCTACATTTCCCTTCAAAATTCCACCTATTGCCAGTACTTGCCATGGTAAACAAATTTACAAAAGAATCATATCTGGCCTCCCTGTGGACTGGACACCCTACACACCAAGTACCGAGATACTAGAAGGTTTTGTACTGTACCAAAACATGATGATGCCAGTCTCCGCCTTCATTGCCTTATTGGCACAAGGTTTCTTCCAAGCACCTACCACCACTCCTTGTGTGACAGGCAAAAATACCATGTCAGCCTACATAGCTTAAAGACTTCAAAGCGCTGCCCTGGAATCCTTTGCCGGGGCCAACAACAACAATGCTGCCGCATGGATTCATTCTGCCCAGAGCAAGCTGGCACAAATGGAATTCCTGCAACAGTTTGGATTGCAGAGATCTCCATTTGATTGACACACAACACTGGCACCTGGTGCAAAAATTGGCATGAAGAACACACAAAAAAGGACTAGGATACCTTCCAATAAGACTTCTTGGCAAGATTTGTGCTTAAGGACACTTCGCTCATGATCATACACTAAGTAAAGAACCTAACCCAGACAGGCACCGTGAAGGAACTCACCTGCACCTACAAGGAACTCCAACTCTGTGCACCCTCTGACATGGCCTTTGACAACCCAGCTACACACCTCATGTACTATAACACTCTAAAACCACATGTGATGAGGCACATCAATCCAGACCAAGTTAAAAACCTCAAAAGCCTGCAATGTGAAGCAGAGAAAGCAGAGCAAACGTCCAACGCTCTCCATAAGGCGCAAACTGGAAAACAAGAAAGACCCAAGGCTTATCACACAGGTGGTTGCTCCAATTGCTCCCCTCCTGGAAACAACAATGGTGCAGGCCACAGGCCCTCAGGCTCAAATGGCCACAGTTATGGGAACAATGGACAGTCAAAATGCACCCACTTCAAAGTCACTACTACTCAGGACAATCAGGACCAGGGAAAAGCCCAGGGAGAGCACTAAGCAAGCCAAGCTCTCCCCATATAACTCCTGACTTGCCCAATAATGATTTTCAACCCAAGGACTTGGACCAATGCACAATGGTCCAGGTCCCCTCAGAGAACCCAGTACTTTACACCATTGTCAGACATCCCAATAAATTGATGTCCTACCCTTTTTGCTTTTGAAGTAACACAGGCTCAGCACTCCTGGACTTGGGCACAGATCAAACCCTTGTCAACAGTAACTTTGTGGACAAGTTCAAGCTAATCACTAATCCTTTGCAGATTAGGGAGTGTGGTTTTAGCTGATGAACATTACATTACTATGACATGTGAGACTGCCCTCTTATCCATTGCACTGAAAAATCTAAACTTCATCATCCAAGGACCTGTCATTGACTTCCCCAGATTTGACTTGTACTTGACCTGGACTGGCTACAAAAAACAATCCTCATTTGAATTGGGTTACCTCTGTACTAACCATCAAACGTGAAGGGGTTAACCACCAGATCTACCCTGACTCTGTGGACCAACTACTTCAGGATCATGTCTTTGGACGCATCACAGTGACATGTGAAGAGCAGGAAAACCTCAAAGCAATTGATTGGGACTCCTACCAATACAAGGTCATACACTTCAAGGACCACCAGGACACAGCCACTCCCCAAGACCAGCAAATTGTGGACCCTGATCCTGAAATCTTCAAGGAAGCGTTACCTGGGTTACACCCAGAAAAGGGCAAATGTGATAAGTTTAACTCCCTGGTGATCAACTCCCTGGTGCTTGATACTATAGTAAAGTGAAAATTCAGCTTTTTCCCTGATTGACAACTGGAAATTGACACTTTTTTAACTAACAGATCTTGATTTACTGAAAAAAAATAATATAAAAATTAAGTCTTACAGCTATTGTATACTAAATTGCTCTAGAGAGCTCAAAAATGCAATAAAAACAGTACTTATAAAACAAAAGTAAGAAGAAATAGGCAATTATTTCTCATTTTACCATGTAATTTACACTCTTCATTATAAAATTTTTTTTGATTACCATAAAAATTAAAATTTCAATGAAACAAAAATAAACAAAAATACAATCATATAACTTATTCAAAATATAAAGAAATATTAATATTTATTTGATATAGTTCATATAAGCACAACTGTGATATCTTATATTTTACTAGTAAATTAACAAAAATTAAGATAATTCACTTACTTTCAACTATAACTATTCATCTCTTTCTCACTATGTATACATAAAATAATCAGTGCTATCTAATTAAATAAATAAAAAATTAAAACTAAAAACTAAATGATCAAAACTAAAAAGTAAAAATTAAAGCTAAAAAGTTAAAAGTTAAAACCATAGAAGCAAGCAAGTTTATTCCTCCCCATTCTTCCCCTTTTCATTTTAGCCTCTTCCAGGAGGGCAGTGGCAATAAGCTCAAGCAACTACTTGATATTAGAGGCCTTATAATTGTGCTTGGCTTCACCCTGGATGGCCTTTGTGAAGAGGGTGGATCTGGTGGTAGGCTTGGTAGGGGGATACGGTTGGCAAGATCTCTGAGCTTGGAGATGGTTTTTTCTTGCTAATGCTGCAGGAGGGAGAACTTGTTAAACTTCGGTTGAAGCCCAAATTTAGCCTTTAGATGCTTATGGTAAGCCTCTAGCGCTAAATTAGTCTTCAGCCTTTCATTGACAGCCACCTGGTAAATGTTCCAACTGGCCTTGGCGCGGGCCTTACCTTGCCTCTGTGTGACAAACTTCCCAATTCACTGGGGCTTGAAGTACTCAATGAAAGGCTTGAACTCCAGATTCTTGGCTATGTAAAGATCCTTGGAGAGAACCTCAACCCCCTGCGCAGTGTGTTCTGGCTTTAAAAAAGCCAAGGCACTAAATTGTGCAAGCACAAATTTTCAGGTGTCCAAAGTGTCCCTCTGGATCAACCTACAAAGCTTGGCATGGGCCTGCACATTGCAAGCAACTTCTTGGTGGAAGTGGAAGTGACACCCTTGCACCTTCCCTAAACAGCTGCTCAAATTCATTAAACTGAGCAGGATCAAAGTCATAATACAAATGTGAGGCCCTAGAGCTCTGAGCCTTACCTTTTCCTCCAAGTCCAGGGTGACCTGGTCCTTGTCAGCAGCAGGAGGGTTAGTGCGGGTGTGTGTGGGGGTCTTCTTGGCATTTTTGTTATTGTCAGGGGGAAGGAGGGAAAGTTCTCTGTTAAGGATGGAGAAAGCACAGGTGTATATGGCCTCGATGGCCCCAGTGAGAAGGAAGAAGGCAAATGGAATCACCTGGATGGCAATCTGGGCATGAATCATCCAGAGCTGTTTGAACATCTGAGGACAATTGGCAAAGGTACTGTCAACTAGCCAGTTTTATGCCCTTTTCAACTCCATCAGTTTCTGCTGAGTTATGTAGTAGATTATTTGGTCCTTGGAGCCAGGTCCATTGTTGTAGAGGAGGAAGGCCACCACTTGAGAGCTGCTTAAGCTCATGAGTGAGTGTGAGCTCCAATAGGACGTCAGAGGCCTTGGGGGGAGGGGGATTGGCAACAATCCTCTTGTTGATTATAAATTTGACCAACTGTTCCTGTGTTGGCATCAACTTAAGATTGTTGGGTTTGAGATGTTGCAGGGCCTTTATGGCCAGATAAGAAGCTGGGAGGTGATAGGAGGTGGGGATCATCTGAAAACAATACCATTTAATCATCCAAGTGGTTAAATGATTGGGGGTTCAAATGTGTACTCCCCCTTCTCAGCAGTTACCTGCTCCCAGTCCTTGGTGTTAAGGCAGGCCCTGCAAGTCTTATCCTCACAGACAAAGTGCTTGCTTTTTGTTTGCTGCTTATGATTGTTGCAGTTGAAGCTGTAATTGTCAGTGATAGAACATGGCACCCTTTACTGACATTATGGAAAAAAACGGTAGAGGCACTTGGAGACTTTGAACTCTCTGTCCACATTGCAGATGTTGTGGATGGCCAGTGAACCCCAAGTCACGTGACCAGAAGCTTTGAACTTCTTGGAGTACTCCTCAGGCTCATATTAGGGGTCAAATGAGGGAGGGGGTAAGAGCCATCAGGAGGGGGAGGAAAGGGTTCTTCTAGGCTTGCTTGGATTCCTCCTTTTTCTTATCAGAAGAAGGGGTGGGCTCCTTGGCAGCCTTTGTATTCTTGGTACAGTGCTCCTTGTTAGCTCAGAGTTGGCCTCTGAGTGATAAAAGGAGTGGTTGGTAAGATCATCATCAGATTTATTGAGGGAGGAATTTTTGGGGGGGAAGTTGAAGGGGAAGTGGAAGATGAGGGTGGAGGGGGGAGGAGTGGGACAAGATGGGGTTAGATACTTTGCCTTTGCGGGCTTCTTGGCAGGCTTGGGAGTGGAGGCAGTTTCTTTAGATCCCTTAAAGGCTTGGCTCTTGATAGGCTTATTGTTCTTGTTTGATACTGTCTAAAGAAAATTCAGTTTTGAAAAGTAAACAGTATAAAAGATATAAAACACAAAGAGGTAAAGCAAAACAAAATTTAAATAAAAAGTATACAATTAAAGATTTATTTATCAAGAAAAAAACATAACAAAGTAAATAGAAGCAAACTAGAAACTCAAAGTATAGATTTAAAGGTTAAAATATAGAAATTAAGTGATTTTATGATGAAGCATCAATGATGTTAGGTTCAGAATAAAATCTTAGTGTTAAATTAATGTAAAAGTAAAATTAAAAACCAAAAATGTATATTAAAATTATATGGGGAGTAGAAGAAAGAGTAGTAGAGTATAATTGCAAAAAAATATTGGGGAAATTGTTTTATTTGGAGTAAAAATAAAAACACAGTCAAGTGTTGAGTTTGGCACTGTCAATCAGCTGGGAAAAGCTGAATTCTCACTGTCAAGTTTCCTGGAGTTGAGCATAAAAATCAAATTTACTATGTTTTTTACATATAAAACTTGCTTAAATTTAAAACAGGTTCAAAATTTAACCCAAAAGCAAGGCAGTTTCATATGCTCAAAAATAAAAAAATACAAAATAAGTTAAAAATGATGAATGGGAAGGTTATTATTAGTGTTTAAGTTATGCTGGGAAGAGCTGGGAGTGAATTATTTACCATAGTGTGTGTTAAAACGTTAAGAAGCTCTCTGTGCTAATCCCCAAGTAAAGTGTCAAGTGGATGGGTGTCAAGTGGCGCTCATAGTGTCACTTAATTATTTTTCCTTAATTCTGAGCCTTTGATTAGTTAAATCCAAAACCAATCAGGTGGTAAGTGGATAGAGTTAAACAGAGGGGGAGTCAAGTTTCTGTTTTTTATGAATTACATATGAAATCTCTTAATAAATTGGGCTTAATTTATGTGGCACCACTTAATCCACAAACCCAGAAATGACATAATGTAAAATAAGTTGGGTATTTGATTAATGTCTATACCACTGAATCTAGTATAGCAGTGCTTGGGATCTAAATCAACAGCTATGGACACTAATAATAAAAACATAATAGTAAAACAAATTTTATATAAGTGCATATGTATTTTATTAAAGAAATTAAGATTTGCTTAAAAAGTGTCAACTTGACTACTTTTACTTTTAGAGAGTCAAACACAGATTTTTTCATTTTTACTAGTAAATTTACTTATAAGTTGCCCCTTGTCAGGAATTTATACTGACTTTGTTCTACCTTGTTTACCGTGGCAATCTGCCAAGCCAATTTTTGTAGAAGCTTCTGATATATTGTTAATAGGCCTAATTGATCTAAGAAGTCTTCATAGCGTAGATTTGGATCACTACTGCAAGAACAACCAGGAATACAATAACTCGCTAATTATGACTGGTTCCCAATTGACTAGAGTTATTCCAAAATACTCTGGAAAACCGCCGGGTTAGTAACTATGGGGTTCTCCAAATATCAAAAGCATATGATCAATTTGCAAGCAAACTGCCGGTGCTAGTGCAAATCAATGCCAGAAAAGTTGCCTAAGAACAAAATAATATGCGCTAAAAATAGAGTAATCAATTAGCGCTGCCACCGCTGGCACGCTTATAGATTATGCTCTATTCTATGACAATCAAGTACCCAGCGCAGGGTACTATGATATGGAATCCCATGCCATTGCATGGATGCCTGACTCTGGGGGTTGATGCTGACAGTCTGGGGATGAAAAGACTTATCAAGCAAGATTTAGAAGCGCCAGATGATCTTATCCTGGCAAGAGAGCGCAAGCTCTATAAAAGCCCCTCCATTGGACTAATGGAAGGCAGACAATAATAACCCTTGCCTACTGTAGAACATTTTCACAGTAGAAGAAGATTATCCAAGTTTGAAGACCGTTGTCAGTACTTGAAAAACTACACAAGCCGCCTGTATAGCTTGCCGCTTGTAGTTGCCTCCCTTGCCATTGCTTGCAGTTGCAGTGCCAAGGAAAATCCAGACGTCACAAGTAACGCTTGTTGCCATACAAGCTGATATCAACATAATGACCAATAAATCTATATTACACACCAAAGCAAACAATTATCAGACCGCCAGGTCTGAGAGCAGAACCAAAAGTTCTGACACCCCTTAATTTGGTCTTTTAGCTAACTAAATTATAAAACAAATTTGAATTTGCTTAAATTTAATCTTGGTTTTTGGTTTTGAACCCCTATATTACTAGTAAAAATTAGCTTAAAATCAGTTAAGCCAAAAATACTAATAGATTCACATATATGGCACTCAACTTCCTGGTACTCAACAAAGAGTTGATACCAGGGAGTTGACTTCATCACAGTTGCCCTCAAGGTTGAGGTTTTGGTGGGCCACTAAGCGCTGCACATGCTTGATGGCGGGGTGTACAAAGTATGACAGAACATCAGTTATTCTGACAATCTCTTCTCTCTTCAGAAGTAGGCCAAGCTGAGTGCTACTGGCCTCCTGGTAGCTTCTGAAGGTAAACCACAAGTGCTCAGAGGATCTTGCAGTATTAAACAGAGTATAGTTGCTATCCTGTTGATTGTCATCAATGGATTTGTAGCCTTGAATCAAGGCGTCCATGAGTGACTGCATGTTGTCAATAGTATAGCTCTGTGGTTTGTGTTGTACCATTGTGCCAGTGACTTCAAGGCTTATCTTGTCTACTGGAACTTATGGAGCTTGGTAAGGAGCAGTATCCAAGCGGAGGGAAGCATCCTGCTCCTCATTGCTAGTCTTCATGTAGCCCCCATACTTATCAACAAAGCTGGGGTGGTGAGGCAAAGACACACCATCAACAGACAGTACAGGTAACTCATTTTGCAAGTGAGCATCACTGTAAGAACTCTCAGCTCTGATATCAGATCTGGTGGTCTAAGCATCCATTGCTTTATTAAGTATATGTAATATTTTGGTCATTCTGTAGAAAGATTTGCTTATATGAAAACAAGTGTTATCTGCAACGTCTGTGGGTTCCTTGGCAGGGTGACGGCTGGCGATGTCTAAGGGTGGCAACTTCCAAGAAGTTCTCCAACTGGTGGCTTGCTAAGGTCTTTGAGTACTGACTAAGGTCTTCAAACTCATATTTCTTCTTCTACTACAAAAACATTTTGTAGTAGGATATTTTCAAATTTGTCTGCCTTCCATTAATCCAATGGAAGGGCTTTTATAGAGCTCACGCTCTCTTGACAGGATAATTTCATCTGGCGCTTCTAACTCTTGCTTGATCAGTCTTTTTGTCCCCAGACTGCTGGCATCAACCCCCAGAGTCAGGCATCCATGCAATGACATGAGATTCAATATCATAATACCCTGCGCTGGGCACTATTTACTTTATAGCCATGCATAATTCATTAGTGTGCCAGTGGTGGTGTTACCAATTAATGGCTCTATTTTTAGTGCATTAAAATCAGGTCACTTATTAACCTTTTAGAGCATTAATTCACAGTGGCACTGACAGGTTGTTAGCAAAAATTGATCCTAATCCTCACTATTCTTAGGGAATCTCTTCATCTTCCAGGTGCCTTGTTATTGAACCTATTTTGCTGCTAATCTGGTGGTTTGCTAGAGTATTCCAGAATAACTCTGGACAATCAGGATTTGATCTCAATTGAAGGCCTAAGATATTCCTAATTGGCCTTACACCAATTGGCTAGAACCTACTTTTTGAAAGCTTATTAGATCAATTAAGCTTGACAGTAATATATTGGAAGCTCCTCTAATTAATGACTTGGTAAGCTACTAAGATTTATCAAGGTAGAGCAAAGTCAATATAAAGTCCTGACAGTATTCAATTGAATATAAAATATGAAACTACACAAAAAAATGCTTTATAAACTATAATTTCAATAAAAAGGTTTCAATTCATTTTCAGCTTATTTAAAGCTATAATAATACTTCAGTATAAGCAAAATAAAGGATTTTTCCTACAAGATACACACATATGATTTTAGGTATTTTAGTTTATTAGTAATCTAATTTCAATGACAAAAAATATAGAAGCCTATAATTAAAATAATATAAGTACATTACTTTCTTATTCAAGCTATACTATACAGTTTTATACTTAATAAAATATTTAGTTATATATCTTAATTATAATAAGTCATAATATTCAAAGATATCAAGAACCTGTCACTTAAATCTCATAAAGCAAAGAATTAAATATTTTTATGTTAAAAAATCTACTTCTTAAAATATGATATAGATAGTCCAAAGTTGTATATCAAAGAGAAACATTTTATATATCTTATTTTGCTCTAATACATATAGTAAACAGATAAAATAGAAGATAATTAAGGGTAAGAAAGGAGAAGAGAAAAAGATAATTGAGGATAAGAAAGAAGAGAAAAGGAGAAAAGAAAAGAAGAAAAAAAGGAAAGTTTTTTCTACTTGTTATAAGATTTTATATAATCCATCCTCTTGACAACACAGAAATTTTTTAAAAGTTTTTTTGCCCCAGCACAGCCAAGGGTCAACAAAACTTCTTTTTGAGGAGTAATGAGAGGTAAAAAGGAGAGGTGTAAAGGAGAAAATTCAAAAGAGAAACCTTCAAAAGAAAAACCAAGAGCTTACTGCACTTTGATTTGGGCACGTTGATTTTGTTCCCTGAAATAACATAGGGAAACATAGTACAATATTATTTTGATTTAATATTTTTTGAAATTCCCTCCAAAACACATCAATTTAATAATATTGTAATAAAATAAAACCTACCAAAAAACTTCATTTATTTGTATATATAACAGGTCTTAAAGAATCTATATGAGGGATTTCAAAAGTTTTCATTAATCATTTAAAATTTTATAAGCTTATAAAAAGTGTGACTAAATCTAAAAAGTCAATTTTTGATTTCCTCACTTTTGATTTAAGGAACTTATAAAACATAATGAATGAAATATTAATTTTTTTCAAAAAATTAATATTAAGTGGACTTAGTTTTTTGGTAACTTTTTAGATCTTGATTTGACTAATTTTCAATTTCTGCACCCATTAAGAAACTATATGTAATTTTTTAAATAAATTTTTATGAGACAAAATTTTATTTTTAAAAATAAAGAGCTTATAATAGTAATTTATATTAAGATTTGAACAAACCAAACTAAAAATTTGCCTAAAGTTAAAAAAGCTTTTTTAGCTCTTGATTACTTTATTTTACATATAGAATTTTTTTAAATTTAAATCTTTTTAAGCTTTTGTATCAAATATTAAATTGAAGGTTTTTTTGCACTTCAATTTTTGCTCTTTCAATTTTGTCCCCTCTATTCAAAGGAGTAAATAAATTATATTTTAAAAGACAAATTAAATTAAGGTATGTTTTATTTGCATCAATTTGGGCACTTCAAACTTGGTTTTTTGATTTTAGCTACTAGTAAAACCATTTTTAAAAAAGTCAATCAAAGAACAATATTAAATTTTTTGGGGAAAATTTTATTGAAAAAAGTGCAGAGATCAAAAAATCCATCAATTTAGAGATTTTGATTGCCACACTTTGACTTTAGGCGCTTGCCTAAATAGATGGGATACACTATCTAGAAAATGTGTCCTAAAACGCCATCTAGAAAACACCATCTAGAAACCCCATGTCAAATGTCTGGCTAAACTGTGCTGTATATTTTAAAAAATTTAAATAAAGCCCAAAAAAATTTCAAAAACAATAAGAAAAACCTACCCCTAGACTCAAAATAATCCAAAGATTTTAAATCTGCAATAATAATTTGGAATCAGCTAGTTATAACTTTAGTTGCAAAGCTCCAAAGCCAACACATTCCAAAACTGTTATATTTCCATTTTGAAATTTGTTCCTATGTTTTCATCTATATATTAAAAATAAAGTCAAAAGTAAAAATTAAATATTTGGAAGTAAAGTATTTAAATGGGAGAGTAATTTTATCAGGCTTCAGTCCCAAACTAGGCAATGCCTTTGAGATAGGTAAGGCATCCTTCTCTGGTGTAATAGGTCAAAACCTTTTAGTAACACTTACAAACTTGACCTGCTAATCTGCATAATTGTATACAATAGCTTTGCTTTTGATGGCCTGGGGGTAAAGCTGGTGCTCATGGCCATTCTGGATCTTCAGTTTGTTGATAATCACAATAAATCTTGGCTTCTTTACCTTAACCAGGTGGGATAATTGAAATAACAACCTTCAAGTGATGAGATGGTCTTAGTTACACTGTTCTTAACCTGATTATAGCAGTTCCAATTAATGGAGTCACTTGTCACGGTAGGTTCCATAATGCATGGTAATGTTTGTCCAAGTAAGAAGGCACGGAAGGCCAGAAAACCTATATCAAAATTGACCAAGTTAACGGATTTAAACCAATTGGTTGATCAAAAATGGGTCACAGCTGCTCTTGTTTGCCAGCTGAAACCAGCTCCCCCTTGTAAACTGACGTTGATAAATTGACGTAATATGAGGGTCACCCAATATAAGCTCATTAATTGGCATGGTTGTCAAAAACTGGTCACGCAAGGGTTCTTTGCAACCTGGTCTAGATACTTGCTTGAAGATGCCAAAGGAATAGGAGATCAAGACTCAGGTGGTATTGCTTAATCAATTTTTCTGGTATATATTAAATAATTTTCCCTGTTTCAACTCTAAGAGTTGAGTCCTTCTAAATTTACTCAATAAAAATCAATTATCCCAAGTTCTAATTTTAAATTTTAAAAATGCATCCTGTGCTTGGTTTGTTGCGGTATATCCCGTACAATCTGATTCTGAACAGAATCATTTCAGGGAGATGGGGCCCAGCATCTGAAACTTTGTTGTTGGCGCTGCAAAAAGTTAATTTCATGCCAGCCAATTTTGTAGCTCCTCCCCCATTCTGGAAAATGAAAATTGTGTCACTTCTCAATGCCCAGAATTCTACGCTAAAGATGCATTGATGCTTTCCCAGGTCCTTTATCTTGGTTTACTCTGGTTAGGATTGATTGTTCTACTTAATCCTGGAGTTTCAATTGGAAATTTCACAAAAAGATATTTAAAGCCGCATTGGTGGTTAATCATCAATTCTATGTGAATTTGGGTGGTAATTCCCCATCATTTAGAAACAGCTTTATATTATCCAGTGATTTCTGTCACATCACTACCCTTGTATATATAAAATCATTAATGAAAGATTTTAAAGTAGAAACCCAAATATTACATATCCTTCTATGATAAGGAATAAAACCAATATATTAAAGGTGGTTTTTAATGAATGTGTTACAGGGAGATAGTACTATCAAAGGTGAGTTAATTTTAGTTGATTTATTATGTGGTCATAATTTAATATCATAATTTATTCCCATTTAACAAGGAAAAGGCTTGGATTTATCACATAAAAGTATAATTTATTATTTAATTACAGATGCCGTCTTTCTAGATGCTGTATTTCTAGATGGCATATTTTAGGATATTTATTAAGTGTTTTTATACTCAAAAACTCTTATTTGGATAACACCCTTTTTATTTTAATTTTTGATAGAGTTTTTAGATGATGTTTTTCTAAATTCTGTATTAAAAACCAGCATGTGAAAAATAACCAATTGATAATTTTATATTCTTTTTTATTTTGCTGATGTTAATCCTGACTACATCTCAAATTTTTTTCTAGATGGTGTCTTTCTAGATGGTGTTTTCTAGATGTTGTATTGCACCCCCAAATATCTTACTCCCCAATTCATTTTATACAGCCCATCTCAAAATGGGAACTTTACTCAACCTCAAATAACTTCCCTGAAATTAACCTGGGGTCTATTTAAATCAATGTGGTCCTGTGATATGAAACTGGAAACAGCTTAGCTATCCTGCTCTTCTCAGATCAAGATCTAAACTAGAATTCAGTTGTTCTGGCTTGCAGATGGGAGTCAGTTAAAATCAAAATGAACTTAATGGACCATCATATTATTCAGTATTGATATGGTATTCTCAATTCCAACCAAAATATTGGAAGCAGCTGTCCCAGTGGTAAATTTAACTGGTTACCATATAGACGTGAAATTAAGGTAGCTACAGTGGCCCAAAAAAATACCTGGTTAGCAACATTTTAAAGAAAAAAGTAAATTTCAGCAAATGAAATTTGCTATAAAAAGCATGAGCAGATACACTGCAGGTTTTTACACAAGTATGGTATATAAAAATGCAAAAATATAATAAATAGGAAGAAAAAATAAAAATAATTCAAAAATATTTGATAATAAGAGCTGCGTCTTTAAATATATTAAAGCACATAAATGAATATGAGACAGAACCTCTTATTCAAACTTACCTAGATTATAAATTTGGGGTTGGGGAATCTTTTGCACAGAAAATATGGTTAAAACAAGAGAAATATCTGGGTTTATTTGTGGTTGAGCTGTTCAAGCTAAGGAAATGAGTTTATCCTATAGAAAGATAGCCAAGGAACTCGAGATTGGCAAAAAAACTGCTCAAGAAATTTAACTCAAGTTCCAGGAAACCAACTCTGTGAAAAATTACCTGAGATCAGTTTGTCCTAAAAAACTACTGCTTGAGATGATTGGTCTATTGTTAGAATAGTTAAGCAAAATTGATTTATAACTGCCAGTCAAATTAAAGAGACTATCAAATATACCTTGGAAATTGATATATATGAGGCCATTGTTTGCAATAGAATTCATGAACTGGGTTACTATTGCTGTGTTACAAGAAAAAACCTCTTATAAGTCCAAAGAATAAAGGCAAAAGATTGTCCTTTGCTTACAAGTATGTCAACTATCACATATCCTTTTGGAAAAGATGTTTGTTCTGGTGAGACTAAAGTTCAGCTCTGTGGATCTCAGAGACGCCAAAATGTCTATCACAAAGCTGATGAAGCCTACACATTGAGTGCTTAAACCCCACTGTTAAAAATGGACGCCAGGGTGTCATGTTTTGGGACTGTTTCACAGCCAACACAAGAGGGGCAATCCAGCCAATCAGTGAGAAGGTAAATGCTGATGTTTACAGAAGAATCCTTGATTGGAATCTTCATTCATTTATAAAGGATCTGCAAGAACCAACCCGTTATATCTTAATGTAAGATAACACTCCTATCTACAAATCCAAGAAAGCCTAAAAAAACTTGGATGATAAACAGATTGCTTGTTTGGATTGGCCTTCTCTAAGCCCAGATTTGAATCACATTGTATATCTTTGGGATGTTGTCAAATCCAATTTTTTAAAAACCTCTAAACAATCTATTATACATTTTAAATTTGGGGTGGCAAAAGCATGGGAAGAAATTCCTATATAGACTTTAAAGAACCTAGTCCATTCTATGCCCAGAAGACTTGCTGCTGTGATTGAAGCCAAATGTTGGCCTACAAAGTACTAAGTCTATAGTATATTCAGCTTTGAAATCTATTTATTATTTTATATTAAATATTCATATTTTCAAAATCTTTTTATTTTTTCTTCCTATTTATTTATTTTTGCGTTTTTATACCATACTTGGGTAAAAATCTGCGGTACATCTGCACATGCTTTTTATAGCAAATTTTATTTCTTGAAATTTACTTTTTCTCTCTAAAATACTTCTGGCTGGTAATTTTTTGGACCACTGTATATTCATGGATAAATTTATATATGAAAACAGATACTCTACAAAGCATGACTTAACAAGAGCATATAATGACCAAAACAACAAGCTAATATGTCACTGTATCTGCAGGTAAGTCAAACTTCCGCTGGGAATATAGAAATCATGTAAATAAGCAGAAAAGTAACACTATATTCAGACTTTCATGTTTTTGTTGGCTTTTTTACTATATATTTTTATTGGTTTCAAGAAACAGGGGGATATTTGCAAGCGGTTGCCTATTAAATTATATTCTATTCAAAGAAGATTTTAAAATTTTGAATTTATATTTTTATTAACCGCTCAAGTCCCTGGAGAGGCTTTTTTATATGTTTTTGGCTGGAAAATCAGTCCGGGTTTAAAGTCCAATCAAGGCCAACGTTGATAGTCAACGTGCCTATTGGATGGTCTGGTTTGTATGGCTGATGCTGCCGCAGGAGGGGTTGTTGGACACTTTGAAGTGTCTTGCGGCATCCCAGCCTGCGGCAGTGTCAATCATAGTAAAGATAATGTGAGGCAGATGTAAGTTGGTCTGGTTCAATTAAGAGGCAAGAAAGTCAAAAATGTTAATAAAAACTTACTTTAATAATTTGAAAGCATGATGCCATCATCCAATCTGATTGGCTACTTTAAAGCTTAGATGATTAGATTTACTAAGCCAAGGTAAGCCTTCACTAAACATAATACTAACTTTCTCAACTCAAACTTAAACAATTCATTTCAAATTAAAGGCAAGCTTAAAAATATACATATAATAAAAACTGTTTTAAGCATATATGATCAAGAAAACACAAGGTAAGCATATTTTTTAAATTTGAAGCTAACTTTGCTTTATAAAGGTAATAATTTTTTAAAAAAACTAATTCAATTCAAAATCAAAACAAGGTTTAATTTCAGGTAAGCTTTTCATTAAATTTACTAATCTTCTTCAAATCCTTTTAGATGGACTTGGTTTTCAGCAGATCTAGGTGTGGGTAAGTTATTTTAAAAGATCAAAATTACTAACATAAATTTAAAAACCAGATCTTTGCCCTGAAGTAGATTAAGGTTTGGTAAGCAATGTTTTGATCAAAACCTTTTAAAATAAAGCTGAATTTGAACAGGTAATCATTTCCAATAAACTACTAACCTTTGATCCTTTTAGATAGACATAGTCTACAGCAGATCTTGGGGTGGTAAGTTTTTTTCACTAAATTACCAGCCTAGATTTAAAAAACCAGACTTTTACCCACAAGCAGATCTTGATTTAGGCAAGCCATTTTTTTCTAAATTTACTAAACTTGATTGGGACTCCCAGATTTTTATCATAGAGCCAATCTTGGGCCAGGTAAGCTTTTTGATAACTTACTAACCTTTTTTTAAAAAACCCACAAACTTTTCCCCTGCAGCAGATCTTGGGGTTGGTAAGTCATTTTTCACTAATTTTTACTAACCTTAATTTCAAGCCCCAGATTTCTGCCTACAGCAGATCCAGGGTTGGGTAACTTTTTTTTAGAGTAAGCAAATATTTTAACAAAAAAACATTTTCTCCAATTTAGTTTTTTAATCCAACTAGCTCTTTTAAACTCAAATTCAAATTTTTACTATTAAGGTAATCTCTTTGACTTCCTTTTTACTTTTATTATCTAGATCTACAAAATCAGACACTATCTTAACAAAAATAGGAAATAATGATATCAGAGTGCCCCATAGAATTTAACTTATATTTAAAAAGCTAATCAAGATCAATATGTTGTCAATAAAATATGCAGTCACCAACAAATAAAGACTGTATCTTAGTAACAAAGTGTGCTGCAAAATAATATATTAAGCCTATAAACTACAAAATAAAGTTCAGGAAACAAAGAGATTTTTATAATATGTACTTGATCTTTATTAATTTGGGGAATTATAATTTCCATTGGAGTTCAAAATATATACTGAAAATAAAGAAAATAAAAAGGGTTGCAGTTTCATTATGTGGATAAAAATTCAGTACTTTTTCTCAGCTGTTGAGATAGACAACCAAAACCAAGTGCTGAGCACACAGAAATTTATGCACAAAAAAAATCTTAAGTGGGCTAATTTTATTGTTAACATGTATAAAGTGTTGATTTTTTATGTGAGAAAACTTGGTGTTATATGTTTGGGTTTGTCTGTGTATCTCAACAGCTCTTAAAAGTACTTTAATTAATCTCCATTCTCTTGAATGCAAAAATAAGCATAATAAAAGGTAGAAAACTCTAATAAAGCCTTGATAATAGTATAATAGAGTATTTACAAAGCATACACCCTTACTTCTCTAATTGAAAGTAGCAATCACAATAAAGATATCATTTTATATATAAAAAATACTTTAGATATCATTAAATCATCTTTTAAAAACCAGAATAGTAAATAAATTTAAAAAGATATACTGAACTATCAAAAAGGTATTTCTGCTAGGGAAGAAGAAAAAGATAACTGAAAAGCTTTGCAAGAATGGGGCTGAGATAGCACAGCTTTTTTCTTTTGGTAGCCTACTCACCGCTCAACTTTATATACTCAATGATTTCTCTTATTTTTCATTGACAAATCTAAATAATTGTTACCAAGAAACCATAAGGAGGCTGCATCTTTAAACAGGTTCTTACTAGGTATGAGACCAGAGACGCATGCTAGCAGGCTGCCATCATCTCTGGGGTTCATTAAAAAGATTTATGATAACGATCATTAAAAAGCCAAAAATTTAAAGTCCAAAAGATATAAACTTCATACCACTCTTTGATCATAGTTTTTACCAGCTATAACTGGAAACACATACCAGCAGGCTGCTGTAAAAGAGTGAAGCTGAGTGTAGCACAGCTTTGCTCTTTTGGCAGCCTGCCTGCACATCTTTCCTTTTACCAGCTATAGGCTAGAAACGCATACCAGCAACCATTATCAAACACTTTTTACCAGATATAGACTAGAAACATGTATCAGCGGGCTGCTGTAAAAGAGTGAAGCTGAGCTTAGCATAGCTTTGCTCTTTTGGCAGCCTGCCTGCACATCTTTCCTTTTACCAGCTATAGGCTATAAATGCATACCAGCAACCATCATTAAACGCTTTTTTACCAGATATAACAGGAAACACATATCAGCGGGTTGCTGTAAAAGAGTGAAGCTGAGCATAGCACAGCTTTTCTCTTTTGGAAGCCTGCCTGCACATCTTTCCTTTTACCAGCTATAGGCTAGAAACACATACCAGCAACCATTATCAAACGCTTTTTACCAGCTATAACTGGAAACACATACCAGCGGGCTGCCGTAAAAGAGTGAAGCTGAGCGTAGCACAGCTTTGCTCTTTTGGCAGCCTGCCTGACACACATCTCCTTTTACCAACTAGAGTTTAACAAAATAGTTTTAAAAGGCCACTGATTTAAATGAACAAAAAAATGTGACTCAACTAGGATACCTGGACGCGTACCTAGGCGGGATGCCGTAAAAGAGCAAAGCGGGTGAAGCTCAGCTTTGTTCTTTTGGCATCCCGCCCGCCACACCACACTTGCTGCTTTAGTCCTGGCGAGTCCCTGAGTAAGCTTTTTCTCATGCAGCCTGTCAGGCTGCCCGTCCAGCCGGCATAGCTGTCAGCGGAGCCGCTGGGTGTTTCCTTTGCCTGCCAATGTAGATTGTTCCGGTTTCAGTTTGGAAGCTTCCGAGCTGCGTTTGATTGGCCAAGAAATTTAATTTTAAATTCAAGAACCAATCATTAACAATGAAATAATGAATAACCAATCAAATACTTATCAAAGAAGATTCAATTACATTTGATAGGAAAGGTAAGCCTTAATTAAACACAATACTAACTTTTTCAACTCAAATTTAAACAATTCACTTCAAAACAAAGGTAAGCTTCAAAATATACATACAATACTAACTGTTTTAAGCATATATGATCATTAATATTCAAGGTAAGCATATTTTTTAAAAATTTGAAGCTAACTTTGCTTTATAAAAGTAATAATTAAAAAAAACTAATTCATTTCAAAATTCTATTAGATTCCTCATTTCAGTTAAGCTTTTCCTTAAAAATACTAACCTTCTTCAAATCCTTTTAGATGGGCTTGATCCACAGCAGATCTTGGGATGGGTAAGTTATTTATTCATCAACTTTATTAACCTAAATTAGAAAGTTCAGATTTTTGCCCTGAAGTTAAAATGAGAATGGTAAGCAAAGTTTTATTCACTAATATTTTTCAATCATGCTGCATTTCAGGTAAGCCCTTTCTTAAAAGTACTAACCTTAGTTTCCTTTTAGATAGACTTAGTATACAGCAGATCTTGGGGTGGTAAGTTTTTTTCACTAAATTACCAGCCTAGATTAAAAAAACAAAGACTTTTGCCACAAGCAGATCTTGATTTAGGTAAGCCATTTTTTCTAAATTTATTAAATTTGATTAGGGACTCCCAGATTTTTATCCCAAAGCCAATCTTGGGCCAGGTAAGCTTTTTGATAACTTACTAACCTTTTTTAAAAAAACCCACAAACTTTCCCCTGCAGCAGATCTTGAGGTTGGTTAGTCATTTTTCACTAATTTTTACTGATGTTGATTTCAACCCCCAGATTTCTGCCAAAAGCAGATCCTGGCTTGGGTAAGGTTTTTTTAGTTTAAATAGATATTTTACAAAAAACTGTTTCTCCAATTTAGTTTTTTGATCCAACTAGCCTTTTAAACCCAAATTTAACATACTACTTTTTTAGTAATATATCCTGGACTAATTGCTTAAAATTACCTATTAAAAATCTAATTTTTTTCTTTTATTTTTTGCACTTATTAGTTTTTAAAAGAAACACTTGGTGAATACTTTGCAAAGCTTTTTTGCCAAAAACTACAGATTATCACTCAAGAACTTTTAAATTGTTATAGCAAGACTTATGCTTATCTTATTTTATGCTGTAGATTTGAAAAATCTTTTTGGCATTTGTTTTCAGTTTTTAGATCTGACTTGCATAGTTTCAAAAAAAACTTGGCAACTTTATAAAAGATCTAAAACAACTGTACTGCTTAAAAAAAGAGTGTTTTATTATAGGTGTTTTTTATTAATTGTATTTGCCTTATTATTTTTAAAGATCTCTGTATTAAAGCTATTTGTTTTTTCCTCCCAAAAAATACAACCCCTAAAGAAATAAAATATCCTTACTTTTTTTAAAAAAAAAGAGGATGTCTTTTATTTCTGAGCTTTTTGCTACAGATTAAAAGAATAAAAATACTAAAGAAATTAAACCCAGTCAAATGAAGAAAAATGTTTTAGAAATATCCACAACTAACTCATATACTGCTAAAAAATTAAAAAGTATAAGCTTATAAGTGGAATCAAATAACATAAAAAATACTTATTTTAGAGCTACAATAAAAAAGATGAACATGTCAGAACAAAAATTAAACAAAACAAACTAAACAAAACATACATATTTCAAATAATTAATTTTTTATCATATGATAATGCTTATAGACTACATCAGCTAAGCCAGAGAAAGATATATATTTATATTAAATGAGTAAAATTTAAAATAAAGGTATTGATTTGCCCTTTGGAATTCAAAAACTGTTATTGAAAATGAAAAATTATTTCAAAAGTATTGTAGTTTCAAAAAAAATGTAAAAATTATTAAATCTCCCATCTCTCAAATGCCAAAAGTATAATCCATAATAAAAAATTGCTAAATAAGACTTTGTGATAGTTTAATAGAGATAGTTGTATAGCATCTCCGTATACTTCTCTGGTGTAAGTTGCACAATCAAAACAACTATAATTTTTATAATAAAAAACTGTATTTTTTAAAACTACTAAAGCATCTTGGAAAACAAGAATTATAAGCAAAATTAGAATTTTTGCTGAAACTATCAAAAAGTCTTTCTGCTAGACTAACAGAAAGATACCAGTGAGCAGCTGTAAAAGAGAAAGTTAACCATAACGCAGCTGTTCTCTTTTGTTACCCTGCTCACCACTCATAGCTTTATACTCACTGTTTTCTTCTAAGCTTTTAACCCTGGCTAAAAACATTGTAAATAATATAATTATCTTTATACATCAAACAAAGCTAATTATCAGCTCTGAGACCATAAACGCATCATTGGGCTGCTGAGAAAGAGTAAAGCTAAGTGTAGCAGAGCTGTGCTCTTTTGATAGCCTACCAACAATAAAGGCTTTTTACAGTTATAGACTAGAAACACATACCAGCAACTATTATCAAACACTTTTTACCAGATATAACTGGAAACACGTACCAGCGGGCTTCCGTAAAAGAGTGAAGCTGAGCGTAGCACAGCTTTGCTCTTTTGGCATCCAGCCTGACACATCTTTCCTTTTACCAGCTATAGGCTAGAAACACATACAAGCAACCATTATCAAACACTTTTTACCAGATATAGACTAGAAACATGTACCAGCGGGCTGCTGTAAAAGAGTGAAGCTGAGCGTAGCACAGCTTTGCTCTTTTGGCAGCCTGCCTGCACATCTTTCCTTTTACCAGCTATAGGCTAGAAACACATACCAGCAACCATTATCAAACGCTTTTTACCAGCTATAACTGGAAACACATACCAGCGGGCTGCCGTAAAAGAGTGAAGCTGAGCGTAGCACAGCTTTGCTCTTTTGACAGCCTGCCTGACACACCTTTTCTTTTACCAACTAGAGTTTAACAAAATAGTTTTAAAAGGCCACTGATTTAAATAAACAAAAAAATGTGACTCAACTAGGATATCTGGACGCGTACCTAGGCGGGATGCCGTAAAAGGGCAAAGCGGGAGAAGCTCAGCTTTGTTCTTTTGGCATCCCACCCACCACACCACGCTTGTTTGTTTAACCGTGCCTAGTGTTAAGAGCTTGCTTTTTAAATTATACTCAACTCATGAATGCTTTTATAAACTTAATTTATATTTAATTAACAGTGATCTAATATTAAGAGCTTGTTGGATCATTATGATTAGATTGGATATCAATTTGAAATTTCTGCTCGGTTAAAGTAAATGTTAATATCGATCGTGTTTCTATTTTGGAAGTATGCTGATTTAATGGTTCTCATGATTAACATGACACTAAACATTAGAATGAACTTTCGATTTACGTTCATTTTTGCGCTTGGAATCCAAACAGCGTTTCAGTATTTATCCGAGCTAGGGAGCGTCCACGTGGCATAAGTTCCATTCGGATCCAGGGGTCCAATGACCGCTCCTTGTAATCCTTTAAGTGAAGGATTGGGTTAACGTGGGCAGATTTTGTATTTTATAAGATTGGCTTCACCATAAGATTCAACGAATCAGCCGATAAAGTATCATTTTAGGCGTATGAAACATGGCTTCAACCCCTGGCTTGGTAGGGATTGGTTCAACTTCATGGATTGGCTAGTTGCCATCCAATCCAGGGAAGAAACCGAAATATCCCTGAAGTTAACCATGCCTTAGGGGCTCACCATCATATGACTTGGTGGGAATTACTAAGAAGTTAGCTTTAAAAGGGGCTGATTTGGAATATACTAGGTATGAATTTCAAATATCTTGCTTTCTTGGTGACTGTTGCTTCTGCTGCCCCCTTGGACCCTCTGCCTAGCTCCCGCCTTTTGGCCCGGGATCCTTCCCCTAAGCCGAACTGGTTTGAAGACATATGGGATTTTTTTAAACATCCGGATCCCCCAGAATATATACCTGGTATTAATTATTGAAGATGGGATGCTGCTACATCCAACTGAGTATAATAAACCTATCGGTCTTTAAAGTTCTTATTACCAAATATAACGCCTATTTAATTTTAAATAGACTGGCATTGATTATGACCGTTATTATTAATAACTAAGATTAACTTTTAACTTCAACTATTTAGACTCACATTTGCAGCCAACATGGGCCTCCGTATACCTCAAGTATTAAATACTTACTAAGTACATTGTACAATTAAAAGCAAATGTTTAAAGCACATCTCAGCTATTAGTTTCCTTTTAGTGGCGTACCACCATCTCAAAATTACTCCTAGAAACCCGATATCCAAAAAATAGGTATAGCTTTTCTATACATAAATATGATTTAAATCAAGCCATAAATCAACCTGACTACAAGAATGCAATCCGGTAATATTTTATAACTAGGCGGTTGGCCTGTTCAAGGACAGATATAAATTTGAATTTAATAAATTGATACAAATATAGTTTACTGTATTTTTAGGCTGAAATTCATTATCATATCTTTAATTTGATCTCTATTTAAAATGCTTTCTCAAAAGGTAATTTCAATTATACTTAAAATTAAAACTGTATAATCCAACTATAAAACAAATCATAATAAGTGGATTATCATTATTAAGTTTAGCAAAGCTAAAAAATTATTTTAAGCTTTAAATTTGATTTTATAAATTATTTAAAATGCAGAGCTGATCTGTAGTGTCAGAAATTTTGGTTCTGCTATTGGACCTGGCCTTCCGGTTATTATTTGCTTTATTGAGTAAATGGGTAATTTTTGTCATTAAGTGTATATGATGCTTGTATTGCAACAAGCGTTAACTGTGATGGCTGTGAATTTTTTGGCAGGGCAACAGCTGACAATGTCCAAGGGAGGCAACTTTCAAGTGGCCCTAAAGCTGGCAGCTTGCTAAGGTCTTTGAGAACTGACTAAGGTCTTTGAACTCAGATTTCATCTTCTACTACAAAAACATTTTGTAGTAGGATATTCTTAAATTAGTCTCCCTTCTACCAATCCAATGAAAGGGTTTTTATAGAGCTCACACTCTCTTGCCAGGATAATTTCATTTGGCGCTTCTAACTCTTGCTCAGCCAGTTTTTTCATCCCCAGACCGCCGGCATCAACCCCCAGAGTCAGGCATCCATGTAATGACATGAGATTTAATATCATAATACCCTGCGCTGGTTACTATTTACTTCATAGCCATGCATAATCCATTAGTGCGCCAGTGGTAGCGCCGTCAATTAATGGCTCTATTTTTAGTGCATTATTAATCAAGTCACTCATCAACTTTTTACAGCAGGAAATCACAGTGGCACTGGCAGGTTGTTAGCGCAAATTGATCCTAATCCTTACTATTCTTAGGGATTCTTATCACCTTCCAGGTGCCTCATTATTGAATCTATTTTGCTGCCAATCTGGCGGTTTGCTAGAGTATTCCAGAAAACTCTGGCCAATCAGAAGTTGATCTCAATTGAAGGCCTAGGATATTCCTAATTGGCCCTACACCAATTGGCTAGAACCTACTTCTTAAAAGCTTCTTAGATCAATTAAGCTTGACAGTAATATATTAGAAGCTTCTGTAATTAATGACTTGGCAGGCTACTAAGATTTTTCAAGTTAGAGCAAAGTCAAGATAAATTCCTGACATGTAGCTTTAAATTAAGCTATTTGGCATTAATATTAGCTTAGTATTCACAGAAATATGTTGTTTTTAGTTTTTTAGTGTGCACTAAATGTGGATTTAGATACCTTAGTTTTCAAACCTGTTGAGATAAACATATATTAGTCAGGTTAGAACACATGAACTCAGTCTAAAAACAAAATAAAAAATCAAGTAATTTTTTTATCAAATTACAATAGATCTGGATCCACTTTGATTTCATTTTTAGACTAAGTTCATGTGTTCTAAACTGACTAATATGTGTTTATCTCAACAGGTTTGAAAACTACTGTATATCAAATAGAGGATATGCATTTGATTATGATGCAAGCCCAATTCCAGCACTTAACTATATATCTGAGCATCTAGAGCTATCATGTTTGGTACTATTTTTATTGTAATTCTCTGAAAAACATATCTAACTACTTTTAATTTTATGAAAATGATTTTAGTGAGTCTTAATATCATTGTTGCCAGTTTACTTCACTGATACCATTATTTGGATGATAGAATAGTAAGCAAGGCTTACTCTGAAATAATATGCATCCAAGTAGAAAATTCTATTATTTCACTCAAAGATAAATAAACTCAAAATGCCCAAGCCAACTATCTCTTACTTTAAATTTATATTTATAGTGTGATTTAACCTGTATCACTTTAAATTTACCAAAATCTCTTTCCGTTGTCAATTCAATCATCAACAAAGAATTTATCCATCCAATCATATTAAAGTATACTGAGCAACTTGTTGCTTCTCTTCCGGTTTTAATTCACATATCCTGGAGCCGGGTAATTTTTGTAGTTAAGCCACTTTGATATAGTTAAATTGGGTTAGCCATAAAATTTAAAGATCAAGTATTTAAATAAAATTTTAAGTAGTTTGAGTGGCTTATATTCTCAGTTCAACATAATTCAGGCTACACTCTACTGAATTTGACCTTTGTATTTTCAAAGATACAGTGGCCCAAAAAAATACCCAGCCAGCAACATTTTTAAAAGTAAATTTCAATAAATGAAATTTTCTATAAAGAGCATGAGCAGATGCATCACGGATTTTTACACAAGTATGGTGTATAAAAACACAAAAACAAATAAATAAGAAAAAAAATTAAAAATATTTAATAATAAGAGCTGCGCCTTTAAGTAGATTAAAGCACATAAAATGACTATGAGACAGCACCTCTTATTCAAACTTACCTAGATTATAAAATTGGGGTTAGAGAATCTTTTGCACAGAAAACATGGTTAAAGCAAGAGAAATACCTGAGTTTATTCATGGTCAAGTTGTACAAGCTAAGAAAATAAGTTTATCATATAAAAAGATAGCCAAGGAACTCAAGATTGGCAAAGAAACTGCCCGAGAAATTTACCTCAAGTTCCAGAAAAGCAACTCTGTGAAAAATTGCCTGAGATCAGGTCGTCCTAAAAAAACGGCAACAGCTCCCATGTCAACACTAAAAATGTCAACAGTGGCCATGTTGACACTTTTAATGTTGACATGGCCACTGTCAACACTATAGTAAAGTGACAACCCAGTTTTACTTAATGTCGTTTCCTGGATGTCGACACTTTTTTAATTAACGGCACACTTTACCCTGAACATTTTTAATATAAAATTTTTTATTTTAAAATACTTTATTATACTAAAATGACCCCAGAAAGTTCAAAAATGCAATAAAAAATACCATAAGTAATAAGAATAATGAGATATAAGCAACTATTTTTCAGTTTACTATGTAAATTACACTCTTTATTATAAAATTATTTTTTATTTCCATAAAAATTAAAATTCCAATGAACCAAAAATAAAGATATTTTATATAGCATAATAACCACAAAATATAAGAAAATTCTAATTTAATTTATTATACTTTATATGAGCATAACTGAAATTATCTCATAGCTTAAAGATAAATTAACAAAATAAAATATATTTCTTACAAAACCACATTAAAACTAAACATAAAGCTTACCATTTATACCTAAAAAGATTAGTACTATCCAAAAAAAATTAAAAAATTAAAAGTTTAAAAGTAAAAAATATATAGGCAAAGCAAAGCAAAGTTTATTTGGCTAATTAAAGCCACCAGCAAGAGAAGTGACGACATCTTCTAGGTACTTCTTGATCTCTGCCACCTTGTACTTCTTCTTCACTACCTTCTGCACGTCCTCCTGGTAGTCTTGCTCCTTGGACTTCCTCTTCTTGGGGGCCACCCGGTTGGCCAGGTCGCAAAACTTGGAGACAGTCCGGGCCTGCTCCTCCTGCAGCTTGGAGAAGAACTTGTTGAACTTGGGGTTAGTCCCAAACTTGGTCTTCAAGTGCTTGTGCCAAACCTCAAGGCTAGAGATGGTCTTCATCTCCCCCTTAAGACAGGGGCCTTGAAAGTTCCAAGAGGCAGTGGCCCTGCTCTTACCTCTCTGGGCAGTCACCTTCTTGTCCACCCATTGCCGCTCAAAGTACTCCAGGTAGCCTTCAAAGATGATGGAGTGCTTCTTGATATAAGCATCTTCCTGGAGGGCCTCAAAGCCAAGCCCAGTATGCTCTGGGCGCACAAAAGCCAAGGCAGCAAACTGGGTCAGGGCAAAGCGGCACTTATCCTTACCATTGTTAAGATACTTGTCAAAAAGGTCCTTCTCACTCTTTAGATTCTTGACAAAGGCCTGCCAAAAATGAAAGAAGCAGCTCTGGACTTCTTCATCAAAAGTGTCCTGGAAGGCTCTGAACTGAGCCTGCTTGAAGTCCATTATTATAACCTTCAGCCCAAGTGAGCGCACATGAGCTAGCTGCTCAGCGGCTAAGGTTGCCTCATCCTTCTCAGTAGAGGAGGGGTTGGCCCTTGTGGTGTGGGTGGGAGGGGGGAGCTGGTTGGTGGGAAGAGAGCTCAAAGCATCCCAGACAATCTTGAAAGCTCTGGCATAGACCTCTGTCTTGGCACCAGGAAGAAAAAAAAACACAAGAGGGATGACCTGGTCATTGAACTGCCCACACAGAACCCAAAGCTGCTTAAAGAGAGGGGGGCAAGTAGCAAATGTGCCGTCGCACAGCCAGGTGGTAGCAGTGTTCAGCTGCTCCAGGTTTTGGGTTATGGCGTAGGCTACAATCCTATCCTCCACTTCCTGTCCATTATCATGGAGCAGGAACATCTCACCATCCTCTGTCTTCTTGAGGGCATCAGTGAGGACCAGGTCCTTGATGTTGGTGGCACTCTTGGCCAGGGGGTTTGAGGCTTGACGCCTATCACTCACAAACTTGACCAACTGATTGTGGGTTGGCACCCTCTTCAAGTTGGTAGGGGTCAGGTAATTGCAAGCAAGCACAGCCAGCTGGATGGCAGAAAGGTCTTTGGAAGTGGGCATAATCTGCACCAGATACCACTTCAGGAGGCGAAAGATGGTAGTGTTGGACATGATGCAGGTATGCTTGTCCTTTATGGTTTGGACCAGGTCCCAGCGCTCAGTGTTGAGCCGCACTGGACAGGAGCGGTCCTCACAGGTGTAATGGCAGCTCTTAAAGCCCCGGTTGGCATTGTTACATGAGAAGATGTATCCATTGGCCACCATGGCCTGCCCACCTTTAACACTCATGATGGGGAAAAACTTGGGTAGGGTGAAAGGAACCTTGAACTTGCCATCAACGTTGCAGATGTTGCGGGCCACAAGAGGGTCCTAAGGGCCAGCAGGAGCATGGCGGAAGCCAGGAAAGTAATCAGGGCGGAACTGCAAATCATCCCCAGATGAGCTTAAAGGGAGAGAGTTTGGCGGGGGTGGGGAAGCAGAAGGGGGCTTGTTGTGGTGATCCTCATGTGCAGGAGACTTATCCTTGGGGGGACTTTTGGGCTGAGTGCTTTTTCTTGGTTGGCTCCTTTTCAGAAGCCAAGTTGTAAAAACTGTGCTCTGTAAGCAAGCCATCAGTTTCCTCTCCCCCAGTGGAATGAGCAGAGCTCTTCTCAGGAGAGGACTCAGGGGAGGGCTTGGGGGATGGTTTGGGGGTGGCCTTCTTTGATGAGACATGCTTCTTCTTGGTGGCTTTGGTGGGCTTGGAGGGACGCTTGGTACCCTTTGGCTGCTTAGAGGTGTTCTTGTCCTAAAATAATAAGTAAAATGGTTTAAAATAAAGCAAAGTATTTAAAAAACAAACAAAACAACTTAAAAAGCATAATATATAAAAGTAAATCTTAGATGGTTTTTATTGGCATTTAAATGTTAAAAATTATTTGTATAGTTTTTATTTTATTAAAGTTATAAATAACAAGACAAAAGTTGATAGAAATATGTGAAAAAATTATATTTAGATATAAATTTTATTTTAAAAATGAAAAAATATGAAAGAGCAAAGTCAAAAATACAACATATCAAAAAATGAGAAGTTTTTATTATATAAAACATAAAGTTTTATATGTGAGAAGTGAAAAGTGTTGACATTATGATTGACAATTAGTAAAAAAAGCTGAATTCTCACTGTCAATTAAAAATTGTAGACATTATTTTTGACAACATTCTCACTGCCAACATTTTTTTTGAAAAGTTACTATGAAAAAACATAGTACGCTTAATTAAATTTACGCAGGCTAGCAAAAAATTAACCGTTTCCTGTATATTTTTGTTCACATATAAAAATTAGTTAAAAAAGTATCAAGGTTCTTTATTTCTTTATTAAAAATTATATTTGGGTAGTGAGAATATAATATTTTACCATTGCACTTAAGTAAAGTTGTTAATAAGTTGTTGGTAGATATTGAAAAGGGTAAAGTGTTGACAACATCACTTACAAAATTCTTTATATGAGGTGGCATATTAATCTAGGCTTAATTGCGCCACTCTAATTTGCTTAACTCCACCCCGGGGGGGTGATCACAAGCAAATAAACAACATTTACAAGTGTCAACATTATTTTTAATAATAAATTCTATAGTAACTTACATAGTAAGTCACGCTTAAATTATTGGATCACTGTTAGCATCCAATCCACTTAATATATTAAAGCTGTAATAAGTGCCGCATAAATATATATAACATGAACATTCCAATAATCAAATATATGCGCATTGTGTTTTTCAATATAATAATTCAATAAAAAAATTTTAATGTGCACTTTTTTTACTGTAGATGCTTCAGTTTTGTTATTAAAAATAAGTTTGGCTTAAAAAGTGTCGACATTGACACTTTTACATCGTGAAATAGAATAAAAAAATAAAATAATTTTTATTAGTAAATGTAAAGGAAAAATCAGGTTAAATCAAGTTTTTTTATTAAGCTTAATATTAAATTGTGTTGAGATGGCCACAATTTTGTTGTGTTTTCTGGTTTGCACCCCTGAACGCTTTTTAAAAAAAAGAATTAAGCTAGCGCAACTAGCAAAAAACATAGGATATTTAGAGTTTCAAGTCAACAGTGGCCATGTCAACAAAGTGTCAACATGGCCACTGTCGACATTTTTAGTGTTGACATGGGCGGTGTTGCCAAAAAAACTACTGCGCGAGATGATTGATCTATTGTCAGAATAGTTAAGCAAAATTGATTTATAACTGCCAATCAAATTAAGGAGACTATCAAAAATACCTTAGAAATTGATATCTCTGAGGCCACTGTTTGCAATAGACTCTATGAACTGGGGTACTATGGCTGTTTTGCAAGAAAAAAAACCTCTTATAAGTCCAAAGAATAAAGCCAAAAGATTAGCCTTTGCTCATAAGTATGTTAACTATCCTGTATCCTTTTGGAAAAGGTGATTTGGTCTGATGAGACTAAAGTTCAGCTCTGTGGATCTCAGAGACGCCAAACTGTCTATTGCAAAGCTGATGAAGCTTACAAAATTGAGTGCTTAAACCCCACTGTTAAAAATGGACGCCAGGGTGTCATGTTTTGGGGCTGTTTCATAGCCAACACAAGAGGGGCAATCCAGCCGATCAGTGAGAAGGTAAATGCTGATGTTTATAGAAGAATCCTTGATTGGAATTTCTATTCATTTATTAAGGATCTGCAAAAACCGGCCAGTTATATCTTCATGTAAGATAATGCTCATATACACAAATCCAAGAAAGCCTTAAAAAACTTGGATGATAAACAGATTGTTTGCTTGGATTGGCCTCCTCAAAGCCCAGATTTAAATTCCATTGAACATCTTTGGGATGTTGTCAAATCCAATTTGCCAAAAACCTCTAAACAATTCATTATGGATCTTAAATTTAGAGTGGCAAAAGCATGGGAAGAAATTTCTATGGAAACTCTAAAGAACCTAGTCCATTCTATGCCCAGAAGACTTGCTGCTGTGATTGAAGCCAAAGGTTGGCCTACAAAGTACTAAGTCCATAGTATATTCAGCTTTGAAATCTATTATTATTTTATATTAAATATTCATATTTTTGAAATCTTTTTATTTTTTCTTCATATTTATTTATTTTCGCGTTTTTATATACCATACTTGTGTAAAAATCCGCGGTGCATCTGCTCATACTTTTTATAGCAAATTTCTTTTATTGAAATTTACTTTTTTTCTTTAAAATGTTGCTGGCCGGGTATTTTTTTGGGCCACTGTACATGTAAGGGATTGAATGTAAGGATGAGCCAAATTTAGCTCTTGGCATAACAATCCACTTTCTATTTAAATATTATAGAAAAATCAATTCAGTCAAATCATTTGCGGCTTGAGCCCACACGAGGCGGCATTACAGACAGACTCACTTTTAGATATGTTAATTTAACTTTAGATGGACTTTCGATTTACGTTCATTTTTGCGCTTAGAATCCAAACAGCGTTTCAGTATTTATCCGAGCTAGGGAGCGTCCACGTGGCATAAGTTCCATTCGGATCCAGGGGTCCAATGACCGCTCCTTGTAATCCTTTAAGTGAAGGATTGGGTTAACGTGGGCAGATTTTGTATTTTATAAGATTGGCTTCACCATAAGATTCAACGAATCAGCCGATAAAGTATCATTTTAGGCGTATGAAACATGGCTTCAACCCCTGGCTTGGTAGGGATTGGTTCAACTTCATGGATTGGCTAGTTGCCATCCAATCCAGGGAAGAAACCGAAATATCCCTGAAGTTAACCATGCCTTAGGGGCTCACCATCATATGACTTGGTGGGAATTACTAAGAAGTTAGCTTTAAAAGGGGCTGATTTGGAATATACTAGGTATGAATTTCAAATATCTTGCTTTCTTGGTGACTGTTGCTTCTGCTGCCCCCCTGGACCCTCTGCCTAGCACGCGTCTTTTGGCCCGGGACCCTTCCCCTAAACCGGACTGGCTTGATGACATCTGGGAATTTTTGAAAAATCCGGAAACACCAAAGGCTGTACCTGGCCTTGATTATTGACGATTGGGTGCTGCTACATCCAGCTGAGTATAATAAACCTATCGGTCTTTAAAGTTCTTATTACCAAATATAACGCCTATTTAATTTTAAATAGA
Source organism: Entomophthora muscae (assembly GCA_014839935.2). Taxonomy (NCBI): domain Eukaryota; kingdom Fungi; phylum Entomophthoromycota; class Entomophthoromycetes; order Entomophthorales; family Entomophthoraceae; genus Entomophthora; species Entomophthora muscae. Next base: position 437,596 of record QTSX02000043.1, on the reverse strand, counting down.
CTGGCATTGATTATGACCGTTATTATTAATAACTAAGATTAACTTTTAACTTCAACTATTTAGACTCACATTTGCAGCCAACATGGGCCTCCGTATACCTCAAGTATTAAATACTTACTAAGTACATTGTACAATCAAAAGCAAATGTTTAAAGCACATCCTAGCTATTAGTTTCTTTTTAGTGGCGTACCACCATCTCAAAATTACTCCTAGAAGCCCGATATCCAAAAAATAGGTATAGCTTTTCTATGCAGAAATATGATTTAAATCAAGCCATAAATCAACCTGACTACAGGAATAACACCCAATAATATTTTACAATTGGTGATATTAAGGCTTTTGAGTATTTAGTAAAAATAAGTGTTAGTTATACCAACCATAGCTATATTTCAAAAAGGGAGATAACCAACTGATCGCCCCTGGACTTCTCCAGTCACTAGGGAAGCTTTTTACTATGTTTTCGGCTGGAAAATCAGTCCGATTTTTAAGTCTAATGCAGGCTGACATCGATATTGAGCCTTGCCTATTGGATAGTCCGGTCTGTATGGCTGATGCTGCCGCAGGAGGGGTTGTTGGACACTTCGCAGTGTCTCGCGGCATCCCAGCCTGCGGCAGGAAAAATTAAAGTAAAAAATATCAAAAGTAGATGTAAACTGATCCGGTTCAATATTAAGGTAAGATATAGAAATATATATATTAAAATTTATTGATTTTTATTGGAGCTTTATATGTCTTTATTCATTTTGATTGGTTAATTTCTGGGTCCGAACCTGTCTGACGACGGCCGACGTCGCACAACGCAAATCACTAATCATTGGATAAAAAGGATACCGCTAACTACTATGATTGGATGATTTAAAGCATAGGAGATAAGATTAGACTTGACAAGCAAGGTAAGGCTTCACTAAACTCAATACTAACTTTTCAACTCAAACTTAGATTTACTTTAAACTCAAAGGTAAGCTTTAAAATAAGTATTCTACTAACTTTTCAGCTCATAAGATATAAAGAAAATATTAAAGGTAAGATCAAGCTTTGAATTTTTGATGCTAACTTTAATTTAAAAAAGGTAATAATTTTAAATAAAAACTGACCCAATTCAAAATTCTATTTGATTCTTGCTTTCAGGTAAACTTTTCTTTAGAAATACTAACCTTCATTTCCTTTTAGATGGGCTTGATCCACAGCAGATCTTGGGGTGGGTAAGTTATTTATTCATCAAGTTTACCAACCTAGATTAAAAGATTCAGATTTTTCGCCCTGAAGATCTTGGTTTAGTAAGAATTGTTAAGAACAACTAATCTTCTTCTTTAACCAAGCTGCATTTAGGGAACCGTTTCCTAATTACTAACCTTCAATCATTTTAGATAGACTTATTCTACAGTAGATCTTGGGGTGGTAAGTTTTTTTTCACTAAATTACCAGCCTAGATTAAAAAAACCAGACTTTTGCCCAGAGCAGATCTTGATTTAGGCAAGCCATTTTTTCTAAACTTACTAAACTTGATTGGGGACTCCCAGATTTTTATCCCAAAGCCAATCTTGGGCCAGGTAAGCTTTTTGATAACCTACTAACCTTTTTTTTAAAAAAATCACAAACTTTTCCCCTGCAGCAGATCATGTTTTAGGCAAGTCATCTAAATCAAACTACTAACCTTAATTTCAAGCCCCAGATTTCTGCCTACAGCAGATCCTGGGTTGGGTAAGTTTTTTTAGAGTGAACAGATATTTTAACAAATTTTTTTTGTCTAATTCAGTTTTTTGATCCAACTAGCTCTTTTAACCCAAATTTAACTTAATACTTTTTAGTAATATATCCTATCCAGTTGCTTAAAAACCCTATTAAAAATGTAATTATTTTCTTTTATTCTTTGCACTTCTTAGTTTTTAAAAGAAACACTTGGTGATACTTTGCAAAGCTTTATTGCCAAAAACTACAGATTATCACTCAAGAACTTTTAAAGAGTTATAGCAAGGCTTAGCTTATTTTATGCTGTAGATTTGAAAAAGCTTTTTGGCATTTGTTTAAGTTTTTAGATCTGACTAGCATAGTTTCAAAAAAATACTTGGCAACTTTAAAAGATCTAAAACAACTTTATTTCTTAAAAAAAGAGTATTTTATTATAGGTGTTTTTTATTAATTGTATTTGCCTTATTATTTTTAAAGATCTCTGATTTTAAGCTACTTTGTTGTTTACCTACCAAAAAAATACAACCCCTAAAGAAATAAAATACCCTTACTTTTTTTTAAAAAAAGGGATGCTTTTATTTCTGAGTTTTTTGCTACAGATTAAAAGATTAAAAATACTAAAGAAATTAAGCCCAGCCAAATGAAGAAAAATGTTTTATAAATATCCACAACTAACTCAGATACTGCTAAAAAAGTAAAAAGTATAAGCTTATAGATGAGATCTAATGACATAAAAAATACTTATTTTAGAGCTAATATAAAAAAGATGAACATGTCAGAGAAAATTACGCAAAATAAACAAAACATTCATATTTCAGCTAAAAAAATTGTATCATATGATAATGCTTATAGACTACATCAGCTAAACCAGAGAAAGATATATATTTATATTAAATGCTTAAAATTTAAAATAAAGGTATTGATTTGTCCTTTAAGATTCAAAACTGTTAATGAAAAATAAAATTATTACAAAAGAATTGTAGTTTCAAAAAAATGTAAGATTTATTCAATCTTTCATCTCTTAAATGTCAAAGATATAATCCATAATAAAAGTACAAACTAATTAAACAAGACCTTTACAATAGTTTAATAGAGATAGTTGCATAGCTTCTCCTTATACTTCTCTGATGTAAGTTGCACAAACAAAGCAACTATCATTTTTGTAATAATAAAACTGTATTTTTGAAAACCACTAAATCATCTTAGAAAACAAGAATTATGAACAAAATTAGAATTTCTGCAAAAACTATCAAAAAGTCTTTCTGCTAGAGTAGCAGAAAGATACCAGTGAGTAGCTGAAAAAAAGAAAGCTAACCATAACACAGCTGTTCTCTTTTGGTACCCTGCTCATCACTCATAGCTTTATACTCACTGATTTCTGCTAAGCTTTTAACCCTGGCTAAAAACATTGTAAATAATATATAACTATCTTTAATTCAAACAAAGCTGATTATCAGCTCTGAGACCATAAACACATCATTGGGCTGCCGTAAAAGAGTGAAGCTGAGCATAGCACAGCTTTGCACTTTTGGCAGCCTACCAACAATAAACACTTTTTCAGTTATAGACTAGAAACGCATACCAGCGGCTGCTGTAAAAGAGTGAAGCTGAGTGTAGCACAGCTTTGCTCTTTTGGCACCCTGCCACACATCTTTCCTCATACTAGCTATAGGCTAGAAATGCATACCAGCAACCATGATTAAACACTTTTTACCAGATATAACTGGAAACACATATCAGCGGGCTGCCGTAAAAGAGTGGAGCTGAGCGTAGCACAGCTTTGCTCTTTTGGCAGCCAGCCTGACACATCTTTTCTTTTACCAGCTATAGACTAGAAACACATACCAGCAATCATTATCAAACGCTTTTTACCAGATTTAACTGGAAACACATATCAGCGGGCTGCTGTAAAAGAGTGAAGCTGAGCGTAGCACAGCTTTGCTCTTTTGGCAGTCTGCCAGCACATTTTTTCCTTTTACCAGCTATAGGCTAGAAATGCATACCAGCAACCATCATTAGCGCTTTTTACTGGCTATAACAGGAAACACGTATCAGCGGGCTGCCGTAAAAGAGTGAAGCTGAGCATAGCACAGCTTTGCTCTTTTGGCAGCCAACCTGACACATCTTTCCTTTTACCAGCTATAGGCTAGAAACACATACCAGCAACCATTATCAAACGCTTTTTAACAGCTATAACTGGAAACACATATCAGCGGGCTGCCGTAAAAGAGTGAAGCTAAGCATAGCACAGCTTTGCTCTTTTGGCAGCCTGCCTGACACACCTCTCCTTTTACCAACTAGAGTTTAACAAAATAGTTTTAAAAGGCCACTGATTTAAATAAACAAAAAAATGTGACTCAACTAGGATACCTGGATGTGTACCTAGGTGGGATGCCGTAAAAGGGCAAAGCGGGCAAAGCTCAGCTTTGTTCTTTTGGCATCCCGCCTGCCGCACCACGCTTGTCAATCTTTCTCTTCACCAGGCTAATTCAACTGATCCTGAAAAGGTAATAAGCTATATCAGCTAAAATCAAGGGGATTGGTATCTAATGTTATATTTAAAATGAACATTTTTCATTATAATGATATATTGTTTTAAGCAGTCCTAAATACAACTCTGGTATATAGCTCCCAAAAATTACTCAAGGTAATTAATGTACACCAACCTTGAGTGTTAGAAAAATGACAACATAAAACAAATGAAAAGTGATCAATTTACCATTTGCAACCTGTTTCAATTGGCACTTACAACTCCAAGGTTCAAAAATTTAAAAATATGTTGCCAGAGTTTGAAGACTGGGGTGCTAAATCCCACTCAAAGCTGAAGCTGGGCTACAGATCTACCAAACCTTAGAGCATATATATATATAAAATTGGACTATATCCAACAAACAACCCCACAGCAACCTTAGGGGTAAAGAAGCATGTACCTGTTTGAAAAGAAAATTTGTATAAAGTTTGCCCATGGCAGACTAGCTATAGCTCTAATTCAAAGGGGCATCTTGGAATACATCTATTTATATCTTCCAGTATTTAAACAAAACTTTTCTCAAGTCTTAAGTCCCATGCTATAAGATTTTCTAGGATGTGGAGCTTCAATTTTATACAAAACCTTACATTCATAAACAAAATATCATAGGGCTGGGTTCTGATATTTAATTGGTATAACCAATATAAACTATATAAGTATTAATAATCAGCTGAAAAAAATATTCTTTATCATCTCAATACAGACATAACCCTTTTCAGAAAGCTACAGACCAAGATATTTTAACATTTATTGGGATGATTGTTGCAACCAAGTTCCCAGAATTGCCTGCCAATGTATCTCACAATACACAGGGGGCACTCAATGAGTTGTCCCTTGATGTGTCTAACAACATGAATCAATCTGATGGCAATGTTGAACTGCGGGCACTTTCTCCTAATTAGGAGCACTACCAATTTGACTTGCTGATCTCCCACAAGTTATTCCTTGGCTCCAAATCCTACATGAAACATGTCATCATGTCACCTCCTTATGGCCTGGTAGCTTTCCCCATATAGTATATTAATCACAGTATTCTATAATAAACAATACCTTATTATTCCTGTCCTTTCTATTGAACTGTTGTCTTCCCCAACCCAAATACTGAATCCTCATTTGTTCAGTTGCAACATGCTATCCAAGTATTTTAACATCAAGATAGTACCAGAAAACCTGTGGATTTAGCGTACTCTACATTTCAAAATAATTTGTTGTGGTCATCAGAAGCAAGAAGTCTGACAGAGCCTGGAGATAACGAGATATTCTTTTTACATCTGGATATAGGTTCATGGTTGTATCTCTATGTTTCACTATAGTAATTTATACTGTATAACAGCAGTATTATCTTTTTCTCATAATGTATAGTTTTAACCAAGGAAATAGATTTTTAGGGATACATTACGCTTCACTGTAAGGTCTAAAAAAAACCAGATAATAGACATATGTCTTTATTTATAAATCTGGCATTAACGCCCCCCTGCTGCTGGCATTATTTCTGTGCCACAGTAGGGGGTCTGACCTTGATCAGATTTTTATAAGGTTGCCTTATAGCATACAAATAGATAATAAAGGGCTTTATGATCAAGACATTAGTCTGGAGTAGGGCAGAAGCTTCCACATCCATCTCTCTTAATGAGCCAAGTCAAGTGTGACCTGGTCCATAACCAAGGGCTAACTAGCAGCTGGTGGCTGCTAGCTAATAGAGGTGATTGTTTACTTGATCAGAACTACTATAATACAGTAAGCTTGAGAGCCTTTTTTTCTTAGAGTTTTTGGCCTGGCAGCCTAATTCAGGATAGAATCCTCTAGATGTAATGCAGGTAACAGTTCATATGGCAACTTTTCTGTTCAAAAAATGCTAGAGTTTATAATAGTAATTAATAAATTTAAAAGTGAGTCTTTCTGCCGGAATTTAATGTCACCTTGAGTGGGTTCAAGCTGCAAGGGGCTTGACTGGATGAATTATTCTGTAAATTTGAATTCTAAAGTGGATGACCAAGCCAAAAGCTTGATATGGCTCATGCTTGCATGCAATCCCTTAAATGCATCTTTGGAATTAATGATGTTGAATCTGATGGGATGCAGCCTAAACAATGTCAAACTGTGAATATAAGTCCCCCAGCTCTGATAACCTTGCATTTAATTATGTGATCTTTATAGTGTGTGGCTAGCCTTATCAAACTGTATCAAAGTGGCTTATTCACAAGAATTACTCAGCTCCTGGATTTGCGGATTAAAATTGACAGAGAAGCAATGAATAGTTTATTATACTTTAATACATTGGGTTTTAAACTCTGCTAAGCATTCAATTGACCAATGAAAAGAGAGCTTGGTCAGATTGAAGAGATACAGGGAAAACTAAAAATATAAACTTTAGCTTAAAGTAAGAGATAAATGGCTTGGACGTTTCAAGCTTAATTATCTTTGAGTAAAATAGTAGAATTTCTTACTTGATGCATATTGTTTCAGAGTAAACCTTGCTTGGCAAAGCTTCATACCAAAAGAACATCAGTGGAGTAAACTGAATATGATAAAAATATGTTTCAATATAATGATTATTGTTAGGATTTCTGGATATTGACTAATTAACAGATTTACAAAAAACGCGGGCCAGCAGTTAATTGCTCTTAGGAAGGGTTTCAACAAAATAATGCGGGCCGCGGGTTGTGGGATCAGTGATCAAATCATATCCTGGCATCAACATACTCATTCATTACAATTAATTAATTGTATATGCAATTACTGCTAATTAATTAACCCACCTCAACCACCACCTCAAACATGCTTCCCATAATAATTACTATTCTAAAATTTTAAATGAATCCTAGAACAAGAGGGTCGTCATATGAACCATCATCTGCATTACATCTAGAAGAGTCCAACATGGACTGGGCCATCAGGCCAACCACTCTAAGATAAAAGGCTTTGAGCCTATTGTATTAGATTAGCTATGATTAAGTGAAACAATCATCTCTGTAAACTAGTAGCCAACCACTGGATAGCTAGCCCTGGAAGTAGCCCAGGTAGATAGAAAGGACACCAATCTGTAGAAGATGTCAATTTGACCTTCTGTTAAAACCACCCCATAAAGGCTGGGCCTCCTGCAGTGTTGTCCTAATGCTACTTCAGTCTCTTTTAGTGTTGTGAGCTAACTTGAATAAAACACAGGCAGGTGGGCTGCCTTAAAGCCACTCCATTATAATAAAAAACTGATTGTTTCTTAACAACTTGATGATTGATCAAAGTCTTATTTCCTCAATGTAATCCTCTCTTAGGCTTTATTAGTGGAGAAAAAAAGATAATACTGTTGCCATACAGTATTAAACCCTATAGTAAAATATAGAGACAACAACTTATGAGCCTATATCCAGAAGTAGGAAGAACCATCCCAAATCCTTTGGGCCTTGGACCCTGTCAGACTTGCTACTTCTGATGGCAACAAAATATTCTGGGCCAAAGGTTATGCCAAAGTCACAGGTTCTCTGTACTTTCCTAATGTTAGAAGACTTAGGATATCATCTGGCGGATGATAAAATACCATGGTCTGCAATTTTCTGACAATTCTCATAAAATTAAAAGTAGTCAGATATATTATTCAGACAATTCTGATAAAAATATACCAAACCTGATAGCTCTAGATGCTCAGACATATAGTTAAGTGCTGGAATTGGGCTTGTGTCATAATCAAAGGTATATTCTCTACTTTAAATTTAGAACCTAAACGTAAAAATGCGGGATTATCATATCCTTGGTCCAAATTTGAATCACTTTTGCAGGATGGCCTTTTTTAATTAAATTGATTTTTGTGAGTATTTATTTGAATATTTGAAAATGCGGGAACTCATAGACACTTTGCAAAGTTCAAGTTGAGCTGCATATTTCCTATGGACAAAATGAATTAACTGGAATCAATTTTGAAGCGTTCAAATCCATCAACCATTTTCATTAAGTTTACTATGTTTTTTGAAATTGCGGGATTTTCAAATCCAAGAGCCAAATTTAAAATCACTTTTGAATGCAAATAGTAAACTCAGATATTAATTGCGGGAATTAGAATCCAATTAATTGTACAGTAAGCACACTAGGAAATACCAACCCAAATCAAGAAGCTCTACCACAACTAAAATAAAATGAAAAATTCAATCTCAACAACCATGTTTAGACATAAAAAGTGATTAAACTTTAAAATCATCCAAAACTGGAAATGATACAATATTATACACTTCAAATCATGGATATAGAAATTCTGTTACTATTCAAGGCTAAATCAAGAGAAAACACCTACTCACAACTAAACCAATAAATCCAAATAAATACATATTCAATCTAAAATATATTTTTATTTTATTTTTATAGACAGACAATCACATTCCCAACCTGCTCTGCACCAGCCTATGGGGCAGCCTGTCCACAAGGGCATCCCAGAGGGTTCAAGAACAGACCCAGAACCTAACTCAAGGGAAGTCATGCCAACACACAGGCCTCCCAAGGTGTCAGTGCCAGCCAACCAACTCCTGCATCTCAATTCAGGAACAGTAGCCTGAATCCAAGACAGAAGCCGCTCTCAAGGCTTGCAACAAAAGTCTCCTATACAAAGGTCATTGGGAACAATGAGGTTATATACACCTCCACTGTGTACCCAGTTGTCACCCGGCCCCGCACTCTTGACCAAAGAGTTGCTACTTCCTGCCCCTGCGTCTTTGACACCTCCTATGAGCCATTGGCCACCACCAAAGAGCTATCTGCGCCTGGATTGTATGCCACCATTGACAGCGCCAGTGCAACTAAGCGTGATCCCACCTTCTGTACAAAGGTCTCCATCCTCTGTGTGGAGTCTGCTAGTCAGGATGCCATGGTACCTGCCAAGGGCCAGCGTTAATTGATAAATAGTGAGTGCAAAGCTCTCCTCAACTGCTTGAACGGGGGAATGGCGGTTTGGGATATTGTGTCCCAATTTGGTATCACAGCCAGATACATTGCCAATATCAACACCAAGTATGGCAACACCGGGCAAATTGAAAAATCTGCCAAGGCTAAGCGGCAGCCCAGCCTACTTCAGCCCACCCATCTTGAGGCAAATCAAGCAGTGGGTTACCAAGGATTTCCAGCTGGACTCACTTGCTGTCCAATCAATGCTTGTCACAGAGTTTGGGCTTTCTGTTTTTAAAACTCTTGTATACAAAGCAATGGTCAAATTGGGCTTCTCGTGAAAGGTGCTCAGAGTTTCTCTGTACAACAAAAACAATGAGAAGACCATCAAAGATTGACTCATTTATGCCAAGACATATCTAGCCCTAAAGGAGACTGGGAATTTCCTGTTCTTCTACATTGACAAATTGTTATTTTCCTTCTCACTCAGGTCTAGGCATGGGTGGGTCAAGAAGGGGTCCAAGGACAGTGTAGCCCATTGTGAAGCTGTCCATTCCCAGACCTATTCAATGGTTGCGCTTTTTGTCCTTGTGGTTTAGATTAATACCAGATGATTAAAGGCTCTCATAACAGTAGGGCATTCCTTGATTTTATCCAAACTGTCAAGGAGCATCTCTGAATCAATTACCACAGTACAACCAAATTTTTTGTGTTGGATAATGTTGGGCTCCACAAAGTGGATCTGGTTGTTTCAGAGTTCCCATGCATTGACAAAAACAGTCACACCTCCAGCCACTGGCTTACCAATTGTCCAATGAGACTTCTCTTCCTCCCGCCATATTTCCCATTCCTGAATCCACTCAAGGAGGTGTTTGGTTGGATCAAGAATAAGGTGAAAAAATGCCTCCATTAAGACACCAAGGATCTCTTCAACATCCTTGAGGTTAGTCAATTTGAGATGCCACCTGATGTGATGGTGGCTTTTTACAAGCACTCAGAATCCTTCCTCCCCAAAGCCCTGGCCTCCAAGCCAATAAATGGGCGCTCTGGGTTTTATTTGTTTTATTTTTATTTATTTTGTTTTTAATGGGGCTTAAAAATAATACTTTATGTTATAAGGACGTGACATTTGATTGTATTATAGACATATAAGAATACATAGAAAAGGTAAGTAAAATTAATTATACTAGATATAGAGACACATATTTTTATTATAATGCACTAAATGTTGTATTGACTGTTGTGCTAACAAATAAATAGATTAAAAAAGATAGAAATAAATTAATTTTATTTAAATAATTGTGAATCTGTGATGGTACTTTGGCTTTTCTAAGCCACAAATTGGACCTTGCAGATCATCATCTGATCCTTGTTATTTCAGTACCACTATAGCCACACAACACGGCAACCAATGATTTTTATGTATTCCTTACTAATTTGTACTTAGGACGCAGTTCAAGTATATTAAATATGTTTATCAAATCATATTACAAGGGAAAGGTAATTCAAGTTGTAAACAATCATTTGTTTAGAACAATAGTGGAGCGGGTCACATGATGCAGATAAATTCAATTCTTGTTGTTTGTTTATGTAATAAATGAACCTGTACTTGACAAGGTAGTAAATAAAAACATTTTTAACTTAGTTTTTATTATTTGATGTGGTTGCAACTATACATAATGTCTTGTAATATATTTAGATATATTACTATTATAATTTACCTATTAAAGTTTAAAATAATCTTAAAATATTAAAAGTAAAATTATAATTGTAAATCTTAAAATTTATCTATTAAAGTTTAAATATTAAAATTTAAATATTTTTTTAAATATTAAAGTTTGAATATTTTTATTTAATTGTGAATTATTTAATATTGAAATATTCATTATTAAAATTTAAGTAATTAAAATATGGATCATTAAAATTTAAGATTAAAATATTTAATATTAAAATATTAAATATTTAAAATTAAAGTATTTTAATATTAAAATTTTTAATATTACATATTTCAATATTAAAATTTTAATATTTAGCGTAAAAAAATTAAAAAATTAAAATAAATTTTAAGTTGCAAGGGAATAAGACTTATTAGGTGGATGTGATTATTCCGGGGTATTATTCCCCAAAATTATATTTTCTGCTAATGTGTTAAATTAGGACCGTGTACTCTTCTGCATGTGGTGGACAACTCTGGCGCCAATTGCTAGAGGGGTGGCGCTCAACACCCTGGTGGTGGCTAAGAGTCTTATAAAAGGCAATATCAAAAGTGAATTAAAAAGGAGTTGGTTCTCTGGAGGTATTGTGTACCCGTACAACAAAGCTAATGTAAAATAGTTGTATAGGACATGTGCTACGGGTTGATAGCCCTGTGGTGTCTTCATTTTATCCAGTGCCAGCCGGCAGACGTCCATCTGAAGGGGGACATCCTCCAGCTTCTTCACATTGGCCTTCATAATGCAGTGTAGTACTACCTCAAGGTAAACATCAAGATGCAGTTGCTATGAGGTATAGATTTCTGCAAATAAACAGAATTTATTGTAGATTATAACTAATTGATTTGTATAGGCTGTGTTTAGAAAATTGAGTAAAGGAGAGTCAGGCATTTTGGAGGCATCTACAACCCACGCCTCTGCAAACAATATGAATAAAGGTTTCATCTAATAGACTAAAAATGCATCACCTATTTGATTTGATATTGATTTTATTAAATTATTGAATATTGCGGCTTTGATGTTTTCTTGTGGAACATGAAATTGACTTTTTTCAGGTTTATTTCATGTGTTTATAGTTGAAAATGGAAAACGTTCAAGGCATTAATATATATATTTGTCAAAATTAATGTTGACATTTATTTGGATATACATTGTTCTTTTGAAGTTGATACTTGCGCTTACTTCATAGGCTTCTTTGACCCAGGTTGAGCTTCCTTCTGGCGCTTTGAATTCCCTAGTCATTGCATCTTTTGTTGCATATTGGTTGATGTTAGCTTGTATCTTTTTATTTATTTGATTTACAGGGGCTACCAGTGATTGGTAACCCCCATAGAACCAACTTGGCATAAAAGCCGCCACTTCCGCAACCTTGTTCCCATCCCTAGTTATAACTAAAGTAAATACAAATAAAACATAAAAAGACTTACTGATTGTTTCTCCTGTGTCCCCTTCAGCCACAGGTGCCACTTTGGTGAACTTCATGAGTGTTAGCTGCTCTTTATTAATTTTTCTGGGCTTAATTTTTCTTATTTTTCTTATAACTTGTGCTTCCTCTTGATTTTTATTTGATATAATTTCTGTATTTTGTGAAGCGCTCCTGCTTCTTTCTTGTGTTTTGTTTTTGTCTGTTTCCATTTGGTTGGTTTCCTCTTCATTTTTGTTGATTTTCCTTTGTAATTTTGTTTCATTTGATTAGTTTGATCTTATTATTTTCTTTGGCTCCCTGCCAGAACTTTCACAGATTGTAGGCTGCATTGTTGAACTTCAGACTTGATAGGATTGTTCCCTGTAGATTGAGCAATGCTTGTTTGTTCTTTTTGTCTATAATATTTCCTAGTTTATTCAGAGCATCTTGTTTTGACTGGATTAGTGGCTGGCCCTTGTTACCCAGCTTTCCTGCTACTATTTCCCCAATATTTTTTTATTTCAACAACCTTTTGGAGGGCTGACTCTAATTTGTTGATTAGGCTGTAGATATTTGATATTTTGTTTGAATTACATCAAAAACTGGTTTTATAGTACTATTCTCAATACATAAATATTTTTCATCATTATTAATAAATTAAAGACTATAAATGTAAATTTTGCATTAGAATATTGCAATTAAACATCAAATCTTGATTTTATGATATTGTATAAATAACCAATTCATTTTGTTTAATAATCTTCATTTTAAACAATGCCTTTTTTCATTGAAATTTATTTAAATTGATTGTGTTTATATTAGAGAGCCATTAACACTTAGTATAATATTGATACATAGTGCATTTTACAGCCTGTATATTTACCTATTGGTAACAATTCTGTAAACTTTCCAGTTGGATTTTTCAAGGTAATAATAATGTAATGGGTCAATAAATTACTGTTTATTACCATTAACTGGGTGATTTTCTTTGCTGTGGCAATTGTTCATTTTCTGATATTTTACGCACTGGTTTTCAATTGGTTGGTTTCACATCCAATTGCACAGGCAATAGGAAATTAAGTTGTCACCCCAAAACCCAGATGTGGTCAGGATGGCAACTTGATTTCCTATTGCCTGTGCAATTGGATGTGAAACCATCTATTGGAAACTAGTGCATAAATATCAGAAATGCACTATTGCCTCAGCAAAAAAAATCAGCCAATCTATGGTAATAAACAGTAATTTTTTAACCTATTACATTATTATTACCTCACAAAATCCAACTGGAAAGTTTACAGAATTATTACCAATAGGTAAATATACAGGCTGTAAAATGCACCATGTATCAATATTTGTACTAAGTGTTAATGGCTCTCAATATAAACACAATCCGTTTTAATAAATTACAATGGAAAAGGCCAAGTTACAATGAATTTTATCAATCAAAATGCATTGAGTTATGCACATAATTTCTAAATATCAAGAGTTGACGTCTAATTGCAATATTCTAATTCTTTATTTACATTTATGGTCTTTAATTTATTAATAATGATGAAAAATATGTATGCTAATAATTTTAAGTTATTTGTAAAATGTACAACATTGTACTAATTATGGGAAATGTTGATAATGTAAAAAGAAAATATTATCAATTATAACTTGAAAGATTTAATATTGAATTCAATAAGTTGTCACAAAGAAAATTTTTATTTACTAATCAAAGGATGGGAATGGGTGGAATGAACATCACCTTCATCTGCGCCTGTGCAAGGGACGGCATCAGAGATAGTGGGGGGATTGGTAGTGGCTTGGGACTCAGAGTTGGAACGCGGGTGACTTGATGGGGGATGCAGGGTTTGCTGACTGGGAAGGGGCAGCAAGAGCAGTTTGCTTCAATTGCTTGAATTCTTCTTCCATCATGTATACAGGCTTGACAAAACAGATGGACTGGCGTAGGGGGAGGCAGGGGTCCTTTCTGGACTTATCACTATCACTTGCATAGAAGATGATGAGATCAAATAAGTCCTGGACAGACACAGAAGAGAAAAGCTCATACCCCTTATCAATCTGGGTGCATAGTTTGTTGTAGGTGGTAGGCTTTAAGAGCCTGAGGGAAGAACCAATTTTTAGAGACATACATCTGCAAGATGCATGTTGGAGTGGTTGGTGGGGTAGGACCAACAGGTATGCCCTGCAGCCCTGATTTCTTGGGTTGCCCATTCCTGCTGCTCCATCTCTGCACTCAGTACAACTGTGTGCACGGCGTTTTGTGTGGCCCACTCCTCCAGCATGGCCTTAAGCTCTGTCTGGTAGGCATACCCATCTGCAGTGTTTGTTATTGCGGAGTAGCAAGTGACGCCCAATGGGGAATCTGCTAACAAAACCCTGAAAAAACAATACAATATTGGCCTGCGCTTGAATACGTCAGACTGGATGCAATTTTCTCCAAAGTCTTGAATACTTGCCAAAATCTTGGCATATGACAGGAAGATGACGTCATTACAGGCCCTAATTGCCCTTTCTTTGATATAATTGACAATAGTACAATCATATGGGTCAGTGTCCGCCAAAATGGGGCCACCAAGAACCTGATTGGATAAGATTTAGGCTGCAACCACAACTCCATGCATCCAAAAATTCACTGTTCTTTTGCTGGTGAAGATGCAGTAGAGTCCCAGCTGGAGACATACCTGGAACAGGGGCATTCATAGGTCACATTTCATAATAGCTTTTTAAGGGGGTGGGCTGTGTCACCTTAGGTCAGAGTACAGGCACCAGTTGGGGTCTTCTTGGTAGTGGGCCACAGTTGGCATGGGCTTGCAAGGGTTGCAGCCACAGTGGACTTTGCAAAACCCATTGCGGCCACAATTTCCCCAAGAGACATAATCATCCTTGCTTTTCAACCATTTCAAGAAAAAATTCTGGGGTGATCAATTTTCTTCTGCGTCTTGCAGGCTGATTGGCTGGAGGCGGGGTGTGTACACCTTGAGAACCAGACAGGGCCATCTGATTGGCTGTTTCTGGATTCTGGCTTCCATTGGTGACCTCATGGCTCAATTGGTCAATTCCAGATGCTAGTGTTGCTGTATTATTTGGGTTAGCAGCTGCCTATGCGTGATGGGCAAACAGGGCCATGCTTGAGGACACGGGAGAAAGAATACACTCCTGGGTGGTGCTTGCGGAGGGGCCTGTGGGTTGGGAGTGGCCATAGAGGGAGGCTTAACTATTAGAAGACCCAGTGTAGCCCTGTATAATTTTGTCAAGGCCAGGGAACAGCTTGTTGACTTGGTTGCTATTGGAAGAAGACATAATAAATTTTTATTAAAAAACTTAAACTCAAAAAGAGGAGTGAATATTTTAGTCAATTTTATTGTTAAATATGTTATTTTTGTGAATAGTAGGATCTAAATTTTAGTCACACTAAAATGGAATAGGGTGATTTTTGAGAATGCCTGTGCTTCCTATAAGAATCAGCACAAATCCAC
Source organism: Entomophthora muscae (assembly GCA_014839935.2). Classification (NCBI taxonomy): domain Eukaryota; kingdom Fungi; phylum Entomophthoromycota; class Entomophthoromycetes; order Entomophthorales; family Entomophthoraceae; genus Entomophthora; species Entomophthora muscae. Next base: position 421,909 of record QTSX02000043.1, on the reverse strand, counting down.
TCTAGATCCTTTAACATCCTTTTTGAGACACCCATAAATTATATTTATTTCAAATTCCTCACAATTATGATTTGAAACTTGGTTCCTGGATTTGACAATCCCGCAATTTCAGATTCATTAATTTTTACATGATGTCTACAATTTGTTTGATATACAGGAAATATTAAATTGTACGTTAGAATCCTGCATTTCTGGTTCATGTATCCCACATTTGTTTTCTGAGTTTTGTCTTTTATTAGTTGAGTTATCTGCTTGAGGGATTTGAAATTTGCCAATTTAAATAAACCAAAAAAGTCAAATTAAATGATTAATTTTATTTAATATTTTAATTTTCTTCAGCTGAGTTGCCCACAAAAGTGATTCAAAATTTGGACCAAGGATTTGACAATCCCACATTTTAATGTTTAAGTTCTGAATTTACAGTATGATATACCTAAATTCATATTTAATGCACACTAAAAATCCAAAAACAACATATCTCTGTGAATACTAAGCTAATATTAATGTCTAATAGCTTAATTTATATCTAAAGATCAGCTCTGCTATTTGAAAGAATTTAGATTGATAAGAATGTAGCTTTTTAAATCATTATTCCAGCTTTACTAAACTTAATAATGATACTCTACTTATTTAGATTTATATTTATTTTTAGTTTAAAATTGAATATGAAATTTTAAATAAATATAATCAAAATTACCTTTCAAGAAAGCATTTCAAATAGAGATTAAATTAAACATATAATAATTAATCCCACCCTAAAAAATACAGTAAACTATATTTAACTAATTTATTAAATTCAACTTTATTTCTTTCTTTAAGCAGAAACCACCTAGTAATCACAGAAAAACAGTAGTGGCCTCATCAATATCATGATTTAGACAATATGGGCTCCAAAAAGTGGCATAATCATCAATGATTTCCCTGTGATTGACACCAGCATCACAATGAGTGAAAGCTGATTGAGTACATATGCAGTGCGTCTCTCATTTATTTCCATGTCCTCTCATATTCTGGATCCAATAAAAGAGGTCTTTGGATAGCTCAAGAGAGTTTTCAAGCGCAGCACTTCAGATGGCTGGAGCCCTGTTTGGTTTGCTATGTGTGGATCAAACAATCTCTTATATGAGATAGAGGTAAGATCCACACCCAGTTGGATTCTTTAATTGATAGCAGTCTTTTTATCCTCACTGACTAAATATATTGCTCTATATAAATACTTATTGCGCCATATCCATCTTTAAAGTACTATGAATACTAGACTTCCCAGCATAAAATAAATTTTAATAACCTGGATACTTCCATAAACCAAAAATCAATTGGATATAATATAATGCAACTTTATGTTGCTATTATGAATATAATTAAAGCCCCAGATTAGAAAATTTTATTATTTTGATAAGAAAAATAAAAAAGAAAGAAAGTGTCGGGGATCCAACCTTGGGCAGCTGGCCTGTTGTTTTCAGGGAACTCACAGGCTGCAGTTTTAGCAGGCAGGGCTCATCACAAGATTGGGGCTAACTTTATGAGGTTTGACATGAACTTCCTCACCCAGGACCACAGGCTAGCGGCTAATATTGTGTCAATAAGCTCAGTTATAATGATGTAAACAATCCTGAGCAGCTTTCTTGTGTGGTCAGTTGGGAGGTCAGGTGAGGAGGCAGGCATTAGCTTGGGGGTCATGAGGGTTTCATATTAAGCTGGTATGCAGGCAGGTAGTTGAGCTTGTATCTAAACTTTTTAGGCTAAGTAACATACCAGGGACCTTGATATTTGTATCTAAATATTGATTTTATGTGGGCCAAAGATATAGTCTGAGGACCTTTTTGGGGGTGTAATATTTATACTCAGGCTTTAAGAGGTACTATGTGAAATGAACAGGGCCAAAGAGAATACCTGGTGGATAGGAATCTGTGGCAGAAAGGCAAGAGGGCTGAAAGGTCTTACACTGAACTGATAGATGACAATAATAAAATAAGATAATAGCTTTGAAGCTACTATAACATAAACTTTATTTGAAAATGGCAATAAGGTTGGAGTGTGGGGTCTATAGGACTATATAGCATCCCACTGCCAAAATTAATAATTTTAAGGGGGTTCATCAAGGTATCAGTAAATGTGAGGCCGGCTGGCCAGGATGCCTGGATCCAGAAGAAGCAAATTAGCACCTTGGCTGGTAGTTTTTTCATTAGTTAGAATCCATTAACTGGTTACTTTATTTCCTTGTTCTTGGGTCTTGGTCATGAGGATAGGCTATGGGCCTGCACTTACTTTAGATGACACATCCTGATTGGCCACCAAGACAATCTTTAAGCTCATGAAGCTGATGGTATGATTTTTGCTGCCTCCATTAGGCTTCCTAATTGTTCCTTCATTTGGTACAATAATTTCTTTGGTTTGGCTGGCTTCATCATTTGAAGAATCATTCTTGGCCTTGGCTCTGGGGGGGGGGGGGGTTCAGTCACAGAAAAACGCAGGTGGCTGGACCCTTGGTCCTCAGAGCAAGTTTTCTGCAGAAATTCAGGTCTTGGGTTTAATTCCTGTCCAGGAGCTTGGGTTTTGGAAAGGAAATAATTGTCAATCCTGACACCATCCCCTTATTCCCCAAAAATCTCTTCCTTTGGGCTCTTCTTATTCAAATAGCGTTAGATGGCTTGTGCTGTGTTAATGAGGTTGCTCAGGGGTTCCCAGGTGCTTTTTTATTGGGTAGCCTTTCCACTTGACGTAGTACTGGGGTTTGTGATAGTGGGTTCTGTTACCATGTATGTATTCAACTGTGTATTTCTCAGAGCAGCCTGTTTGGATGGAATGGGGGGCTGTCTTGAGTTTTTGGTGGGGAAGTTATGTCCCATCTTTTTTGAACAGCAGGGATTGGTGAAACACAATATGGATTTTCCAGGTGGGGGTAGGTCCAGCTTGAAGGAAACTTCTCCAATTGATTTGATGATCTTGTGGAGGCTGCTTCTTTGGTGAGCTAGTTTTCTACAAGGCACATGCAGGGGTACATTCTGAGAGTCTAGATATACTTTGTCTCTGACTTGTAGGGGTTATCCAGGGGTTTTTACAGTTAGAAAAGGCTTTGTACATTTTTACTACATGGTTCAAGTATGCTAGTCAGGTATTTTGTGTGCTATGGATCTGTTCAATCCAGGTGAGTCCAGTAGTGCTGGCTTCTTTTTTTTGCCAATCTTGGGGTCCCAGGTGGGATCAATCCCATAGTTGGCGTTAAAAAGAGACATCCCTGTGGAGGCGTGATCCTTGCTATTGTAGGAAAATTAAGCCATAAAATGCATCTTGGCCCAGTTGTTTTGGTTGCTGTTGGCGTAGCATCAGAGGTATTGCTCAAGAATTAGATTGAATCTCTCAGGTTTGCCATCAGTTTGTGGGTGATAGGAGGTAGATACACAATGCTTGATTCCTAAGACTTTCATCACCTGGGTCTAGTAGTTAGGCGTAAATTGGGGGCCTCTATCTGTGATGATTTCTTTGGGTGTGCCATGCTGGGTGAGGATTTGATAATGAAAGTGTTGTGCTGTCTCATTTGTCATGCAATGAGTGGTGGTTGGTACAAAGCAGGTTATTTTGGTGAAGCGGCCTACCATGACCAGTATTAAATTAAAGAAGAGGGAGGGGCATTTACACAATGTAGTCCATGAAAACATATCTCCAGGGTCCATTAGGTATATCCAGGGTCTTAACAGCCCTTCAGGTTTGTTTCTGCAAGGTTTGGTATGTTTACAGGTCTCACATCCCTTCAGGTACTTGCTTACTTCTTGGTCCATCTTAGGCCATGTAAAGTTTTTTGATAATCCAGAGGGTCTTGAGTCTCCCTGAGTGTCCAGTCATTTTGGAATTGTGGTAGTCTCTCAAAATGTTGGTTCTGATGTATTCTGCAGGTAAAAAATCCTGTTGTGGAGCATTAGTGTTGTCCCTTTCAACAAGTAGTATTTCTGGTAATGGGCACTATGCAGGGATTTGAGAGGTCAAAGGTCATGATCTTGGTGAATTTTTCAAGATTTTGGGCTTTTAGAACCTCTGAGTTGCTGGCTCTGATTTAAATTACTCCCAAGTGAATGACCAAGCTCACTGGGTCCAAGAGAACTTGGGTATTGTGGTTGCAAGTTTTAATGTGGGTAGGCACCAGGTTGACTCTTTTACTTAGAGCATTGGGGACCACATTGATCTTCCCAGGTTTGTAGTCAACAGTGAGAACATAGTTGGTTAGCTCTAAGGCCTATCTTTCCTGTCTCTGGTTCAGTTGTCTTGGATTGAAGAGACATACCAGATTTAAGTGATCAGTGAGTACCTTTACCAAGAACTCAGCACCACATATATATATTTGCCAGCGTTTCAGCATTTTCATGATTGCAAGTATCTCTTTGTCATAAATTGGATAGTTTTCTTTGGCAGACAGCTTCTTCTTGAATTAATATACTACAGGATATAGCATACCATCTCCTCCTTCCTTGAAAAGGACCCCACCCACTGAAAAGTCAGACACATAAGTTTTCAGAACAAAGGGTTTGGATTGGTTGGGCATTGCAAGAACAGGGGCAGTTGTGAATGCTTTCTTCAGGGTCTCAAACAAGGAGTTAAATTTGTTGTTCCAGGTGAAGAGGACCTTGTCAGAGCATATTCTTGTCATTGGAAACGTGATAAGAGAATTTTTTGGATGAAATCCCTGCAATAGTTTGCCAGGCCCAAGAAACTTCTCAAATCCTTTCTGCTTTTGGGCACTGGCCAAGACTTTATTGCTTCTACTTTGTCTTGTGCCATGGCAAAGCCGCCATTTGTGACCACATAGCTCAAGAATTCCACTTAAAATTGGAAGAATTCACATTTCTTGAGTTTGGTGTGGAGGTGTGCTTGTGAGAGTTTGTCAAGAATCAGGTCAAGATGGCGCATGTGCTATTTGTGGGATTTGCTGTATATCATTATGTTGTCAAGGTAGGCAACACAGAACTGGTCCAGGTATTTGCCCATTACAGTGTTTATCATTCTTTGGAACATGCTTGGGGAATTTCATAAACCAAAAGGCATCACTAAGTATTTTTAAAGGCAGTATCTGATCTTGAAAGCTGTATTGTATTCATTTCCTTCCTTAATGCATATTTGGATAAATGCATTACAGATGTCAATTTTTTAGTAGACCTGGGTACCAGTAAGCACATTACATAGATCATTGTCATTTGAAATAGGGTATTGGTTTATAAGTGATTTAATTTAACTTCTGATAGCTCACACAAGGGTTGAATGCCCCCATCTTTCTTACCCACAAACAGCATTGAAGATAAACAGGGTGCCTTTGATACCCTGATGAAGCCTTTGGCAGTCATCTCTTTGAGATATGCCTTGAGGACAATATTTTCCTTGTGGTTAAAGCTGTAGATTGGGTCATGCCTGGGTTGTGTGTTGGGTATCAGGTCAATAACATGATTGTAGATGGAGTGTTTAGAGAGCTGGTCTGCCACGCTCTTGTCAAATAAATGGTTTTATTTTGCTAGGGGAGCAGGGAGGGTCCCTATACTGGGTTCTATTTGTATGTTAATAAGCCCTTGGGTAGATTACTCTTCTGGGTTGGTGCAAAAGGGTATGGTGTCAAGGTTTCCTTTGTTTCCTAGGGCAACAGGCTGTTCTTAGTAGTTAAGGATGAGGCCATGCCTGTCTGACCAGGAGTCTCCAAGGATGAGGGGGTGTTGTAAACCTTTCAGAAGGATGAGATGCAAGGGGTAAGTATTACTATTGTAACTGTGCTGTTTTAGCAGAGTTACACGGGAAAGAAATATTTAGAAGCTAGATAATAATCTTTATTGGAGAGATAGTGATTATATAGTTCATATGAATCAAGGATAGTAGGAACAAGATTAATGCTCACACGGCTGAATGGTGAAGGGGGTGGCTTGATCCTGATAATGAGTCAAGCACCAAATTGAGGCATCCAGCGTGAAGGATCATCATCTGTTCATGTTATTGGATTTGGTAATTTGAGTTGACTTCCTAGTCTGGCTTTGGGTGACCGGATAATTGGATTGTGGGTCACAAACCCGCTTGGTTGGAACCTTGCTGGCGGGTCAAGCCTGCAGTTTTGACATTACTCCCTATAACTAGGGACAATTATTGTTCACATTTGTATCCCTTGTCCTTGGTGCTGTTTCCCATGATAATCTGTAGTCAGTTCTTTGATGCAGATAAGCCTTGTTGCGCTGGGAGTATGGGGGCAACTCATTTCTGTAATAGGGTGCAGAGTACTTGGCTTTAATACTGTCATATATGAGGATATGATTATTATTGTGGCAGAAGAACGTATAGGAAGAGGAATCAATAATTACTTTAGAGGCTTGGCTTCTGATCACACAGAAGCACTTCTAATAAGTCAAAAAAGTATTTTATTATTAAGGGAAAAATATCTATACCCTCTTGGGGGCGTCTTCCTGAGCTGTTGGCAATATCTTCTAGGATTTTCCAACACACTCTTATTTTGGGTAATTAGTAATCTAGGTTTGGTTGTTTAAAACGTGCCAACCAATGAGATTTAATTGCTTCACCCAGCACAAGTGATCCTTGCTGGAGTGGGGGTTTGGTATATTTTGGGGCCATTCATCCTGCTTAATTTGTGTCCCTACATTGACTGCTTAGAAATACAGTTAATTTAGGAAATCCAAGATTATGGGGAATCAAACCCAGCGCCTTGGCGCTTGATGTAATAGTAGGGTGGCACTTTGGCGCTTGCAATAATTTTCAGTTGGCGCAGTGGTGTTTGACGTAAAAATAGTTTGGCGCCTTGGTGCCTAATCCGATTACTAGGCAGTGCCGCAGCGCTTGTGTATTTTTTAAGTGCTGTGGCGGCAGATCATATATTATTTAATTGCCATGGCGGCGCTTATCATTGGCTAATTAAAGGCTCAGGTCAGCAGACTACTGCTAATCCAATATGCATATAATTTATACTACCAATTTATGTAATTTGGCAGCTACAATTCATATCTGCAAGCTCTGTCATAATTAGCATCATTGCTTGGTCAAAATTCCCAACAGGCCTAGTTCTTGAGCAAGGACCGTGTCAATAAAGCTATTGTCTGCCCTAGTATCAATAAAGGCTTTTAATTTACAGAGGGTTTCATTGATTTTGACTGATACACAGATGAACTTATAAGACTGGGTGAGTGTATATTTAGGTCAGAGAAATGAGTGTATCATTTTTCTTAGGACAGGCTCTGGTCAAGTGACCTGCTTCATGAAAGTGGAAGCAAAGTCCTTCTCTGTAGTGTCTCTGGAGTTCTTTAGGGGTCATCCCAGCTCTGTAAGGAGTGAGGGCTTGATTTTAGTGGTGCTGGGCTGGTCTTGCATTCTCTTGGTTTATGCTGAGGCCTTTGTACAGAGAGACCAGTTTGTCTAAGCTGAGAGTGGGGGTGGTGTTTCAGCAGGTTCTTCATGGCTAGGTTTACTCCCTTTTGGAAGATAATGGCTGCTAGTTTGTCCTCAAGCTGGGTGCAGGTTTTTAGCTTAGGAAATTTTTCAATGTACTCCTGGATAGGTTGAAAGCCTTGTCAGATTTCTAGCAAGGAGTTCAGGGAATGTTATCTGGTGTTGAAATATTCACCTGTGGCCAACAAATCTGCTTCAAACTTGGCGTAGTCCAGACAGAATTCCACGTCCTTTGTTGTGGCCTTGTCAAACCAGTTAAATGCATCTCTGGAGAGCATGACTGTAACTCCAAGTACCTTCTTGGTGTCACAGCAACAGCGCCCATGTTGACACTAAAAATGTTGACAGTGGCCATGTCAACACTATAGTAAAGTGACGACCTGGTTTTACTTAATGTTGTTTCCTGGATGTTGACACTTTTTTAATTAACAGCACAATTTACCCTGAAAATTTTTTATTAAAAATATTTTAAAATACTTAATTTATACTAAATTGACCCAGAGAGTTCAAAAATGCAATATAAAATACTATAAGTAATAAGAATAAGGAGATATAAGCAACTATATTTCAGTTTACTAAGTAAATTACACTCTTTATTATAAGATTATTTTTTATTCTCATAAAAATTAAAATTCCAATGAACCAAAAATAAAGATATATAAGATATCATAATAACTACAAAATATAAAAAATTCTATATTTAATTTATTATACTTTTTTTAAGCACAACTGAAAATATCTCATACCTTAAAGATAAATTAACAAAATATAAGATATTTCTTACTAAACCACATTAAAACTGTATCTTAAACTTACCATTTATACCTAAAAAGATTAGTACTATCCAAAAAAATTAAAAGTAAAAAATATATAGGCAAAGCAAAGCAAAGTTTATTTGGCTAATTAAAGCCACCAGCAAGAGCAGTTGCAACATCTTCTAGGTACTTCTTGATCTCTGCCACCTTGTACTTCATCTTCACTACCTTCTGCACGTCCTCCTGGTAGTCTTGTTCCTTGGACTTCCTCTTCTTGGGGGCCACCCAGTTGGCCAGGTTGCGGAACTTGGAGACAGTCCGGGCCTGCTCCTCCTGCAGCTTGGAGAAGAACTTGTTGAACTTGGGGTTAGTCCCAAACTTGGTCTTCAAGTGCTTGTGCCAAACCTTAAGGCTAGAGGTGGTCTTCATCTCCCCCCTTGAGGCAGGCGCCTTGACAGTTCCAAGGGGCAGTGGCCCTGCTCTTACCTCTCCGGGCAGTCACCTTATTGCCCACCCATTGCCGCTCAAAGTACTCCAGGTAGCCTTCAAAGATGGTGGAGTGCTTCTTGATATAAGCATCTTCCTGGAGGGCCTCAAAGCCAAGCCCAGTATGCTCTGAGCGCACAAAAGCCAAGGCAGCAAACTGGGTCAGGGCAAAGCGGCACTTACCCTTACCATTGTTAAGATACTTGTCAAAAAGGTCCTTCTCACTCTTTAGATTCTTGACAAGGGCCTGCCAAAAATGAAAGAAGCAGCCCTGGACTTCTCCATCAAAGGTGGCCTGGAAGGCTCTGAACTGATCCTGCTTGAAGTCCATTATTATAACCTTCAGCCCAAGTGAGCGCACATGAGCTAGCTGCTCAGCGGCTAAGGTTGCCTCATCCTTCTCAGCAGAGGAGGGATTGGCCCTTATGGTGTGGGTGAGAGGGGGGAGCTGGTTGGTGGGAAGGGAGCTCAAAGCATCCCGGACAATCTTGAAAGCTCTGGCATAGACCTTTGTCTTGGCACCAGGAAGGAGAAAGAACACAAGAGGGATAACCTGGTCATTGAACTGCCCATGCAGGACCCAAAGCTGCTTGAAGAGAAGGGGGCAAGTAGCAAATGTGCCGTCACACTGCCAGGTGGTAGCAGTGTTCAGCTGCTCCAGGTTTTGTGTTGTGGCGTAGGCTACAATCCTATCCTCCACTTCCTGCCCATTGTCATGGAGCAGGAACATCTCACCATCCTCTGTCTTCTTGAGGGCATCAGTGAGGACCAGGTCCTTGATGTTGGTGGCACTCTTGGCCAGGGGGTTTGAGGCTTGACGCCTATTGCTCACAAACTTGACCAACTGGGTGTGAGTAGGGACCCTCTTGAGGTTGGTAGGGGTCAGGTAATTGCAAGCAAGCACGACCAGCTGGATGGTAGAAAGGTCTTTGGAAGTGGCATAATCTGCACCAGATACCACTTCAGGAGGCAGGAGATGGTAGTGTTGGGCATGATGCAGGTATGCTTGCCCTTATGGTTTGGACCAGGTCCCATTGCTCAGTGTTGAGCCGCACTGGACAGGAGTGGTCCTCACAGGTGTAATGGCAGCTCTTAAAGCTCCGGTTGGCATTGTTGCATGAGAAGATGTATCCATTGGCCACCATGGCTGGACCACCTTTAACACTCATGATGGGGAAAAACTTTGGTAGGGTGGAAGGAACCTTGAACTTGCCATCAACATTGCAGATGTTGTGGGCCACAAGAGGGTCCCAAGGGCCAGCAGGAGCATGGTGGAAGCCAGGGAAGTAATTGGGGCAGGGCTTCAAATCATCCCCAGATGAGCTTGAAGGAGGAGAGTTTGGCGGGGGTGGGGAAGCAGAAGGAGGCTTGTTGTGGTGCTCCTCATGTGCAGGAGACTTATCCTTGGGTGGGGACTTTTGGGCTGAGCGCTTCTTCTTGGTTGGCTCATTGTCAGAAGCCAAGTTGTAAAAACTGTGCTCTGTAAGAGAGCCATCAGTTTCCTCTCCCCCAGTGGAATGAGCAGAGCTCTTCTCAGGAGAGGACTCAGGGGAGGGCTTGGGGGATGGTTTGGGGGTGGTCTTCTTTGATGAGACATGCTTCTTCTTGGTGGCTTTAGTGGGCTTGGAGGGATTCTTGGTACCCTTTGGCTGTTTGGAAGTGTTCTTGTCCTAAAATAATAAGTAAAATGGTTTAAAATAAAGCAAAGTATGTAAAAAAACAAACAAAACAACTTAAAAAGCATAATATACAAAAAGTAAATCTTAGATGGTTTTTCTTGGCATTTAAATGTTAAAAAATACTTGTATAGTTTTTATTTTATTAAAGTTATAAACAACAAGATAAAAGTTGATAGAAATATGTGAAAGTATTATATTTAGATATGGATTTTATTTTAAAAATTAAAAAAATATGAAAGAGCAAAGTCAAAAATACAACATATTAAAAATGAGAAGTTTTTATTATATAAAACATAAAGTGTTATATGTGAGAAGTGAAAAGCTTTGACATTATGATTGACAATTAGTAAAAAAAGCTGAATTCTCACTGTTGATTACAAAAATTGTAGACATTATTTTTGACGACATTCTCACTGTTGACATTTTTTGAAAAGTTACTATGAAAAAACATAGTACGCTTAATTAAATTTACGCAGGCTAGCAAAAAATTAACTGTTTCCTGTGTATTTTTGTTCACATATAAAAAATAAAAAACATATAAAATAAGTTAAAAAAGTATCAATATTCTTTATTTCTTTATTAAAAATTATATTTGGGTAGTGGGAATATAATATTTTACCATTGCACTTAAGTAAAGTTGTTAATAAGTTGTTGGTAGATATTGAAAAGGGTAAAGTGTTGACAACATCACTTACAAAATTCTTTATATGAGGTGGCATATTAATCTAGGCTTAATTGCGCCACTCTAATTTGCTTAACTCCACCCCGGGGGGGGGTGATCACAAGCAAATAAACAACATTTACAAGTGTCAACATTATTTTTAATAATAAATTCTATAGTAACTTACATAGTAAGTCACGCTTAAATTATTGGATCACTGTTAGCATCCAATCCACTTAATATATTAAATCTGTAATAAGTGCCACATAAATATATATAACATGAACATTCCAACAATCAAATATATGTGCACTGTCTTTTTCAATATTATAATTCAATAAAAAATATTTTTAAATGTGCACTTATTTTTTACTGTAGATGCTTCAGTTTTGTTATTAAAAATAAGTTTGGCTTAAAAAGTGTCAACATTGACACTTTTACGTCGTGAAATTGAATAAAAAATAAAAAGAAATTTATTAGTAAACATAAAGGAAAAATCTGGTTAAATCAAGTTTTTTTATTAAGCTTAAATTTAAATTGTGTCAAGATGTCCACAATTTTGTTGTGTTTTCTAGGTTTGCACCCCTGAACGCTTTAAAAAAAAGAATTAAGCTAGCACAACTAGCAAAAAACATAGGAGATTTAGAGTTTTGAGTCAACAGTGGCCATGTCAACAAAGTGTTGACATGGGCGCTGTTGCCAGTGTCACTAGAGTAGGATGGTGTGTTGGTTGAAAGTGTAGGCAGAGGACTGGCATAGCCCAGCAGGCTTCTTCAAGGGTGAGTACTCTCATCTGGGACATGTGCATCTTTGTGAGGGATTGGTTAACAATTATGTTCTTCACCTGGGAGGAGGGAACCTTGGCAGTATTGGCGGCAGCAGTGGTGTTGTTTCTCTTAGGGTTGTTCAGGTTCACATTCTTTCACATGAAAGAGATCAGGTTCTTGGCCATATTAAAGATGTAATAAGTGATTATCATTACAAAAAAATAAAAGATGACCCAAGAATTATCAACATCTTGGGGCTCAGGGTATCAGGTTTAAAATATATTGTCATAATGTCAGGGATCCAAGCTTTGGTGGCCAGCCTGTCATTTTCTGGGATTATGTGGACTGGGTTTTTTGTGGCCAGAGCTCACCACAAAAGAGGAGCTAACTTAAATAGGTAGGAGAAGGACTTTCTCACCCAGGACAATGGGATGGTGGCCATGATTATAGTCTCAATCACCCCTGTGAAGATGATTTACACAATCCCAAACAACTTGCTAGTGTGGTCAGTTGGGAGGTCAAGCAAGGAGGCAGCATTGGCTTGGGGGTCACAGGTGGTACTATATCAAGTTTATAGACAGGAAGGTAGTTGAAATTGCCTCTAAAAATTTTGGTGATGATAGGATCCAGTGACCTTGATGGTTGTATCTAACTACTGATTTTATGTGGGACAAGGGATCTAGTTCCAGGATCTTTTTGGGGGTTTAATATTTGTACTCAGGCTTTATGGGTACTCTGCAAAATAAACAGGGCTAAAGAGAACACCTAGTGGATGGAAATCTTCAGGCAGAAGGGCAGGAAAGTATTAAACAGGACTGATAGATGGTAAAAATAAAATAAGGTAATAGCTGTTAAAGCCAATATGACATAACCTTTATTCAAAAATGGCAATAAGTTTGGAGTGTGGGGTCCTTTGGTCTATATAGCACTCCATCTCCAAACTTACTATTTTCCATGGGGGGCTTATCAGGGCATTGGGAAATGTGGGGACAAGTGGTCTGGACGCTTGGGTTCAAAGGCAGTGAAATTGCATTTGGGCCAAGATTTCTTTTGTTGGTCAGAAATCTTGAATTGACAACTTGATTCTCTTGTTCTTGGGTTGTAGTCATGGAGATGAGATATGGGCCTGTGCTTACTTTAGGTGACACATTCTGATTGGCCGCTGGGGTAGTCTTCAAGCTCATAAAGCTGATGGTATGATTTTTGCTGCCTTCATTAGGCTTGATGATTGTTCCTCCATTTGGCACAATAATTTCTTTGGTTTGACTGGCTTCACCATTTGGAGAATCATTCTTGGCCTTGGCTCTTGGGTTTCTAGTCCCAGAAAACGCAGGCAGCTGGCCCTTGGTTCTCAGGGCAAGTTGCCTGCGGGGAATCTGATCCCAAGTTCAATTCCTGCTCATGAGTTTGGGTTTTAGAAAGGAAAGGATTTTCAATCCTGACAGAAAGATTAAAATTATATTAAAACATACATTAAAAAATATATAAATGATATTAATTAAATTTTATAAATTCTAGTTAAACTAAAATACACACCACTATATCTTTTTGATAATCCTTACATCCACTTCAGCATTCTTTTTTCCAACATCCCAAGCCATCCTTATATTTGTGAAGGGGAGGCTCACACATCTAATTGACAGGAATAGTTTTGAATGGCACCAAAAACCTGTACAGCCCAGCAAGTATAATATAGTCAAAGATAATTTTTTGGTTTGTAGTAGCTATAAGTGACTTTTCTCTCATCCAGAAGGCACCAGATCATGTTTATTGCATGTTTAAACTTATCTTTATCATCTTTTTTATTCCTGATGTCTAATTTTAAATTCTACTTCAAGTAAACCACCAGATGCAACCAAAGACCATAGTTTGTTACTGTGGTGCTCAAGGGCTCTAAGGTAGTAAGCAATGAGGTAGGGCAGCAAGCAAGTAAACACAGCAGGACTATTATCTCCTTAATCAACAGAAAATCTCTATTTGAGCTCTACAAGTAATCTAATAATTATAAGTCAGTTTTCATGTTATTTGATATAGTTCATTGAGAATTATAGGGCTTTTATATACATCATGAAGTGAAGAAAAAGGGTAAGGGGAGGCTGACTTTCTGGGCCTATATCTGGTGAAGCTTTTGGGGCCTTGGAGTGGTAAAAAATTGCTTGAAAATAGTGAAAGAGAAGGACAAGAGTTGCAAAGGATTAAATCAACTAGGCACATGATAGTCAGGTGACATCTAAAAGAAGTAGGTCTGTTTTACTGAGAATAGAATTCTAGACCAGATAGCCTTGAGAGAAATTGCTCAATGTACTTGTTGGAAGGTCAAGAGTCAAAAATGCTATAATTGACATTCAATGGATCACCCATCAACAAATCTGTGACTAGCTACAGAAAATTTAATGGACTATCAATTGTTGACTCTCTTGGTGCTTTTAATGACTCACTAGTTGCTGAATTAAAATATGCCTTTTGATTATTCACTCTCTGATGTATCTGAAGCTAGTTGCAGATGCTTTGGTTATTCACTAATTGGAATACAATATATTGTCTTGATAAATAACTTTTGAGTCAAAATCATAAAAAAGGGCAATGGTTCTCCAGAATCTACCTTTTATAGTAATAATCCCCAAAATGATAACTAATAAAAAATGATGCCCTGCTTCACAATTTCCAGCAAGCACTATGTTGCTGTATTTAAAAAGGATCAAAGTTCTATGATTTTATCAATTAAAAATGAAGTGAAGTGGGGGAAAATGCCTCTTCTATTTTTTGTCTTGGATCTAGTAAAAAATAGAAGGGTAATGTATTTTATGACACACCCATGTGCCATTACTACATTAACACTAACCAGGCTACAGTAGTTTTTAAACCTGTTGAGATAAACAAAAAATCTCAGTCTAAAAACAAAAACAACTCAGTATAAAAATTTAATTAAAAATAAGGAGTTTATATTAAATTACAATATATGGATCCACTTTGATTTTGCTTTTAGACTGAGTTGTTTTCTTTTTAGACTGAGATTTTTTGTTTATCTCAACAGGTTTAAAAATTACTGCATATTTTCTCTCTTTATTGAGTACTTTAAACACAAAGGATTCATTTTTTTAAGAAAAATGACATATAAAAAAGATGGTGAATCAATCAACTAAAAATAATTTAAGCATTTAAAGGATGTCCTAATCAAGAGAAAACCTTCACTTAAAAGATGAAATAGTAATCTTTATTGGGATCAGAGTAAAAATTTAAAGTTAACTAATTTTGGTCCATCTTAAGACCCACAGGCTATCTTGTCTGCCTTTTAAAGACTGGCATAAGGACTTTTGATTTTCTCTAGCCAAAAAAAGCTATAAATAAGCAATAAGATAACTCAAAAGCAGTCTAACATACTATACAAAGAATAGAAAGCTTGAATACCTTCAGGGATTTTTGTTTCTCTTTCTACCAAGGTTTGAGCTGTGTTGCAATAAATTCATTTATACTTATACCTTTTTTATTTAATTTTTATATTATTTGATTTTTTGTATTCAGTTACTATGTATAGAAAGCTTATATCTTATAGTTAATATAGAATCAAAATGCTTCTTTTGAATATATTGACTTTTACGCAATGTAACCCTTGCTGATAAAAATGACCCTATTTCATACTTTATAATTTTAAAAATATGATATTTTTAAGTCTATCTATGTCTTTTATATATACTATATGTTTTTAAGTATAAAAATTAAATACCCGTATAGATTTATTTTATTTTTTATGCCATAAATTGCAATACAGAATCTATTATTACTTTTAGAATAGAGTTTTTTGATGTGAAGTATTTCAGGCTCAGTTTTTAAGATGTCATGCCTTACTCACATAGTTTTTGATGGCATTATCAAAGCTTAACCAGAAAGTATTGAGGCCAGTAAAAGGGTACAGCACCCTACCATCTTGAACCAGATATAAGAATCCATTGGATTTGTATCATACCTCAGATGATATATTAATTACTTTAGGAAATCATCAGCACCAATCACTGACTTTATCAAAGTTAATAAAAACAAAACATTTAAGCTCCAAGATGTGATGGCAACTATAATAAGTTAAAAATTCTTGATTTGATACCAACCAATCAAGTGGTTTATAAATGAGAGAATTAAAAAGTGCAAATAATACTAGATTATTATCATAATAGCATTTTTACAATAAACTGAATTGGTTCAGAGGATTGGTTACCAGTCTTATAAAAGAGCTATTAGCTGTTTTTTATAAAAGAAATATACAATCCAAAAAAGAAATTAATAAAGCATATCAAAAATTTAAACACTCGCAATACTATCTTGAAGGCCATTTTAATTGGGGATTCTTGAAGACCATAAATTACTTATATACTTTAAGACCTACAATAATGTACTATACAGAATAAACTTACTAATTCAACCACTCAATTTTGACATGAAATGAAAGAGAGGCACATAAGTAGTCACTGTAGATGCTCTGGGGTGCTGGGTGCCACTCCCTAGTAGTGCCTTATTTGGAATGCTTTCTTATCTGGATAAATATAAGGGGAACTGCTGCCTTTTTTTGTTTTTTTATTGGAAGGTGATCCTCCAAATTACATAGTGTCGTCTCCAATTATAGGCCAATTGACGCACCTGCGGCTAGCCGCAGATGCGTCAGAGAGTGACCCATCAGAATGGGTTTTCCTATGGCAATTAGTGACCAATTGGAGCATCTGTGGCTAGCCGCAGATGCATCAATTGGCAACCCATTGAAAGAGGTTTACATAAAAACAATTAATGACCCATTGACGCATCTGCGGCTAGCCGCAGATGCATTGATTATTGACCCATTGTTTGTGCCCACTATGTAAATTGATATAATGATCTTCCGCCCCTCAGTTTGCCAAAGTAGAGACCCTGAAAGAGAGTAGTCTGAAAATTTATTCTACCCTCTATTCCCCAGAGACAGCCCTACTATGTGCTGCAACCACCTGACCTCAGATCACATGCCCAAATGTTCACTTCTTGCTCAATCCAATCCATTTCCTTCTGAATATTCCCCAGTATGTTTCACCCCCCCAAAATATGCTCATTGCTTGACAGTCTAGACCCTAGTCAGCATGACTCACCCTTTCTTTTCCCTCTTCCTCATCAAGTATAAAAAGACCCCCCAGGGTCCCCAATAAACAAGAAATTATACACTTACACAACAATAGACTTACACATCTTAGATTACTTGCAGAGTCCAAAATTAGAGATTCTGTTGAGTAAGGAAAATATAGTCCTGTTGTGTATCCAGTTGCTCAGCTACTTCCCAACCATCCCTCCAGCCCTTGAGCACCATATTTTCTGGTGCTCACTACAGGGGTATCTGCCACTGCCCGTTGCACTGCTGCCAGAGACCTCTAGTCCAGGGACCAAACCTGTGACCCCAAACCCATGGACCGCCCACGCTGTTCCACCGCCAACTACGCTTGTTGCAACGCTAGCCCACCATGCCCTGTCTGTCCAACTCAGGTACGCAGAGGCTGGGGTTGGCCCCGCAACACTGAGCGAGTTTCAACCCCCACCAAAGTCCCCCACCCTGAGGGTCAGGCCGCCCCTAGCACAGGATCTCCCCAACTGCCTATAGAGGTTGAGGAACCTGCTGCCTGGTCTCTGACCTTTCTTTACAAGCCCAACTTAGACCTCGCCCGTCTGTCTCTGCTCCCCAAACTGTCAAGCCCACAAGATGGCGCCCTACCTTAATCCGCCCACAAAGCCCCTCCCCTGCCTCAGATGAGATCCTGTAGAGGACTTCTTTGAGGTGGATGAGGAACCTCCCGTCAACTTTCCTCAAACTCCTTCCTGGTCCTCTACATCAAGTGGAGACCACTGCCATCCTAGGGCTCTGTCCGGAAATCCCGCTCCCCCTCCCCAAAGACGTCAAACCCTTGAGCAAACTAGCTCCTGTGCTCCGTTTGTCTCACATATAGAGCCTCTTCCTGTGCCTACTGCTCCTCCATCCTATCAGTCTGTCCCTAGTGCTCCCCCTCTACCAATGCACCAAGTTGCCCACCCTGGCCCCTCTGATGATTCCACCATATCTGATATGGAACATGTCTGCCGGTTTCTGAGCAAGAATGGGGATGTTCTCACCTCCACCACCATAGACAATACCCGGAGGATCAAGGCATACCTGATCCAATTTAACCATCCTATGGTAACCGCCCTGGTGAATTGACTAGAGCAGCAACTTATTAGCAGTAAACAAACTATTGCAGCTTTGAACCAACTAAGGGACTATACTGAGTCAGCAGTAAACCCACTTCAAGACCGTCTTCACCAGATCAGATATGAGCATGAGGTATTGGGAGCCATGCACTCTGACACTGTGACTATTGCTTGGCAGATTACCAAGGACCACTCCGCTCTCCAACAGCAAGTAGTCCAACCCTTGGTTGAAGAAGTGGCCAACCTTAGAGGTCACTTGAACCAACATGACATAGATATTAGTGATATACAGGCCCAGCTGACAGATATTTGAGAGGCTTGTGACTGGTGGGCCAGGAACGCCGCGTCTAGAGTCAACCAGGCTCAGGATGACCTAGAGATCTTGAAAACTGACTTTGACTCACTTCAAAATAATCTTGCGCAAACACAACCTATGCTAAGGTAGAAGCGCTACAGGCAGACCAGGTTGCCTTCAAGACGGAAACTGAGGCCAACCAAACCAAACACCTTGGCCTCATTCAACAATTGACAACCCAACTCAAGCGCGTCCAACAGGAGCTGACCATCCTGACTCAGAAGCAGGATACCCACACCTCCACTTACAGCAAGGAACTCTCCTCTCTTAAGGAGAAAGATGCTAGCCTACAGTTGCTGATCTCTAACCTGACCAAAAGATTTGACTCAATGAACCTAGGAGGATCAGGTAGCCATCAACCAGGCCCAACATCTGCCTCTGCCTTGGCCTTGGAAGAAGTAGTGTGTTCTGTCCTCAAGTCAGTAGAAACCACAACTGCCTTGTCCAGTACTCACCTGGTTGGAGAGACATATTGAAGTTTTCCCCAGGCTACCCAAGAAATACCTGCCCCAATGTCAACTGTCTTCCTGCCCATCCCGGACATTTTGACTCCTGGCCCCACCTCAGTACCAACTGCTGCCAATCAAACTCCCAGGGAACATCTCCCCATTTTTTCCATTACTGGCCCCTGCTAATGATCCTAGGGCAGACCCTGCAGCCGCACACTGGGAGACCCCCCAAACCCTGGACACTCACATCCCCAGCAATACCCTTGGTGGTTTCCCCCCTCCAGGTACTCAGGCCCTAACCCACAACCATATCCACAAGAGGGGTCTTTCTTCCAATCAAGTTTCTCATATGGGGCCTACACTCCCACCAGGCCGCTGCTTCCACCTTGAGGCTATCCCAGAACTTTCTCTGGAGGACCCCCACCAGGCCAACCCTCAGGACCACCAGGGCCGCTGCCTGGTCCTCCAGGACCACCCTACGGGCCTCCAGGACCAGCTCCTTCTGACCCAGGCCCACCTTCATGGGACTCTTGTACAAGCTCTGGCCCTAGTATCAAGCTAAACACCAAGCTCAAACCAGGAGGGCCCATCAATATTCATGTCTTCCTCAAAGGGTTTGGGCTTATGACCAGGGACAGTCCAGAGCCAGTTGCCCACGCTAAGCTATTAAATAGCTTAGACAAAACCGCCTTCTCCACTGTGGTTGCCTCTCTTAGTGGAGGAGAGGGGTCTTACAAGGAAATTAAAAATATCCTTGAAGATACCTATGGTTCCCCCAAACAGCTAGGGGACAAGAAGGCCAATTTCTTGACAATCTCACTGAAGAAAGACGAGTCACTTCCAGAATTTGGTAGAAGATTTAGGGTTGAGGCTCAAACCCTAATGTCTATCAACTTCCTGACCCCCTGAGAAGCAGCAACAGCCCTGCTACATGCAACCTGCCCCTTCCCACACTTGTCTGTCTTCCATCCACAGCTGTTGACACTTACTTCAACCCAAGCAGTGCTTTGCATAGCCGCCTCCCTCCAACAACATACCTTATGCCAGGCTCCACACCCAGTGTACCCATCCTGCCGGGTAATGAATGTGGTGGAGGATTATGAAGAGGACAATGACGGAGTCCTCAATGCGGAAAGATGCCCCATGGAAGAACAAGAATGCTTTAAGTGTAGACGGAAAGGACACTTTGCAAGGAACTGCCCACACATGCCAACTAGATGTGAAAGAAGAGCCTGTTGACTCAAAACCCAGTGTGCACGCCTTGTCCAACACATTGCAAGAGGATAGTGCCTTGGAAGGGCCAAAAAACTACTAAGCAGATCACACAGGACCAGTGTGTCTCCGCCTAGTAAAAAGGTCCCTCCTGATCTCCCTAGCCCTGACTCATTAATAATGGCCAGGGCTGATCACACACGCACAAAAGCCTCAACCTACAAGGAAGTAACCCCCACAAAATAAACTCCTTGAAGGTTGATCCCGCCTTGCCATACATCCTTCAGGCCCAGAACCTCCAGAAAACTCACCCTATCATCAGCAATATAACCAAAGCCCTTTTGAAAACTGTGATCACTACTCTGTTGAGTGATATTATCCACATCCTTCCCACTCTACAGAAAGCCATCAACAAGCTAGAAAAGGGACCCCCTGGTCTGTCAGGTAGAAGGCGGAAATGGCCTCTTGGTTGGTTCAAGCACATGGGTGCAAACTGAGGTATTTGGTATCCCAATCTGTGCCGTCCTGGATAGCGGTGCACCGACCTTAATCCTATCCTCCCAATTCACCTGTAGGCTTTGCTTCCCCCCAGACATTGAGTGCAGTAGAACCTTTGGTACAGCAGGTGAAAATCCTGCCAGATCCAAAGGCGCGTACTCATCAGTCCCTTTGAAGTTTGGGGATACCATAGTCACCTGCCCGGCAATAGTCCTGGAAGCCAGGAACTACAACGTATTGATTGGTTCCTCCTTTATGGACCAATTTGGGACCACCATAAATCATAAGACTGGTACGTTTCACCTCCTAGGCCAGGGATTCCCCCTCCTGACACCAGATGGCCGGCCTAGAGTCCCTCCTGAAGGCATGAACCCTAGAGGATGCATCCTGCTGACCTGTCCATCTGGGATGATAGGGGTCCCCTACAAAACCATGTTGACTCAAATAAGCAAGCTGCCAAACACTGTTTTCTACAATGACCCTATACTGATTTGATCAAAGGACAATGTAAGTATCCCTCCTAAATCCCAAGCCATCATAGGAACAGGTATCAAGCTACGCATACCTAAAGGGTTGCATGGGGAAATATTGGCATTAGGTTACCCACGTCCCAGGTTGCCCACAGTTGCAACCCACCTTATCCCAGGAGAGACCACTGATGAGCTCACTATCCTGGTGGCCAACCCTCACTCCTCTACCCTAGAAATTGGCCGCAAATTGGGAGTAGCCTTCTTAAAAATTGCCTCAAATAAATCTATCTCCTCTGCCTATTCCATTGGATTGTTGTATGAGCTAGGATTACCAGATCCTAGTCATGGCCTAATAACACCCATCCTACAAGACAAAAAAATTGGGGACATAGACTTACAACAGAAGGAACAGTTTCTGGAGCTCATCAAGAAGTATGAGCACATTTTTGCCAACTCCAACGCTGAGCTGGGCTGTGCCAATAACTGCTTCCATAAAGTCAACACAGGGGAAGCACAGCCCCTATTCCAGACCGCATACCAACAATCCCCTGTGGCAAAACGGATAATCTAACAGGAAGTTGACAAATTATTAGAAGGAGGTCTTTTAGTACCATCCAATAGTCCCTGGGCCAGTCCTCTGCTCCTGGTAAAAAAGAAAGATGGTACCAATTGAGTGGTAATTGACTACAGAAAGTTGAACACCATCTCCAAGAAAGACAGATATCCCTTACCTTGGATTGATGACACCCTGGACAAGCTGGGAGGCGCACAGTTCTTCTCAGCCATGGATCTTGTAGCAGGCTACTGGAAGATACCTATGGAAGTTGAAGACCAGGAGAAATGCGCTATTGTGACTGTGGATGGTCTGTACCAACCAACCTGGATGCCGCAAGGACTAGCCAACACTACAGCCACCTTTCAAAGGCTTATGGGCACCACCTTCTGCAACCTAAAGTCCATCTGTGTCCTTGTATATTTGGATGAAATCAACGTGTATTTAAAAAACTTTGAGGATCATCTTAGAGACCTAGAGCAGGTCTTCATCAGGCTAGACAAAATAGGGATGAAACTCAAGCCAAAGAAGTGTCAATTCTTTAAGGAAAACCTTGAGTTCCTAGGCCATGTCATCAATAAGAAAGGCATCACCCCTATCCCGGCCAAGGTAACAGCTATCTCCAAACTTGCTGCCCCCACCACTTTCAAATACCTAAAATGCTTCCTTGGAATGGTTGGTTACTATTGCCGTTTTATAGAAGCATTTGCCAATCTGGCCCAACCTCTTTTTTGCCTCCTAAAAAAGGATGTAGAATTTGTATGGGACCATGATTGCCAAACTAGGTTTGAAGCGCTCAAGCAAGCTTTGGTAGAATCCCCAGTCTTGGAATATCCCAATTTCTCTAAGGAGTTCATCCTGTACACAGATGCCAGCTTAGTAGCTGTAGGAGTGGTCCTCGCGCAACTTGATGACAAAGGTCACAATCACCCTGTTGGATATTTCTCTAGAACCCTGAATGTCCACAAAAGAAACTACTCAGTAACTGAACAAGAGTGCCTAGCAGTCCTATATGATATTGAAGAGTGCCGCCCCTACCTGTATGGGTCTCATTTCAAAGTTGTGACTGATCATTCCTCCCTGAAGTGGCTAGCTAACTTACAGGACCCCAAAGGGAGATTGGCTTGTTGGGCAGTAAGATTGCAGGCATATGACTATGAACTTGTACATCTCCCTGGAGCCAAGCACATCAATGCTGATGGATTATCTAGACTTCCACTAGTAGCAGCCCTTGCCCCCAAAGGAGACGCCCTGCTTGATCTCATTCCTTTTCCCTCCAAATGGGACAATATCCCCCCTGAGGCTCAGAAAACCCTAGCCAAGCTTGCTCATAACACCATGATTAGAGACGGCTGTCTATATAAGGAAGTCAAAGGACAACAACTGCCATATATTTGCCCTTCTTGGCGGCTAGCTATATTACGACAATTTTATAACCTAGCCACTGGGCACGCAGGCAAAAAACGCATGATGGCAACACTTGCATCACATTGTTATTGGGAAGGTATGTACACTGATGTATTAGAATATTGTCAAAGCTGCATGACTTGCTCCAAGTATTGCCCCCTACCCAAGGCCACTAGCTATAGACTGCATCCCCCTATTCATGCGTTTCACATGGTTAGCATTGATGTGGTAGGACCAGTAGGCCCAAATAAGACTAGTTGTGGAAATAGATATCTTATTGTAGCCATCAACCATTTCAGCAAATGGGTTGAAGCCAAGGCTATTCCTGCCCCTACAGCCAAGCACACTGCCCAATTTGTTCTATCACATATCATTGCCAATCACAGCTGCCCACACACCATTTTGACAGATAATGGAACCAACTTCACTAGCAAACTTCTGTCTGAATTAAACAAGGTCATGGGAATTAAGGACGCAAAATCTACTCCGTATCACCCAGAGACAAATGGCTCTATTGAACAGGTCAACAGCACCCTTAAGACTATCCTCAAAAAAACTTATGTTAGATTCAGGCTTGTCTTGGGATACTTTAGTCCCTTTGGCACTTATGGCGTACCAAGTAACTAATCATACCGCTACTGGTTGTTCCCCTTTTCAGATGGTTTATGGGCAAAAACCCTCCCTACCAGGTCTCCTGGCAACTTATCAGTTAGATCCAGGCAGATCCCCTGATGACCACTTGAGAGCCCTCACCAAAGGACTAATAACTCTTCATCATGAAGCATATAACCCTATGTGGACAAATTGGTGTGCTGCGTTTGCCCACAACATAAAGCATTGTCCCAAGCTAGCATCTTTTGAGATTGGTCAACACATACTTGTCTCCAGGGCTTGTACTTCTAGACGCCCCCACAAGCTCATCCCTATATTCTCAGGCCCATTTGTGGTAATTGAGAAAAGTAGTTTTGATGCATACACAGTTTGACATATTGGCTCTGGTTGAACTCATCAGAAAGTGCACACTAAGTTTATGAAAGCAGCCCCTGTAGCTGACAGGGAGTCCCCTTACCCCTTGTCCACTTCTGCCTACATAGGCACCCCTTAATGAGGCCATGCAGTCTTAAATAACCTCTGCTGGCCTTGCTATTATCTCTTCTATATAGGGCAGCAGAGGAAACAATACATAGGAATATAGAAAATTGATGAAGCAAGGTATCCTACTACCCCTTCATAGGATCAGGCTGAAGAGAGCAATTGTTGGTATAGCCTGCATAAATAAAAAAAATAAAAATAAAAATAAAATAAAATAAAAAATATATATATAAAGTAAATAAAGAAGGAGCAAAAAGGTTTATTCTTGCAGTGGATGAGGGGTCATGAACCCCATATAGTGGTTAGTGACCTTAGCAGCCACAAAGAAAGGGAACATTCAATTGTCATCATAGGCTGCCACGCAGTTGCTAATTAGAGCCTGTAGCATCCAATTATACATGCAACATTTCTCAGGAGGATGGTGGCTGGTGTAGATGGCTGCCAAGATAAGCGCATCTTGAATCATATAATTGTATGATTTGAACCCCTTTGCCGGGCAACCCGTGGACAGCTTGGCACGCATGCTGTCAATGGCAGTGGCCACCTTCTTGCGCAACAAGTTTGTACAATTTGAAAGGTTAAAGGAGAGGCCCAGAGTAATGAGTGCTTGTACCTGCTGGTGATACAAGTTAGGGTCCAACTCCCCAACCCAGTTGGCAAACAGGCGGTACTGCTGGCTCTGAGAAGCCCCATCAAAAATGTGGTACAACAGGATGGGGCAAATATCCTGTTTGACGCCCCAAGTCTCCACCGCCAAGATCAGGGCGTTCCAGGCAAAGGTGACGTCCGCCATCTTGTAGGGACAAGTTGCTATCAGTCGGGTGAATTTGGTTAAAGTGAAGGAAAGGGCATGCCGGGTGTCAATGTCCATAGTGTTCTCCACCAGGTGGCCTACCCAGACGGTAACTGGCCTAGCCACCTGACATCCCAGCCCAAGCAGGGCAATGTTTATAAGATTTGATGAGGAAAGAAGGCATCCTACCAGAGGCACACACACAAAGGCATTCACTGAGGAGTGCTGGAACCACACTGAATCCTTGTTTTGGACCAGCTCCAGGATCTGTGCCATGGGCTCAACCTGGAGGGCGGCCCTAACTTCCTGGTAGTTGTTTTCAGACTGCTCATCCAGGCGGACTGCATTGATAGCCATCTGGCTATAAGGACCAAGAACTTGCTTGGAGCAATCAGGCGCATGATGGGTGATAGTCACATTATCTAGACCCATGCCAGTGAAAGTTTCTTTGATGGCCACCCAAGGGACCAGGGTGTCCTCAACAGGGTTGTCTGTACCCAAACAATTGGCCGCTGCCAGAGCTACACGCCGCCGCTCATCAACAAGAGCCTTGGAAGCTGCCTGCACTGCAGCTGCGTCACAAGCAGCCTGAGCCATCACATCCTGCAAAGCTTGCTCATTGTTGGTGGATGCCTCTGCCCCGCGGGCCAGGTTGCAAAGACGTTGGCGCTGAGTGGCTGGGGAAGCAGGGAAACTTGGGGGACTGTGAGCTTTAGGGTCAAGCTGCAAACTTGATCCCTCCTGAGCCTCAGGCCCTGAAGGCTTGGGCGTGTTGGTCTTGGCAGTCTTAACCTGGTCATCCTCCTCATCCAGCTGAAGATAGTGACACCCCTCAGCAGTGTGTACCCAACTGGGCACAATGGCAAAGGCCACTGAGGTCAATGGAGCCCGTACAATTTTGCGGTCCTCCTCTGGGAGGTCCTCTAAGATATGCTCTTCTTATTCTAGGGAGGAGCCCACCCCCTGTTCAAGGGCCTCAAGCTTGGCTTATTGGAGAGCAGATAGCGCAGCCTGTAGAGAGGCGGACAATTCACGGACGCGGCGGGAGGCAGAAGATAATGACATTTTTGAACTAAGGAAAACCATTCAGGACGCCTCTATTTATACCTGATTTTACCCAATTAATTTGCCTTGATGATCATTGGGTGATTCATCATGACTCATCCCTCTAAGCCTATTCACCAAATATCATTAGGTCACTTGACGTTTGATTGGCTGTTTTAAATTGGTTTCAGGTGTGCATCCACTTACCATTATGAGGGCCTTGAATTTCCTTTTTTGGATGGAGCCCCATCCTGATCTGGGGGTATGTGGTGCTGGGTGCCACTCCCTAGTAGTGCCTTATTTGGAATGCTTTCTTATCTGGATAAATATAAGGGGAACTGCTGCCTTTTTTGTTTTTTTTATTGGAAGGTGATCCTCCAAATTACATAGCATTGTCTCCAATTATAGGCCAATTGACGCACCTGCGGCTAGCCACAGATGCGTCAGAGAGCAACCCATCAGAATGGGTTTTCCTATGGCAATTAGTGACCAATTGGAGCATCTGTGGCTAGCCGCAGATGCATCAATTGGCAACCCATTGAAAGAGGTTTACATAAAAACAATTAATGACCCATTGACGCATCTGTGGCTAGCCGCAGATGCATTGATTATTGACCCATTGTTTGTGCCCACTATGTAAATTGATATAATGATCTTCCGCCCCTCAGTTTGCCAAAGTAGAGACCCTGAAAGAGAGTAGTCTGAAACTTTATTCTACCCTCTATTCCCCAGAGACAGCCCTACTATGTGCTGCAACCACCTGACCTCAGATCACATGCCCAAATGTTCACTTCTTGCTCAATCCAATCCATTTCCTTCTGAATATTCCCCAGTATGTTTCAGCCCTCCAAGAATAAGCTCATTGCCTGACAGTCTAGACCCTAGTCAGCATGACTCACCCTTTCTTTTCCCTCCTCCTCATCAAGTATAAAAAGACCCCCTAGGGTCCCCAATAAACAAGAAATTATACACTTACACAACAATAGACTTACACATCTTAGATTACTTGCAGAGCCCAAAATTAGAGGTTCTGTTGAGTAAGGAAAATATAGTCCTGTTGTGTATCCAGTTGCTCAGCTACTTCCCAACCATCCCTCCAGCCCTTGAGCACCACATGCTCTCTGAGGGTGTATCAGAATATAAAATAATATCTCACAAACCTTGATCCTACTGGGAAACATGGATGCTGAAGAATTTATAACTGTGGAAAAATACCATAACATCATAAAGTCACACATGGCATCTTCATAAAAAATGATAATTTCCATAATTAAAATGATAATTTGTACTAAAAGTTAAAATAAAAAATCTTATATATTTATCCCTCATAAAAAATATATATTATATTAAGACACCATCAGGTGCCAGACTATATTAGAGCCTATAAGTTATACCAACAAACAAAGAAATATAATGATGGCTATACCAAGAACAGGGTATCAACAACATAATTTTCAAATGTGTTGCAACATCTACAAATACTCTCTCTTGGGAAACTAATTCCCCAAAGTACTCGCCAAATATTTCCCTGACTAATTATTAAGTCAGTGGCACTGTTATCATTTAACCATCTTTTACGGGGATCAAACATTTTGAGTCCTAAGCGGAACACAACTTGGACAAGCCTTGTGACTTAAGAGAAACAATTACTTAGATAAGCCCCATGACTATAATGATGTACATAAACAGTATGTGGCTTCTCATGATGCTATATATTTCCTTATACACATATCAAATAAAGTATCTTTCTCTTTTTAATTTCCCTTTATCTTGTTTTATATACTTTCCAGGAGTATATACTTGACAAATGTACAGTAAAAAAGTGCATAAAAACTAAAGCTTAAGAATCTGCATTCTATCTCTTAAAAGATCACATTCCTTTGAGGCTTGGGTATTAAAATTACTAGGTGCAAGCAAACAATTAATGAGGTTCAATTCTTTATAATATTAGAAATTAAATTTTGAATCAATTGGCACATCTGCTGAGCAGCCAAAAATTGCACAGCTGTGACTGTACTACAGTCACTGCTGAGCGTTTAGCCAAATAAATGCTCCAAAATATAAAGATGATCTGTTTTTGCTGTTTATTACATATAGATAGGTTTGTTTGGAATTCTTGAGGGAAAGGTTCCTAGAAACTGGATATCTATGTTTAATAAAAGAACAGAATATGGATGTTTAGTTAGGTTAGGCTAACTAAAAGAATTGAGGCAAGATTGACCAAATCAATCTTTGAGACTAGGCGTCTAAAAAATGGGTTGATTAATCAGGAAGATTAATTAATAAATACGGGATATAATTAATGAGGATTTAATTATATTAAAATGTTCTTGACTTTGTCAAGAAGTTTGGTTAAGGTTAACCATGGGGAAACCCCCGGAATTAGGGTTAAAAGCGCCATGTTGACAAATTTATTGGATTAGAAGCGCCGCCTAATGAATTTGAGAGGCGCCGCTATCAAATTTTCTCAGGCGCTGGGGCGCCGCCTGGGGAAAGTGCTGGGCGCCACAGTGGCGCCTGGTTTGAGTTTTGAAGCAGTTTAATGGGTTTTAAAGGCAAAACCCATTAAATGCAAAAATAACTAAATAAAGGCAAGGATGCCTAGGAATTCAGGTTTGATCAGCTGGTTCCCAGTTGGAACACTGATAGCTGAGTTTAGGATGTGCAGTCCACAGGTTTTTGGCGCTGGGAGCTGGGGAAGCTTCATGCTGAATTGGTACATTGGGTTGAATGGAGTCAGGTGACTTCTGCCCATTGTAGGTCAATTCTCATAGGTTGAGAATTGTTGGTGATCTTTCAGGTAAAGATCTATGTTGGATGACTCAAATGTCATAGACCATGTGACACAAATCATTGGTTGATTCAGGAACCAGAGGGGTTTTCAGCCGTGTATGCCCCAAATGGTATATAAGCAAAAACAGTTAAACATTAATAAAATATATTCATTGTTGGTTTTGACGCTTTCCCCTCACCTATTTTTCAATTGCCATGCCTTCTTTGTTAAAATTTGAGAGAGCCAAGTTTGGGGTCCTTTGTGTGAAAACCGCTGCCGCAAGAAAGGAGGTTCTTACAAGTACATTGGAAGAAGCTTGGACCAGCCTGTAGGTCACTAAGACTGTTCCTTCCAAATCTTTAATAGAAGTAAAGGCTGCGTTTAAAGAGCTGTATTCTGATTACTTTGCAAAGGAAGGGACTCCCGCCCAAGGGAACCAAATTTATACTTGGGATGCTTGGAACTTGTTGGTAGGATGGGATGAAATCTTGCAACAAGTAAAAGAGATGGCAAATTGTGAAATTGAGGCATTGAGAGCACAAGAGGAAAAAAGCATTGAAATCATGGCTCGTTGGCAGGATGACAATAAAGTGTTATCCGAGAAAATTGCCTTCCTGGAGGCAAAGCTCCTCAAAGCTTTGTCCCAGAAAGGTAACAGCAATAAGAGTCAATGGCAGGATAATGGCAGGATGGACTGGTTAAGCCTGGATCCGTCACAACAGCCAAAAAAGATAAACCAGTCTATTAAACTTGCATCTATTGTATTTATGAAACACCATACTACCTTGTCACAGATGCTGCACCTGAGCTAAAAATTAAGCAACTAAAAAACTACAAGAACATCATCACACTTAGTTGTGTCACAGCTCATACCAGAGTCTGACTGGACTCTCACAGGGGAGGCGGTCCAGGCCTGGAAGGCCATGTACACAATAGGCACAATCCTAACCAGATAGTTGACTACAGTAGCTAGAGGGCGCCAACTCCCAGTATGGGGCTCAGCCTAGTTGGCCAGCCCCAATACTGTGATATAGACAAACCCCCAACTTACTGAAATCCTGAGTAGGAAGCACATTGGGTGGAGGGGGAGTAGTAGGAATCTCTTTCATTCTTGGCAGTTTGGTCACTCTTGGATGTTCAGAAGAGAGATACAGGTGGTGAGGATAATAGAACTCCAAGTCAAGAACTCTAGAAGGTTTAGCTAAAGGGACGGGAGCTAAACCAGGGTGAAATGCATAGATGTGTTTATACTGTGTAGTTGATTCATGAGTAGATGCAAACAGAATAATTATATTAGAGCAAAAATAGATAATTCCTGCAAGAAAATAATGGGTCCTGGGCATGTAAATTGTTTATTTCAAGATGTTAACGGTGAGGAGGGCTTTTCTTCCTCATTATTTATACTTACTGGTGATTTTGTGGCCTTTTGCGCCACCAGAGAACTGATGGCATCAATTTCAGTTAAACTTACAATTTTTACCAGAATTTGAAGTACTTGGGCTTGGAAGTGGATGATCATTGGTTGTTATAACAGGAACCTTCCTAGAACTGCAGCATGCAAAGATGCCAGAGCTATTTATAGAACCCACAAATAATTGAGCGCCTGATTGTGCAATAAAACAATCACACTCCTGATGTGTCATTTTCTGCTAAACAAATGGCCCAAATTCAATTGTAAAATCAACGCCAGGGATTCAAGGCTTGTGTGTCTCTCAAATCTTGGGCCATTTGTTAATTGAAAGGGGGTATTTTTGCTCTGGGAGACAAATGGTGAGGGTTTCCAGGGTGTGGGTTGTTTGGCCTCTAAGAAGGCCATCTGGTTGTACAGGGCATTCTGGGCCCTGACAAGCTGCATCATCATATTACTCAAAGGCAAATTTTTGTTTGTAATGCCTAGATGATAGTCTAATGAAATCATTGAAAAAATAATAGAAGGGGTTCAAAAAACCTGGACAAATACCTCAAACATGCTCTGTTTATCTCCAAAGTCCAAAATTTTCAAGGAATAATATAATTATTCTTTGAACTGATATGAGTATAAGCAAGAGATACAGGAAATGATTAATACTTTGCATAGATAATTTAAAAACACTCTTGGATAAACACAACAAAAAAGTTGAAAGCAATAAAACTCAAGAATAAATTGGCTGTAGAAAAAAGTCAAACCAATATAAATTATATCAACAGAAATACATCTTTTCAAGGAAACTACTGTATGTGTACTGACTGCCAATAGAAAAACTGGGGGTATCATAAATAAGTTCTGCAAAAATTACCCCAAAGCCAGCAAGATAACCAAATTCATCACAACAATGTCCAGTGATGTCAGCTAAATAAGCTCTAAACAGATGCTGCCAAGAGCTTACCATCATACAATTCTCCTCAAGAAAAGCAACTGCTTTAGAAGAGTTGTGTTTTAATGAACAATCAAATGGATAGATTATCCAATTTGTTATAATATTTGCCAGTTAATTAAAGACAAAAATCAACCCTGATCCTGCAAATAACATATCCTTGGATGTAATTACAAGTTAGCACCAGGATCAGCATTATAGTTTTTTATTCACACCCTCCTACTATATAAGGCATATATAATCTAATAAAAATATGTTTCTCTTGGAATTTTTTCCCCTAAGCCTCATTTTAAAAAATCTAAATGTCAAAACCGCAGGCTCGACCTGCCAGCAAGGTTCCAACCAAGCGGGTTTGTGACCCGCAATCTGATTACCCGGTCACTCAAAGCCAGACTAGGAAGTCAACTCAGATGACCAAATCCATCAACATGAACAGACAATGATCCTTCACAGTGGATACCTCAATTTGGCGCTTGACTCATTAGCAGGATCAAGCCACCCCCTCTTTCATCCAGCCGTGTGATCACCAATCATGTTCCTGCTATCCATTGATTCACAATAGCTATATAATCACTATCTCACAATAAAGATTATTATCTATCTTCAAAATATTTTCCCCGTGTAACTCTGCTAAAACAGCACAGTTACAACATAAATTTTTAAAATAAGAACTTGATATCATACACATGTTTAGCAATATATTGTTCTATTTGCTGCTGGAGTATCTAAAATTCAAAGTTTTCATCGTATAAGTTGTTAATAGATAGAATTAAAGCCACCTAAAGAATTGAACGTTTAATTTAATTTAGGTCAATCCCTGTCAACCCATAATTTATTTTATGATGTTTATTGTAATCTTCCTCATTGTGGCTGAAAAGGAGCATCCCGCTTGAATTGGCCTGCTAAGTCATTAAAAATATACCTTGATTTGGATGCCTTTTAACTGCTAGGTCAAAGCTAGAAAAAAGCATTTTTATAATAAATTTAGCAAAGTTTGATATTTATTCAACATTTTGCGAATAATATGATATTATTTCTCCACAGTAGCTGCTAGAAAATGGTAGCAATATCAGTTTGATTGAAGCTTTCAGAAAAAATCAATGAATTTATATGAGCAAAGCAAATCAGGGCACTAGAGGCTTGAATCCAGGAGATCTGCCGCCAGCAAAGATATCCTTAAAAGCATCCAACCAAGAGGGCTTAGGTAAAGAATCGCGCGGCACTAATTGTGAGTTTTTGGGCTCTTCCAAGACTGCAGTTGAAGCAAAAGTCACAATAAAAGCAAGGAGTTTCAAATTCATGCTTGAGCTGGCTCCGTCTAGTCTGCTTTAAAGGCAGATGGGCATAAATATCCAAAGTCACATGAAGGGGAAATCCCTAGTTTTAAGTTATTTCCCTATCGGCTTCAAATGATATAAATTCAAGCTTAGTAGCGATAGAGTGGAAATACATAATCCACAGGGATAATCCCATTGGACATGTTTTACATGCAGGTTATAAATAACTTTAGGCTAGGTATTACTTTAGCTTTAAACTTAAAATAAAAACAATATATATTTAAAACATCGCACGTGGACTGTAAACAACTACATGGAGCTCTAAAAGATTCTTTATAACCCCTGAAGAACTGCTGATCCTTATGTCATACCTGGTGGACTTTCTAGGATATCAGGTATATGCAGAAAAGAAAATTTTAAAGTACAAATAACCCAGCTTCAATTAAAAACAATATATAAATCGTATATTTAGAAATCCATATGAAACCTAGTTAAAACTCTCTGCCCACCTTATTCTTAACAACAACTTTTCTGCTATATTTTTAATCTTATTAAACTTAAATAATCCAAACGTTTTAAAACCAATAACTCTTTTATTTTAAACTATTTTCTTTCATTTTGACTAAAAAGTAAAAAAATTCACGTGTAGTCTTTTTTAAAAGGTATCAAAGTCCAGTATATATGGGTCATTATTTCAGGGATTAGGCCATTTTCTAATACACATGCTGCCCAGGTCGCAGCATAACACAGTTCAATTTTGAAAAGGTAACTAATAAATATTTTATATTTAAAACTGTAATAACTCAATGAAAATTAATATTTTTTACACTGTAAGCTATCAAAATAAAGCTAATAATCTCATCTTTCTACTGGTGCAAAAATATTAATATATATATTATACTTAATATCAAAGAAAAAGTTTCTTAAAAGAGAATAGTCTGGATTTTATTATATTATTTTGATAATGATAAAAAGTAGATCACTTTAAAGCTAAAAAACTTATTTTTTACTATATAGCAGATTTTATTTTATTTTAAAAAATTAAAGATAAGGTCAAGATCATTATTTTCAAATTTATTTTATTTAAAAAGCACATTTTTTTAGGATTTTACAGTGGTTTGAAGTTAGGACGTTTTTATCACTGTTTAGATTAGTTTTAAGATTCAAGTGAGCTTTGAACCTCAAATTAAGCATTCTTTAAATGGATTCTTTGATATTTTATCATTTTAATCTCATGCAGAAGAGTCATAGTTAAGTGAATACATTATTTTAATTGATTTACATTGATTACAAAGAGGATATGATGTAATAATGATGCTTAGCTGCTTCACATGAAGCACTTGTGCATAAAAACTGGGTATTTAATTAATTCTACAAACATAAATTTAAGTTCAAACTATAGTAAAAGCTATCACACTATTTCTTTCATAATGATGCCATTTAGCTTGGCCTATAAAAACTAAAGTACCACAAAGCTTCTAATCTAAAAGACCCCATTCAACAGCCACACTCAGATAAGAACTACTCTATCATTAAGGCACATTTAAGAGATCTGACTTAATTACAGATTCAAAATACTACCATGTCTTTAGTTAAGTTTACTTCTGCCATGTTACCCATTCTCTCCTTGGGAGCTTTAACAGAAAGAGAAAGAATTGCAATGTTAAAAAAGGCATTCTTCTTTATTGCTGGTGATGATCTTGATCCTTTCATCAAGCACTTCCTTACTCAAACTGAATTTGGGAGATATCAGTTCCTTCCAACTATTTAAAATCAAAAAAGGAATGAGTTCATTGAAAACTTAAAGTATTTCTGAAATCTTCTTCCCAAAAGCATCTCCCAGCCTTGCAATCTCTGGTTACTTTCAGCTACTCTTTAAAAGAGGTTATTGATATGAGGTTTAATATAACCAAAAGTGAGTTTGAATACTCAAGAAAAATAAATAAAAATAAAAATATAAGCCTAAAAAAAGCTAAAAAAATAAAAACTATTCATTAAAAAAGAAATAATCAAAAAAAATAATTAAAAAATTGCTAGAAAATTCTTATGAAATAAGCCAGTTTACAAAAAAAGTGCCTGAAAAAATTATTAATATATTGAAAAAATGAGTGAATAATCAACTGCAATAAAATACTCTCTCTTAAAAACAATTAAAGAAATATATGGAAATATGAAA
Organism: Entomophthora muscae; assembly: GCA_014839935.2. Lineage (NCBI taxonomy): Eukaryota > Fungi > Entomophthoromycota > Entomophthoromycetes > Entomophthorales > Entomophthoraceae > Entomophthora > Entomophthora muscae. Next base: position 387,497 of record QTSX02000043.1, on the reverse strand, counting down.
AGAAAAATAAAATTTCAGTTTCAATTTCTACTTACTTAAATTAATACCTAAAAGTATAATAAAAAGTAAAAAACAAACTGATATGTGCAACATTTGTAATTTAAAAAATTCACTACAAAAAAAGAAGGAAGAATGTGAAAGTAAAAACTTACCATTACCAGAATCTATAGACAATGACTTAAAGACTATTAAGCAGCACCAAGGCTTTTATGTTCATCAAAATAGTGAATATAAGAAAGATATTAACAAATTAGATGATGAGTCTTGTGTTGTAGTTATATTTTATAAAGAAAACTTAAAGGTTGGAAGTGGTCCAATTGAGAACAATAATTGTTTTTATTCAAAAAACCTATCTTATTAATGAGGTTTGCATTAGTTTTTAAAGAAAACATTAAAATTAAATATGAATATCAGGATTTTTTGTCTCAAATATTATCACATGATTCTTTATTTTCAGGTGAATGTCTAATAAGTCTTCTTAAATTAGATAGATTTAAATATATATATAAATGTAGACTGATAATGGAAATTATTTTAGATCATATGAATTTTTATATAATTATTTAAAGAGGCACCTAAATATATTAAGGGCTCTATAAAATAGAATTGTTTTTTTGAATGTTGTGGGAAAAGCATTATTGATGGTCACTTTGGTGTAAGGCAACCTCCATAATTAACTCATACAGAATGAAACATTCTCCATGTCAACAATTCTCAAAAATATTTTTCTTATTTTCAATATTAAAAATTATTTTTTTCTTGATTAAATAATTGACACTGATAATATAAGCAATGTTTGATTTTTATTTTTATTTTGAGCTTTTAATTGAAATTATAAAAGATAAAGCAAAAACAACTTTTGAAATTGTTGACATGGAGGATGTTTCATTCTGTATGAGTTAATTCTGGAGGTTGCCTGGTGTAATATCAAAAAATTTGAAAGAAAAAGAAAATGAGCTTTATATTAACAATATTAATGATCTTGAAAATATTTTTGAGCAAGAAGAAAAAAGAAAAGAATTATATAAATCAGTACTATCAGGCTCAAATATTTCTCAAAATTTATTCTTTTATATTTATGAAATAAAAGGTAGGCCTATAAAAAGAGAGCTTGAAGTTAAAAATCTGCGCATTAATCTTTCATATTTGATGAAAGATGGGATGTTATATACTTCACCTCTAACATTTGAAAGTTTATCAGAATATTCTGAGATAACTTATCATTTGAAATCATGTGATGATACCAGAGAGACAAAAATATCAGAAGATTTTAGTGGTGAATTAGGGCAAGTTCATGAATTAGGGCAGCTTACTAGAGGGTGTATTTTAAATAGAGTTATCAGTCTTTCAAAAACAACAACCTTTTTTTCTGAGATAAACTAAGAATATTTAAGATGAGCCAAAGATAGGGTAATAGCATTTTTGGCTTTGGGGCTTCTATTACTCTCCCATACAACTCATCATAAATATTTTTGGCTTGTAGTTTATAGTAGCACTTAAGATATTTTCAATAATACTATAAATTGCAATTTTCAATTCTAAAATTGATGACTTATTTTTTAAAAAATCATCTAAGCCCAATATTAATTAAAGTTTTGGGATTAATTGTATTTTAAGCTTTCTGAATAATTTAAATACAGTAGTTTTAAAAACTATGCCAACAAGCAAAAATACTTTGAATTTAAATGAAATAAACTCAGATATAACAAAATTAAAAATAAATAAATCTATTGTAAATTAATATAAATTTATTAGTTTTAATTTTGTTTACATCTGAGTTATTTTCATTTAAATTTGAAGTATTTTTGCTTGTTGCCATAGCTTCTAAAACTAATGTAAGAATAATTTAATTAAGTTATAAAATAATCAGTCCAGCGCTTAGGCATAAAAAGAAAAAATAATGCCCCACATGTATTCAGCAACTATAAATTATTTACAAATAAAGAAAAAAATTCAACTATATAAATTCCAATAAGCAGTTAAAACAATCTTTCTCTCTGCAATCAATACAATCAATTTTCTGATACATTCTAAATTATTCTAAATTAAATAAATCTGCTGTAATTTTTAATGCTCTTAATATAAACAAAGTGTTTTGGCTCAGAAGACAAAAGAAGAGCCTTGAACTTAAAATATAGGTGATGCAAATTTTTACCAATATTATGAAATAAAGAGACAAAATGTTTTTATCATGGCACATTGTGGTTCTCAGGAGTTTGGGAGACAGGAGCAGCAGCATAAAGCAATAGGTAAAGGTCATTAGACAAAACTAGTTTCTCATTTTCCTAACTGAGCTCTCTTTTGAGCTTTTTACATAATCTGAGAATAAAAAGCCAAGTATCTGGTATTTTAGTTTACTAAATTTTATCTTTATTAGGAGTTAAAAAAGAAATTTATACTGTGGACCAGAGAAAAAAGAAAAATGTGAGTTACACTGATTGAAAAGTCCTAGACCTGGTGTAGCTAGACTTATTCTAGATCAGTGTAAAGCAATTTGAATTATTTTGCTTAGACAGTTCAAAGCTACAGATAGTCTTTTACCCTTGCCAATGTACTATACTGTCCGAATTTAAAAGACACCACAGAAAAAATATAATATAACTTGTAGATAATTACATTTATTAAACTGTAGTAACATATAGCCAACAGCTGCAATCTATTCAGGGGTAACTAAATACTTGTTGTTGTTGTGATAAGGAGCGCCTTTTTTGGGAAAGCTTCAAATGTAGATTTAGGAGAAAAGAGAAGTATCATTTATTGGATAATATTTTAGACTTATATAGATTGGGCTGTGGCAGAGATTTAGTCGGATTGAACCTAGGGGTTGGTCATGTGCGGGATGGGTTTAAGCCACTGGATACTTGGATTGTCATGTGATATTGCTTGGTTACCATTCTTGGTATGTCAAATGGTATATTGGAAGGGCACTAAATTGGACAATGACTGGATGTTAAGTAGGTTGGCGGTAGCCAGAATGCTTGTACATCCAGACCCTTGACACCCCTCTTAAGGGCAACTGTGGTAAGTTTGACTCCCTTAAACTTGACTCCCTGGTACTTGAAAAAGTGTCAAGTATCAGGAAGTTGAGTGCCGCATATGTGCATCTATTAGTATTTTTGGCTTAACCAATTTTAAGCTAATTTTTACTAGTAATTTAGGGGTTCAAAACCAAAAACCAAGGTTGGATTTACTCAAACTTGACTCTGTTTAATAAATCAGTTAGCTAAAATACCAATTTAAGAGGCAATTTATAAGTAAATTTACTAATAGAAACAAAAAACCTGTGTTTGACACTCTAAACCCAAAAGTGACCAGTTCAACACTTTTTAAGCCAAATTTTAATTTTATTAATAAAATACATATGCGCTTATATAAAATTTTTTATTTAATATTATATTTTTATTATTAGTGTCCATAGTTGTTGATTAGGCCCCCAAGCACCACTATACTGGATTTGGTGGTATATACATTAATCAAGTACCCCACTTATTTTACATTATGTCATTCCCGGGTTTTTGGATTAAGTGGTGCCACATAAATTAAGCCCAATTTATTAAGAGATTTCATATGGATTTATAAAAAACTGAAACTTGACACTTTCTTTGTTTGACTCTATCCACTTGACACCTGATTGATTTTGGATTTAACTAATCAAAGGCTCGGAATTAAGGCTAAATTAATAAGTGATGCACTATGAGCGCCACTCAACACTCACCCACTCAACACTTTAACTTGGGGATTAGTACAGAGAGATTCTTAACGTTTTAACCAACACTATGGTAAATAATTCACTCCCAGCTCCTCACAACATACCCTAATCACTAATAAACACATTTCCACTCATTTAATTTTTTAAATTATGTTGTATTTTTTATTTTTGAGCATACAAAACTGCCTTGCTTTTGGGTTAACTTTCAAACCCGGTTTAAATTTAAGCAAGGTTTATATGTAAAAAACATAGTAAATTTGATGTTTCTGCTTGACTCCGGCATACTTGACAGTGAGAATTCAGCTTTTTCTGGCTGTTCAACAGTGCCAAACTTGACACTTTACTATGTTTTGAATTTTCAACTCTAAATAAAAAAATTCCACATAATAATTTTTTTGCTATTATAATCTACTACTTTTTCTGCTGCTCTTCATATAATTTCCATATTTTTTTGATTTTCAATTAAACTTTTACATTGATTTAACACTAAGATGTTATGCTGAACCTAACATCTTTGATGCTTCATCACCAAAATCACTTACTTTCTATGTTTTAACCTTTATATCTATACTTTGAGTTTCTATTTTGCTTCTATTTACTTTTTTATGTTTTTTTGATAAATAAAACTTTATTTGCATACTTTTCATTCAACTTTTGCTTTGCTTTACCTCTTTGTGTTTGAAATTATCTTCTTAATCATTTTATTTAAAATGCTAAACTTTTCTTTAGACAAAATCAAGCAAGAACAGCCAGCAGCCTAAGCGCCAAGTCTCCACAGGCTCCAAAGAAACTGCCTCCACCCCCAAGCGTGCCAAGAAGCCTGCAAAGGCAAAGTCTCTAACCCCATCTCCTCCCACTCCTCCCCCTCCACCCTCATCTTTTACATCCCCTTCACCTTCCCCCCCCAAAATACCTCCCCCAATAAATCAGATGGTGATCTTACCAACCACTTATTTTATCACTCAGAGGCAGACTCCGAGCCTACCAAGGAGCGCCAGACCAAGAAGGCAAAGGCTGTCAAGGAGCCCACCTCTTCTTTTGGTAAGAAAAAGGAGGCATTCAAGCAGGCCTTGAAGAATCCTTCCCCTCCCCCTCCCAATGGCTCTTCTCCTCCTTCTTCATCTGACCCCCAAGATGAGCCGGAGGATTAATCCAAGAAGTTTAAAGCTTCTGGTCATGTGGCTTGGGATCCACTGGCCATCCACAACATTTGCAATGTGGACAGAGAGTTCAAAGTTCCTAAGCGCTTCCCCCGGTACTTTCCAATCATGTCCGTAAAGGGCGGCCCTGGTTACGTTGCCGACAATTATATCTTTAATTGCAACAACCAAAAGCAGCAGACCAAAAGCAAGCACTTTGTCTGCAAGGATAAGACTTGGAGGGCCCGGTTGAACACCAAGGGCTGGGAGCAAGTAACGTTGGAGAAGGGGGAGCACACTTGTGAGCCCCCCAATCATCTAATCACCTGCATGCTTAAATGGTACCTTGTTCAGGTCATTCCCACCACCGCCAACCTCTGCGCTTCTGATCTGGCCATCAAGGCCCTCCAGCATCTCAAACCCAACAATCTCAAGTTGATACCCTCACAGGAGCAGTTGTTCAAATTCATCAGCAATAAGTGTATTGCTGCAAATCCCCCCTCCCCCCAAGGCTTCTGACGTCCTCTCTGAGCTCACGCTCACTCATGAGCTTAAGCAGCTTCCTAGTGGGGAGCGCTTCCTGCTTCATGATGACAGGCCTGCAGCCAAGGACGGTATAATCTGCTACTCAACTCAGCAGAAACTGATGAAGTTGAAAAGGGCGTCAACCTGGCTAGTTGATGGTACCTTTGCCACTTGCCCCCATATGTTCAAGCAGCTCTGGATGGTTCATGCCCAGATTGACATCTGGGTGATTCCACTTGTGTTCTTCATTCTTCCCGGGGCCATTTATACCCGCATGTTCTCCATCCTCTGCTAAGAACTTGCCCTCCTTACTCCCGCCAATGATGATGAATCCAAGAAGACTCCCCCCTGCACCTGCGCCAACCCACCTGCCTCTGACAAGGACCAGGCCACCCTGGATTTGGATGAAAAGGCGAGGCTAAGAACTATTGGGCCTTGTGTATGCATTATGGACTTTGAGCCTGCTCAGTTCAATGCATTTGAGCAGCTGTTTAGCGGGGAGGTGCAGGGGTGCCACTTCCACTTCTGCCAAGCAGTTGCTTGTAACGTGCAGGCCCACGCGGAGCTTAGTAGGTTGAGCTGGAGGGATACTTTGGACACCTGCAGATTTGTGCTGGCACAATTTAGTGCCTTGGCTTTTTTAAAGCCATAGCACACTGCAATGGGGTTTGAGGTGCTCTCAAATGATCCCTACATAGTGAAGCACCCAGAGTTCAAGCCTTTCCTTGAGTACTTTGAGCCCCAGTGGATTGGGAAGGTTGTCACGCAGAGGCAAGGCAAGGCCCGTGCCAAGGCCAGCTGGAATGTGTACCGGGCGGCAGTGAATGGTGAGCTCAAGACCACCTCTGCGCTAGAGGCTTACCACAAACACCTCAAGGCCAACTTTGGGCTCCACCCCAAATTCAATAAGTTTTTCCCCTCTTAAAGCACAAGCAGGAGAAGACCATCTCCAAGCTGCGTGACTTGGCCAACCGCGTCCCCCCCACCAAGCAACCACTTGCTGTACCCTCTTCGCCAAGGCCATCCAGGGTGCAGCCAAGCACAAATACAAGGCCTCTGAGCTTAAGCAGCAGCTTGAACTTATTGCCACTGCCCTCCTGGAAGGGGCCAAAATGAAACAGGGAAAGCATGATGAGGAATAAACTTGCTTGCTTGGTTATATGATTTTTACTTTTAACTTTTAACTTTTTAACTTTAATTTTAACTTATTAGCTTTGATTATTTGGTTTTTAGTTTTAATTTTAAGTTTCTTTAACTTAATTTGATAGCAGTAATTGTTCTATGTATACATGGTAAGTTTGAGATGAATATTTATAGTTGGAAGTAAGTGAAATATCTTAATTTTTGTTAATTTCCAAATAAAACATATGATATTCACAGTTGTGCTTATATGAACTATATCAAATAAATATTAATATTTTTTTATATTTTGCATAACTTTATTTGTTGTGTTTGTATTTTTTTTGTCTCATTGGAATTTTAATTTTTATGGTAATAAAAAATATTTTATAATAAAGAGTGTAAATTACATAGTAAAATGAGAAATAATTGCTTATTTCTCCTTATTTTTATTAATAAGAACTGTTTTTATTGCATTTTTGAGCTCTCTAGGGTCACTTTAGTATACCATATCTGTATAGATTAATTTTTTATATTAAAAGTTTTAAGTACATCAATATCTGTTAATTAAAAAAGTGTCAAGTACCAGGGAGTTGATCAGGGCAAAAGCTGAATTCTCACTTTACTATAGTGTCAAGTTCAAGGGAGTCAATTTCAAGGGAGTCAAGTACCAGGGAGTTGACTTTAAGGGAGTCAAACTTACCACAGTTGCCCTCTTAAGGGGTTACTCTGGTTCATCAGGAGGGAGCTTTGTTTTAACAGCTGCCGCCTGATGCTCCTGGAGCTGTTTACTAGTTGGAACAAGTCTGGTTGAGTGTTCTCCTTTACTAAGGCGGAGACAGGTTCTGTGGTATTTCTTGACAATTGAGGTTTTGGCACCTTTGAATTTTACTAGATAGGTGTTATGATCTGGTCTGTACTTGATGATTCTTCCTGGTCTCCTGTGTACTGAGTCTAGTTTCTTTCTGTTGCCAGCTAGAACCCAGACAGGGGAGTTGATGGGAAGTGGTTCATATGTGGAGGTTACCTTTTGTGTTTTAAGCCTTTTTATTTCTGCTATTTTAGCTTTGAGGCATATGTGTTGTAGATTTGGTACTTGTTCTACTGTGGGGGGTTTCCCCAGGGGGATTTTTATGTATGGCTGCTTGTTGCGGGTAATTATTTCTGGTTTGTATCTGTAGGTTAGCTCAAACAGTGAATATCCTGTTCCTTGATTGGTGCAGACCCGGGATACAGTAGTTTTAAAATCTATGGCAACAAATGAAATGAACTCAGATTTAAACAAAATGAATTCAGATTTAAGTGAAATTGAAATGAACCCAAATCTATTGTAAATCAATATAAATTCATTTATTTTTAATTTCATTTAAATCTTAGTTCATTTTGTTTAAATATGGATTGTTTTTGCTTGTTGTCATAGCTTTTAAAACTACTGTACTAGTAATGCATGTTTCATATATAGTGGCCATGTGTCTTTGGCCTTGCCATCCATTATTTTCTCTAGGGTTCTGATAAGGCTGCTGTTGAGGCGTCTCACTCTGCTGTTGACCTGTGGCCTGTATGGAGAGGTTGTGAAATGTTATATGTTTTTGGATTTTAAGTTGTTGTTTACTACGTGACCTGATAACTCGGTTGCTCCATCAGTTATGATGTAGTCTGGAGTGCCGTAGTTGGCTATGATTGCTTTGTTAATAAATTGGTTGATGGTTTCTGCTTTATTATCCTTTGTTGCCCAGCAGATGGGCCAGTGTGTGGCAAAGTTGATAGCTAATTTTAAGAAACGTTGGTTTGTTTTTGTTTCTGGGAAGGGGCCCACTACGTCTAGCCCCCAAACCTTGAATGGTTCAGGGTCTGGTACTGGGTTGACCGTTGGCTGGGGAGCCTTTGTGCTGGTGTATTTCTTGCACACTGTGCACTTTTTCAGAACATCAACTATATTCTGTTTGAGGTTGGGCCACCATAATATCTCTTTTAATGTGAGGTATAGGTTATTAGCCTTTTATGTCCTAGTAGGTAGTGATGTCTTAATATGATGTCAACTCTTTGTGCAAGTGGGATGTACAGAACATGTTTGTTGTTAATTATTTGGTATACAGTGTCATTTGATACATGGAAATACTTTTTGTTCCTTACTAATGTATTGTGGGTCAGTTGGTGTATTGAGGGGTCTTTCCCTTTGCTTTTATACTCAGTGTTGTACAGGTTTGGCCAGTCAGGGTCCAGGTGGTCAGGATGATCCTCTCTAGGCTGACATAGTCTAGAAAGAGCGTCAGTTGTGACCAGCTCTGCCCCTTTTTGTATTGTATGTCCAAATTAAGCTGCTTCAGCAGGGACATCCATTTGGCTTTTTGCCATGCAAGTGCGTTCTGAGTTTTGAAATATATTAAGGATTTATGATCAGTTAGTACTCAGACGTTTAAATGTCCTTCCAGATAACATCTCTATTTCTTACATGTGTGATATATTGATAGCAATTCCTTATTGTGTATTGGGTATCTCTGTTCAGTATTGGTTATTTTTCTGCTTTCATAACATACTGACAGGAAGTCTTGCTGCCCTGGCTGGCAGATGTGCAGGACTGCACCAATGGCGGTGTCACTGGCATCTGACTTAAGCTTGTAGCACCTGTTGTTATTAGGGTATTAAAAGATTGGTGATTTTATCAAAGCTTGTTTTAATAGTTGGAAATTCTTGTCACATTCTGGTGTCCAGATAAATTTCTTTTTGGAATTACCCTTGGTTAAGTCATTGATTGGTGTGGTTATTTTCCCGCAGTCTTTGATTTATTTCCTTAGTTAAGCTACCATTCTGAGAAAGCATCTAACTTGTTTAACAGAGGTGGGGCGTTGCATTTTATTTGTGGCTTTTATTTTGTCTGGATCTGCTTTAATACCACTGTCAGAGTCAATGTGGGGCAAGAACAGGAGTTTCTTTTCCATAAATTGGCACTTACTTGGTTTTGCATAAAGTTTGTGCTTTGTGAGTCAATTGAGTGTCTTTTGGACATATGTGAGGTGTTCCTCTTTTGTTTTTGAGAATATGATGATATTGTTGAAATAGTATGATGTATTTGAGAGACTGTTTAGCGCTTGGTTCATCATGGTGACAAACGTTGCGGGAGCGTTGGTCATCCCAAAGTTCATTTATTCAAGATGCCCAGACATTTCTGACTGGTACATCAAGCCCATAGGGCCGTAAAGGAATGATCAAAAGTCTCATATACAATAATAAAAAGAAAAAAAGGAGGAGGAGACAAGGAAACCTGCAGGGCAGGAGAAAAACCTTGGGAGGAGGAGGAAGGTGTGAAGAGGAAGATTGCTTTGAGCTATATATCCCCTTCTAGGGGTAATATAACTTTTGAAAATATTGGATAGTGGATGCCATCAGTCCAGAGTGAATTGTATTGACCCGGAAAAACCGGGCCAGAAAAAAAGTTGGGCCTTTGGCCCACATTTTTTTGTTGCTTGATTCCATATGTTGTGTGGCCAATGGTGTGTGTGTGGTTTGAGGGGGAAAGATTTGGGTTAGAGCCCCATTTTTGGGCCCTAATGACAGAAAGCACAAGTTGAACTTAGCAAGAGGTCCAATTGAAATGTGCTGATCCGGAATGATCCGGGCAAAATCCCTTGGGCTGTCTGCCTGCGTTTTTTTGTTGAGCAGCCTTTACACATTTTGTGTGGCTAAATCTGTGTACAGCTATGGTTTCAGGGACAATGCCTAGGGTTGGCGTCCCCAAAATAATGGGATGTAGCTCTAGGGCCGGTGCATTGTGGAGTGGTAGATTAAATGGCCAGTAACTGATCCAAATTAACCCAGGCCATTAGCCCTTTGGGCCTACGGCCCGGATTTTTTTGTTGGAGGGCTGAGCCTGTTAAGAGATGATCCATTATGTTTGTGGCTGAGATATGGTGAGAAAATTCAAGGCTGTGCCCTCAGCGCAACTGATAAATCAAACATGAGTGTCAGTCTGTGGAAAATGTGGCTTTTCACATTTTTTTTAGTTGCTGGTCCACGTTTAGAATTGCTGATCCGCTGTGGATTGTGTGGTGTTGTGTGGTAAAGATATAAGAGACTTATGGTGGAATGTGTTGTTCAATGGGAGCAAATAAGGTGCAATTTTGTGGGCATGTTTATCCAGAAGCTGTGGTCTTTTGGCCCAGGGTTTTTTGTTACCCAGTTATCTCCATGCCTGCCTGCTGCTATGATGAACTCTATTAATCCAGATGCAGCTTCTTATGGTCCATTATTATCTTGGAGAGTCAAGGCCACAAATTTGCCTTGCTCAAAGCAGTTATTAGCGCTTCTGGGCCAAATGGTACTGCTTTGAGGTTGCAGGAAATCCTATTTATCCCTGGAACTAGGGCCAGAAGTCCTGCAGTGGAGTTTGTCTCATTGGTGGGTTCCATCAGCCCCTATACATTAGTGACCCCACCAAAAGTAGGGCCACACTGTCATTGGCTGCTGTATCCTTGGCTTTTTTAGGTGCCCTGGACTGTTTGGGATCCCCTGCTGTGTAATGGGATAGCTTAGTTACTGCAGCAAGTTTGGTTTGGACCTTGTGTCTTGGTCTTCCATTATCCTGTGCAGAAGGTGCTTGCTTCTGATTGGGTGTATCCTGGATATGGGCCTGCAGTAAATTCTCTTGGACCACCTTGTTGTGGTGACAATCCAATAAAACTTGGCCTGGATTAATCATTAATTCCTGGGTTTGTACCTGTTGCAAATTATCTTGGGCCACCGCATTGTGGTGACTATCCAATAAAACTTGGGCCGGGTTGGCCATTGGTTCCTGCACTTCCAGTTCTGTAATTTCCATTGGTACATCAACCATATTGTCCTGAACTGACTTAGTCATCCCAAAGTTCATTAACCTACACTCAAAGGATCCAAATTGCGTACAGAACACAGTCTTTGGTATGTCCTTTTTTTTTACTTCAACCTGTTTGTAACCTGAGGTGAGGTCAATTTTGGAAAAATATTTGGCTACTGAGAGTCTTTTAAACAGATCCTCTATAAGTGAAAGAGAGTATTTATTCTTTACTGTGCTTGCATTTAGTGCTCTGTAGTAAGTTACTAGACGCAGAGTGCCTTCCTTTTTCTTTACAAAGAGCACTGCTGCTCCCCATGGGGATTCAGATGGGCAAATGAATCCTTTTGCTAGATTGTCCTCAATGTGGGCTTTAAGTGTTTGGGTCTCCATGGGAGAGAGTCTGTAGAGGGGTGCAGGTTTGGGCATGGCTTTGCATAAGTCAATGCCATGTTTGACTTCTTGTTTGGGGGCAACTATGTGAGTTCTTCCTTGAATACATGAGCGTATTCATTTAGGAGTGCCACAAGTTCTGGGCATTGGATTTTAGTTGTTTGCATATTATTGAATTTTGTGTACCTCATTATATGGAGGGTATTATCTTTAGTTAGACGTTCTGAGCTGTATTGGTTTATGACCTGGACAAATACTGTGTCTCTTAGGATGAGGTTGTTGGGTTTTTTGAGGATGTTAAAGTTGACTTGGTTGTGTTTGATGGTCATGGTCTTTGTTTTCCAACATACGCTGGGGTTCACTTGGGTGAACCAGTCCATGCTGCTACAATGTTGTAGTTATGTTTTTCATGAAAAGTCCTTTGATGGACGTTTGTATGCCTTGGAGGTCAATTCTGAAGGGAGTTGTTTTGCCTTTGAGTAGAACCTTTAATTTGTCTGCCATTCTGGCGTATTTGAAGTTGGATTTGACAACTGGTATTTTGTACTTGGTTACAAAGGGTTTGCTAACCATGGTTTTTTGTGTACCAGAGTCAAATAAAATTTTATGTGTATGGGATTTTTAAGTGCATGGGTAGACAAGAAGTTGTGAGTGATCTTTAATTTTTACATTCATAAAAATGGAGGATTGCGGGACTTGTGGGATGCAAGATGCAAAGTTTGTGCCTTGATATGTTTCTTGTCAAGTTGGGGGGAGACAGGGGAACTAAAGCCTGTTCCAACTCCTCTTTTCCTTGTTCTTCTTTTTTGAGACCTTTGAGGTCAGAGAACGTGGGGTCAGATTCATAGTGGATTGCTGTTTCAGCATTGTTAACTTTGGCAGTGTCCTCTTTCTTGGGATGGGAGAAGTTTGCGCTTAGGCTGTGATTTCCATTGTTGCAATTGGAGTTGTTGTTGCTATGATTGGTGTTTTGGCATTTATTGCCATTAGAGATTTCTCTGCCATTGCCATTTGAGGAGCAATTGCTGTTGTTCACAGCATATTCCATGTTTGCGCGTTTTTCCGCGTGCTTGGCTTCTGCAATGAGAGCAGGCATGGAGGTATTAGCCTCTGGGCAGATGAGGGCAGCAACAGAGGGTTTAATTCTGTTGATGAATGAGGCTCTGGTATGTACGTTTTCAGCTTGTGCTAGGCTTTGGATTTTGCGTTGTATTTCCTTGAATCCATTGGCGTAAGCTGTGATAGTGGTCTTCTGAGTAAGATTACTGAGCTGTATTGCAATGTCTTGGAGGGATCTGGTGTCGTTAAAATTGTGCGTAATGTCCACTTTGAACTCTTCCCAGTTGTCAAGCTGGTTGTCAGTTTGTGAGCCAACCCAGGTGGCAAACCAGTTAGCTGCAGCCTCTTACAGGCGCTTGCTGGCTTTCTGGTCCCATTTTTTGTGGGGGATCTGGCTGGCACAGAGTTTAGCAGCTGAGTGATCTAGCCAGTTGATGATGTTTTCTTTGTTTTTATCAAAGATTTTGTTGATACTAATGTACTTGGTGTTAGTAACTTCACCTGTGATAGGTGGTTGTGTGTTTGTTTGTGGTTAAAGAGAGCAACTGTATTTAATTATCTTGGTGCACGCTTTGGGCATGACCAAACCTCCAAATATGGTACATCCACTAGGTATATCTTTGTCAATGTTGTGGGCGCAGAAGTGCGTTTTCCAGGTCTCCTGGGATATGGCCTGGTTAAGTACATGAGCAAAGGTGGGCGGGTTTTGGTCAGTCATTTTCTCTTTCATGGGTGTGGTTGAAAAACTGTAGCTGCTACCAGTGATAAGGAGCGCCTTTTTGGGGAAGCTTCAAATATAGAATTAGGAGAGAAGAGAAGTATCTTTTATTGGATAATATTTTAGACTTATATAGATTGGACTGTGACAGAGATTTAGTCGGATTGAACCTAGGAGCTGGTCATGTACAGGATAGGTTCAAACCACTGAATGCTTGGATTGTCATGTGATATTTCTTGGTTACCATTCTTGGTATGTCAAATGGTATATTGGAAAGGCATCAAATTGGGCAATGGCTGGATGTTAAGTAGGTTGGTGGTAGCCAGAATGCTTGTACATCCAGGCCCTTGACAGTTGCTTTTGTGGGTCTGTATATAATTACTGCAATAATCCTTGATCTTGGTAGTTTAGACATTTCCTAGTGGCTACCTACATAATAGCTTCTATTCTTGCTGGTTACGCCTATCCTGATTGTCTGTCCTTGGCATGGGTATTACTAATGACCAGCCCAAAGAATTTATAGTGCTCCAACTACAGCTTACGCTTCTCCTGTATTAGCCTACTGATAATTATCAATTAGCTGCATCTTTATGCACCTCTGACGGCACTAAGAAAATACACTGTACTTGGTTGGCGCTTAAAAATAGTCCCAACCTTATTTTTCTTCTAATTAAAGTAGAATGTCAGTATTATTATTTCTTTCAAGGGCATCATCAGATATCCTAATTTGGAAGATACATCTTTTACTGAATAAAACAACAAGTCAAATTAGGGATTGCATGACGTATAATAGCCAGCTTGATTTGGTATCAAATCAACCGCTGCACACCATGTAATATTGGTGTAAATCTGGATTCTGAGTTTTTTGCATGTGTAAACTTGATGTATACATGTACACTGTTATAGGCTGAGGATGAAACCAAGGTGATTTAATGTCTATCATGGTAAATTGTTAAAACATGATTGATTGCCTATTGATTATACAATGTGCAATCAATGATGACTATCATAGGCTAATAATTTTGAGCTTTATAGTTGATATATTAATAACAATAAACTAAACATTAGATGTTGTACTATTGCCACTCTTAATGATATAATAAGTCAAAAAATATGGTGTGTAATCAACAAGATCTGAGTGCAATAATTAGACTGATCTTTTATGGTCAATAAGCCTAATATTACAACTCAAAAAAATTCACAAAATTATATTCTAAAAAAAGGGCACAGATTGGTGAAAAAACAACTAGACAAGAATTTTTTCAATAACAGAGCGTAAACTGGGACTGTTTTTAGATAGTAAAAGGCTGGAGAAATCTAGATTACAGTCTAGAAAAATGAATTGGAAATAAGATTGATTTATACAAGTTTACAAGGGAAGAGAGCTCAGGTTTCTTGGTAGAAAAAAAACATTTTTTAATCATCTGCAGCTATCTGCATATGCATGAATGGGTTGTCTTTTGTTAGCCTGAATGTGGGATGGGAAGATCTAATTTTAATACATCTGTGGCTAGCCAAAAATGTTTAGTAAGGCCATCTTTAATTGGCTAAAATATCTCAGTGATGGGTCATTTTCTGTTCATATATTTATCCCAGTAAAGAGTCACTTATCAACACATATGTGGATATCTACAGATGTAAAAATGAGTTATCTTTTGTTTAAAGTAATTTTATTAGATAAATCACCTTTTATTGCATCTGTGGGTATCCAAAGATGCATATAAAAATCATCTTAATTGGCCTAAATATCTCAGAAATAAGACATTTCTGTTTAAATCTTTATCTCACTAGAGATTCACTAATTAGTAAATTTGTAGTTAGCCATAGATGCATTGATAATATCTTTTTTCAGAGCAAAAAATTTAAATTAGGCAAAAGCTTTTTTATTTTTTAAATAAATAAAAATTATTCAAAATATGATAAGTGGCACAAGCTCTAAACCTTTTTAGGTATTGACCTGTATCACTATGAGATTGGGCTGATTGACCATAAAAGATTAGTCTAATCATTGCACATGGATCTTATCAGTTACAGATTGTATTATTTTTGGTTTATTATATTATTAAGAGTAGCAATTATACACTTTACAATGATTAATTTACTGTAATTGATATACCAACTATAAAGCTTAAAAATATTAGCCTATAATAGTCATCATTGATTGCACACTGTGCATCAAAAGTCAATCTATCATGATGTATACTATTTATCTTGATGAACAGTAAATCACATAAGTTATATTCTCAGCCTAGAAAGTGCACATTAATACATTGAATTTACATAATGTAAAATAACTCAAAATCCGGTTTTTAGCAATATTACATGGTATGTAGTGATCAATTCAATATTAAATTAAGTCAGCTACAGTAGTTTTCAAAGCTATGGCGCTAAGCAAAAAAACTCAAATTTCAGCAAAAACAACTGAAATTTAAATGAAAACAAATGAGATGTAAGCAAAATTGACTCAGATTCAAGCAAAGTCAAAAGCCAATTAATTTGTATTAATTAAAAGTATAAGTAGCTTTAAAAAGCTATAGCAACAAGCAATAATAAATCAGATGTAAACAAAATTAAAAAATATTAATTTATAATAGATTTATTTATTTTTAATTTTATTTACATCTTATTTTCTAAAAAATCCAAAGTATTTTTTCTTATTGCCATAGCTTTTAAAACTACTGTATTTGGGTTCACTTCTGTTTTGTTTTCATCTGAGATTATTTTTCTTTCATATGAGTTGATTTTGTTTTCATCTGAGTTATTTTTATTTATGTATGAGTTTTTTTGCTTAGCATCATAGCTTTAAAAACCACTTTATTATATTACATATTATCCCTGGTTTGACTTGTTCAATTTGTAAGCAAAATGTGTACCATTCAAATTGGAATCATTGATGAAGACCTAAAAAATAAGAATATTCTATTCCCATGTGCATAAAGACAAATTTTGGACTATTTTTAAGTGTTAACCAAATACAGATTAGCAACTTAGTACCACCAGAAGCTTTTAAAGATTCAGCCAATCAATAACCCCCAGTAGGATAGCTCTAGAAGAGCATATGAGATAGCTAGTGCATTATTTACGCCTTGAGAAGATAAGTAGTGTTGCAACTGAACCAATTATAGTTCAGTAGTTAGATTGGGAAAGACAACGGTCCAAATAGAAAGGACAAAAATAGAAATAAGGTGTCATTTATTGTAGAATATTGTGATTAATATACTATATGGGGGAGCCACAAGGCCACAAGGGGGTGGCTTAGTGGGGAGTTCCATGTAGGGTTTGGAGCCAAGGAATAACTTGTGCAGGGATCAGAAGGTCAAATTGGCAACACTCCTAATTAGGATGAAATACCCGCCATTTGATACTGCCATCAGATTAATCCATACTGTTTGTCATGTTGTGAGGCAACTTGTTGAGCGCCCCTGTGTATTGTGAGATACATTAACAGGCGGGAAAGTAATCTCAGTTGCAACAGTAGTAATGCTCATGCCAAGGACAGCCAATAAGGATAGATGTATTCAGCAAGAACAAGAACTATTATGTAAGTAAAAACTAGAAACTGTCTGAAAGAACAAGAGCAAAGGTTGTTGTAGTATATATAGATGCAGACACCTTGAAGAAAAAAACAACAAGTTCTTAGTTACCAGGATAGATTGAAGCTTTTGGCTATATTGATCTCCAATTCAATAAACATAATTATCTTCTTGTTATGTTCTCTTGTTTTTGTCTGTAGTGTTCTTTAACATAGGACAGGTATAGTACATTAGCAAGGCTAAAATCTTTCTGTAGCTTTCAACTGCCTAAGTAATATCACACTTGCTTCATAGTTACTCACATAAAATACATTATTTTCAAATAAAAACATAGTCATAGCCAAAGTTTCTAATAAAATATTATGTGATCATATTACACTACCATAAGCTCTATTTAAATTACCTTACCAATTTCATCTATTTCTAAAGACTAAAATGAAGTTAGTAATAGAATTTAGAAAATATTTTGGCAAAATTCATATTCTTAAAGTGATTCAATGATAGAAACGTCACTTTGAAAGAGATTTAGTGGTAGTAAATACTCTCAGACCAAATTTTATGCTCTGAAAACAAGTTCATTTTGAGAGTATTAGAGTTTTATTTGAGGAGAGTTTTTGACATTAGATCACTTTTATAAAATCATTTGATATCACAGCATTAATATAGTGCTCATAAATCAATAAAATCAACTAATTCAGAGGCTAATTAGATCATTTTACTGATTTTATAATGATAGTTAGTGTCTTTAAACCAATAAATTAACCATGAATGTTAATTAGTACACCTAAACTTGAATAAGGTAAAATTAATTATAGGGCCAAAATAGGCTTGGCTATGACAAGTAAATAAAATGATTCTTTTGGATTTTCACTTGATTTTTAGCTAGAACTAGGTAACACTGGGAACAGAAATAAATATATTTGACATGATTTTTGCAGAAAAAGCCGTTTAACTTCAAGTTAAAAATGTATATATTCATTTTATAAATTGGGTAATTCAGAAATATATCTAAGTAAGTTTAAAGGTTTAATAATGAAATTTTCTAATAAAGTAAAATATAAGTTCAAAAGCTTATGGCTTTTTTAGTTGCTAATGTCTAAGTCTTTTTTTGGGTGCTAGTTGAGTGCTTGATGTTTTAATTTTTATTTGTTTTAGGTAAAAAATGACAAACTTATAAAATAAAAATTATGCATATTTTTATTTAAAAGAATCTGTTATATCTGGCGTATTATTCCTATGATAAAAAGTAATAATCTTACTTTTGAAGCTGTCAGGATTTTGGGATATTGACTAATTAATAGATTCAACCAATAATTGCAGGCCAGCAGTCAATCACTCTTTGAAATGATTTCAACAGAATGCCGCAGGCAGCGGGCTGCAGGATCAATGAATCATTGACCAAATCATATCCTGACATTAACACATTAATGCATTGCAATTAATTAATGTGATATGCAATAACTGCTCATTAATTAGTCCACCTCAACAACCACCTCAAACATGTTTCCCATAATAATTACTATTCTAAATGTAGAGCAACTTGGGGTTATTACTGGTATGTTCAAAGCTACAGATAGATGTTAGCCTTGCCAATGTACTCTAACTAATCCTATGCAAGAGCACCAAAGACTAAAATAGAATAGAACTTTGAAGATAATTATGTTTATTGGAACTGGAGTATGATCTAGCCAGCAGCTGCAATCTATCTAGGTGTAACTAAGAACTTCCCCTTATTCTTTCAGGCGTCTGTATCAATATATACTGCAACAATCCTTGTTCTTGTCCTTTCAGACAGTTCTCAGTGAATAACTTCACAAATAGCCCATCTTTGCTGGCTGTGTCTATCCTGATTGGTTGTTCTTGGCACGTGAGCTGCTACTGGTCTTAAAAAGGTGTACATGGCACTTCAGCTACAGCCTACACTCTTCTTGAGCTAGCTTACTGGTTGTTTTTGATTGGCTGTATTCTTACACACCTTCTATTGTGCCAGAAAAGTTCACTGTGTTTTGTTTGATACTTAGAAATGGTCCCTGTTTAGACCTCCTATATTGGAAGGTAGAATTCCAGTATTTTATTTCTGGGGCTTAATCAGTGATTTTTTTCTGGCTGGAAAGACTTCTGCTTATTAATGCAACAGTATGAATTGGGGATTATACACCGTATATTAGCAGACTTGATCCAATATTGACTTGTGGATTATCTGCCGTGTAATGCTGACCTAAACCAATAAGGAACCAATTATATGCCGTATAATGCTGATCCAAACTCAGTATTTCCTAGCCATATGTGCATCACTTGTTTGATATACTCACATACGTCCATCAGGTTGGGTGGGACTGAGTTGATACAAATTCTAGTAGGATAAGATGAGCAATATAAAATTGATGATTTCAAGATTACACACTGTTTAATCAATGATAAACACTATATTGGCTAGCATTTATATGGCGTATAATCATTACACATTGTAATGATGATCTGTGATAATATGACTTATAATTGTAGCATCTATCATAATAAACTAACAATTAAACAATGTATATCTTCTATATCTATTATAATAAACTAATGATTATACTGCATATATTCATTACACTTAATTCAATGATAACCTAGTGATAATACAGTGTGTAACTGATAAAGATCTGTGTGCAATGATTAGCCTGATCATTTATAATCAATCAGCCTAATCTCACATTAAACTTTAATTTTATTCTAAAACAAGGGCCATCATATAAGCCATCATCTGAAACACGTCTAGAAGAGTCCAAAAAGGACTGGGCTGTCAGGCCAAAAACTCTAAGATAAAAAGGATTTGAGCCTATTATATTAGAGTAGCTCTGATTAAATGAAACAATCATCTCTGTGAAATAGTAGCCAACCACTAGATAGCTAGCCCTGGAAGTGGCCTAGGTAGACAGAAAAGATACCAATCTGTGAAAGATGTCAAGAAAGTCTTCTGTTAAAACCACCCCAAGAAGGATGGGCCTCCTACCGTGTTGACCTAATGCTACTTCAGTCTCTTTTAGTGTTGTGAGCTAACTTGGATAAAACGCAGGCAGGCAGGCTGCCTTAAAGCCAGCCCATTAGAATAAAAGACTGGTGATTCCTTATTGACTTTATGATTGATCCAAGTCCTATTTCCTTAATATAATCCTCTCTTATGCTTTAAGTGGAGAGAAAAAGATGATACTGTTGTCATACAGTATAATTATCTATATTAAAATATAGAGACAACCCATATGAACTTAGATCCAGAAGTGGGAAAACCTGTCCCAAATCCCTTGGGCTTTGGGCCCAGTAAGAATTGCTACTTCTGATGACAATAAAATATTCCAGGTCAAAGGTTATGCCAAAGTCACAGGTTCTTTGTGCTCTTCTAATGTTAGAAAACTTAGGATATCATATGGCAAATGATAAAATACCATGGCCCGCAATTTTCTGACAGAAGCCCTAAAGTGGCACTCAAATACTATTCTGGGTGAATGAGGCTTGCCTCTTATCTAACCATAGACCTCTGATACTTGATCAAGCTATATCTAGCTGATTTATAATGACCTAATTGTTTACAACAGGGCTTTTAAGTTTGAAAAAAACAGAAACACATCCCCACTTTTAGACCTGTTTTCTTGGTTAATCTATTTGTTTGTGCCTCAGAGCCATCTAATTGACATCTTAGCATTAAACTGAATGAATATATTTTCATTTCTTATTGGCATGAGAGCACTTTCTCTGTAGAAAATCTTTCCTGCTGTGTTCAGTTTTGATTAGAAGCTGGCCTAGACTATCTGAAGTTTCTAGAAAAAAAAGTGCACAATATTTATGACAAAAAATGATTGAGAGTTACCAGCAGCCAACAGGTTCAATTTTCTGAAAGATAATTATTGGGTTAGCTACAAGTTGTGATCAAATTTTTATTAAATAGAGAAATTTAATAGTGGTAAATTTCTTTTTTATTAATTGACTTTATTTATGATTATCAGCGTTTTTATTTAATCAGAAATTCTCTGGTAAGCCTGTCTAAAGAATCAGCAGGGATTTATCATCAAAAACAACTAATGTGTCAAAACTACTGGGTCAACTCCCAGGAGAATCTTCACAAGAAAACCTATACTATTTGGCTTGCCTATCCTAATATCTGAAGCCAAATATGAAAGTAAACTTGAATTATCAAATCAGTAAACAAAAACTGATACCAATTTCAATTCAGTGGCAACTTAATTTAGTGCTTTCCTTATCAGTAGGATAAAGCCACCTCCTACACACACAAGCAATTGATTGGCAGGTATCTTGTTCTGCCTAAGAAATCTCTGCAACTATATAATCCCATCATCTCAATAAATATTATTATCTTATTTATAAACATTTTTCCCATTTAACTCTGCTAATACAGCACAGTTACAAAACTAATAGCTTCTATAAAAATACATATGTAAACAAGTGATTTCTATCAATAAAAAATCTGACACAATGCTTTATCAGCACCAGAGTAATAAGCATTTTTGGCTTTTATCAAGATATTAAAAATGATAATAAGCTGTTTGCTGTAAGCTGATCAAATAGGCATGAGAAACATAACATCTGAAACTTTTATATACAGTAGTTTTAAAAGCTATGGCAACAAGCAAAAACAATCCAGGTTTAAACAAAATGAACTCAGATTTAAACAAAATGAATTTATATTGATTAATATAGATTTAGGTTCATTTCAATTTCACTTAAATCTGAATTCATTTTGTTTAAATCTGAGTTCATTTTGTTTGTTGCTGTATATTTTAAAACTACTGTATATAATTTTTAAAATAAATTCTAATTTATTACAGTAATTTTCAAACCTGTTGAGATAAACAAAAAACCTCAGTCTAAAAACGAAAACAACTCAGTCTAAAAGCAAAATAAAAGTGGACCAAAATCTATTGAAATTTAATATAGATTCCTATATTTTCACTTTTTGTTTTTAGACTGAGTTGTTTTTGATTTTATACTGAGATATTTCTTTATCTCAACAGGTTTGAAAATTACTGTATATTGCATAAAAATATTTTCTCCAATAATAAATAAAGAAGCCATTCATTATTCTTCTAGACTTTATTATCTTTTCCTGTTGACAGTCAAAATATTTTGTCCCTGCAAATTAATAAAAATCTGTTATGTTTATTGATCAAACTTATCAGGCTAGAAATTATTGTTATGTGTGATTTGAATGATTTCTTAACCAACTTTTTATCATTGATGATTTGCTTACTATGAATTTTAAGATAATGGGCTCATAAGATAGATTTATTTATCAACTGATTTAGTCCTTTTTGTCAGTTTAAGCTTTATTTAAAATAATGAACAACTAGATAAAATTAGGAAATACTAATCTTATGAAGATAAAGCTTAATATTATTTGTAAACAGTTGATGATATAAAGTACTTATAATCTTTTTCAGAGATGGTGCCATCTAATAGACTTATCTAAATTTTCAATATTTTAATCACTTTAAGACTAAGTATTTCTATAAATTACATACAGAACTACTATATCCAAAAATTCATAAATTAATTTATCAATAAAGACACCCTTTAATCCAGACCAACATGGCTCTTAATTCTTTAAAAAAGATTGTGAGCCCAAGCTTTATAGCACCCTTTTTACATATAAATATTTTTAACCCCATAAGTTGTGACTTACTTTTTAAAGGCCAGTCATTTTTCAGAATTCTTAATCCAGCTTGTGATGCTATCATCTAATTTACCACTCAGATTTCTAGGCTGATCAGATTCTAATACTTATTATCACCATCTGGTGTTTTCTAAAATCAAGCAAAAACTTTCTAAGTGTTATTTAGTCAATAAATTTTATGAGAAAAAAGAAAGCTTTTAATAAATATCATAGTGTCAGGTATATACTCATTTTCAAACTACCACCAAAATATCTTGTCTTGGGGACTAGAAGGCTGTAAAGATAGTTCACATTACACCCAATTATTTGGATGAAGTATAAAATTAAAAAATATCAAATAAATTCAACTTTTTTATTTGAGAAAATAGTGTTAAAGTAGATGTATTTACTTACATGTTCTGGGGACCTTGTATTTTAATGAGGATAGCTCACAGAGATATCTTAATGGTGATTAATAAGAGCCATTATAATTAAGTATAGGGGAAGAGGAGAAATTATTTGTGTTCATTTAGCGCGTTTCTTTGGTTTATTAAGCTAAAAATATAAAGTATCATAATCTTATAACTTACTTATGTTGTTATAGAGTAAGCTTGCTTTTTAAACAGTTATAATTAACTAGACATTTTTTACACTAAATACAATTTAAAGCGTTAATATTAATATTATGGTATTAATTTAGTCGTTCTATAGATAGTAAACATAGTTGTTTTGTGAGAGTTAAATAGTTGTATTGTGCACATATAAATTAAGAAGGATGACGTATGATATCCATACGTAATATATTTTAGTTTCTGTGATTTTCAACAATTTTTTTCTAAGATGACTGAAATGATAAATACACCGAGAAAGAAGATGTTTAAAACTTCTAAATTTGATGAATTAGGGAAATTATGATGAGTTGACTTATCCAGACTCAGTTTATATAATAAAAGCAAGTACAACTTTGTTTGAAGGATTAGACCCAATCTAAAATTAGCTCTAGGGACCATATCGCCAAAAAATATTTAGGGGCGCTATAAACTTTTTAAAGGATTCTTAAATCTTCCATTTTTTTACTTTACTAATTTTCTAAGTAACATTTATCTGAGAGAATTAAATCATAAAGAACCGCTAAATTAAGAATTTAAAAATGTTGCATAGTTTGCTAAGATTGTAAAGTTTTTATTGACCTTTGTGAGATAGAAATGGTGGTTGGACCTTTTAAGCTTTATCATAAGCAACCTTACAGAAGTATACTATTAGGATCTTAGGGGTCGGGACCAGAGAGCTTTTCAAAGAAGTCATTGACGTCATCCCACCAGATATATTTGGGGGAAGGCTCTCGAGCTACAAGACGAGGGTTATCTTGCTTGGGCAAAGATACAGCCAAAGCAATAGGTAAGATAAGAGCAAGAGACTTGAAATTCATATTTGACTTAGCACTGAACAGGTCTTTTTAAAGCTGATTATCTCCACCAATTACATAACGGATGAAAATCGTATGGTCATGGGTTGGCTTCTAGTGAGTAGCCCCTGCTCCAAAGAGAAATAAATCATACTTCTAATGCGTCATGAGTAAAGCGTGTAAATAAGGATTATAAGCACATATCAAATATGCTTTTGAATTTCATTCAAAGATATTGAGATAAAATATGCTTCCTGGCTTATATTCCTGATTTATTTTAAGTTTTGTAGTAGATGCCCACACGGATAATACCTGCTCAAGCTTTTTTAAAAACCTCAGCTAATGAATTATCGAAATGGTGATGCTGCCTAAATTGTACAGGAGGAAGAAAAGAATAATCCATTGGACATTTTTCCAGAAGATAGCCTATTTGCCAGCAATCCGAATCTTCTTGATGTCATATCAACCCTGGGAAAAGTGTCACATGAAAGGGTATGAGACAATGTTCCCTGAGTATCAGGAACAATCCACAGATAAAGGATTTATCGGTATCTGTGCTTGCAACGTATGATCTGATAAGCATAGGGCTCTTTGATTTCAATTGCATTAATCATAAAGTGAAATATAATTCAACTTTTATTGTTTAAGTTGTGAAAATTATAGAGGGCTAGATAAGCCAGTTCCAAGCCAAAAGCTTTCAGAGAGGAGACGCCTGAGTCGAGCATGTAACTAGTTGATGAAATGCCCACTAAAATAAATATATATATTTGGTTTAACATATCCAAGTAATTAACATATCTTATCATACAGAAATGGGATTTTATTACTCGATTATAGATTATTAGATCTTGAATTATATATCTGAAAAGTAAAATTTAAGGTTGGATCCCACTTAAACAATATTGTTTCCTCTGATTTTTTTAAGTTTCATACCGATCTTTTTGCCGTATTATTTTGGTGAAATTAACAATAATATGATGTGATTCAAATAAAGGATGTATAACAGTTTTTAATTCTAATATTAAAGCAACTTGTATCTAAAAACACCAATAACATCATCCCATGTAAAAAATTGGCAAACCATAATTTCTCTACGCTAAAATAAATACAGTAGTTTTATAACCTGTTAGAATAAAAGAAATCAACTCAGTCTAAAAATAAAATTGAAAATCAAGGAATTTATATTGAATTACAATAGATTTAGATCTGTTTCAATTTTGTTTTTACACTGAAAATATTTTGTTTATCTCAGAAGTTTATAATTTATTTTATAATATGTATTATTAATTTAAGAGACACCCGCCTTGTTTCTGACAAAAAAATTCAGATAAAGTTATTTAGAAAAATCATCTGTTTAACTTTCTTTTGAGATATAAAAATAAGTCCTAAATTAATAATTTTTCTTGATTTTATCAACTTTATACATTTAAAGAATTTCTAAAATGATTTTATAACATTTTACTTTCTAAAATTTTCAATTTAGAATAGGTGTATCAGTTTTTTACAATAAGCTCAAAGTTTTATGGTTGAGCAAGGGCTTGTCTTGAACTATCAACTAATTAGGCCAAAAACTAATATTATCTTCTTACCAACAACATTGACTATAATCACAAGTGTTGCTCTGTCATTTTTATCCTAGTTAAAGCATGCATCTTTTCACACATCAAACTAAAATTATTTTTTGGAATCAGTTACTGACATCTTGCTTCCAGAATATAAGTTGTTTTCTTCTATTTATTACTATATATCTCTTTTACAATATATTTAATTATTTTCTCTTTAAAAATGACTTTTCAAGAAATGCCTCACAAATCAATTAGAGGGCTGGTTTCAAATGTGGTTGTTTTAAAATCATCCTGCTTTTGTATCACTATTAATAATATAATATTCTAACAAATTAATACTGTAAATTAAGAACCTGAACGTAAAAAATAAGGGATTGTCATATCCTTGGTCCAAATTTTGAATCACTTTTGCAAGATGGCCTTTTTTACTTAAATGACTTTTTGTGTACTTATTTGAATTTTTAAAAATGAGGAACTCATAGACACTTTTCAAAGTTCAAGTCAAACTGCATATTTAAAAAAGACAGAATGAATTAACTGTAATTAGATTTGAAGTGTTCAAATCCATCAACCATTTTCATTAAGTTTACTATGTTTTTTGGAATTGCAGGATTGTCAAATCCAAGAACCAAATTTCAAATCACTTTTGAATGCCACTAGTAAACTAAAATATTAATTGTGGGAACTGGAATCCAAATTAAATGTACAGTAAGAAACTAGGAAAAATCAACCCAAATCAAGAAGCTTCACTCTTGATAAAATCAAATGAAAAATTCAATCTCAACAACCGTGTTTAGACATGAAATTAAGTGAAATGTAAAATTGTCTAAACTGGAAATGATACAATATTCTGTATCTAAATCACTAATATAGCAACCACAAACCCATATTATGATATTTGAGCTATCCTTCTAATGACACAGAATTTTTTTAAAAGTTTTTTGGCCCCCAGCATAGCCATAGGCCATAAAACTTTGTTTCAGGGAAGAAGGAGAGGTGAGAAAGAAAAAACTCAAAAGTGAACCATCACTGGATTACTACACTATGTGTTAATGGATTGCTATTAATGATACTTGATTACAGTAGATTTTAGAAAACACTTATAATAAAGTAGATTTATATTTTACAAATTATTTTTATCATGTTCCCTTTTCTTTGTTATGTTGGTGGTTCATTTGCTGTTGATAGGATGCTTGCATTTAATTGGATAGTTTCACCTCCAGTTGCCTGGGCAATAGAAAATCAAGTTGCCTTCCCAAGACCAGCTGGCCTCGCGGAGTCAACTTGATTTCCTATTACCAGGGCAACTTGAGGTGAAACTATCTAATTAAACGTAAGCACATTATCAACAGCAAATAAACTATCAACATATCAAGGAAAAGACAACATGATAAGATAGATTGCAATATATAATTTTATTTTATTATTAGCTTTTTTAAAATTTACTGTAATCAAGAATCTAAATTTTAGTTGTCCTAAAATGAAATAGAGTGATTTTTGAGAATGCCTATGATTCCTAAAAGAATTAGCACAAATTCACTCTAGATCCTTTAGCATTCTTTTTGAGACACCCATAAATTATATTTATTTCAAATTCACCTCATTTTTGATTTGAAATTTGGTTCTTGGATTTGACAATTCTTTAATTTCAGATTTATTAATTTTTACATGATGTTTATGTTTGTTTGACATACAGAAAATCTCAAATTGTACATTAGAATCCTGAATTTCTGATTCATGTATCCTGTATTTGTTTGTTGTGTTTTGTCTTTTGTTAGTTGAGTTATCTGCTCAAGGGATTCAAAATTGGGCAATTTAAACACATCAAAAAAGTCAAATTAAATGGTAGATTTTATTAAATATTTTGATTTTCACTCAGCTGAGTTGCCTGCAAAAGTGATTTGAAATTTGGACCAAGGATTTGACAACTCTGCATTTTTATGTATAAGTTCTGAATTTACAGTATTAAGTATCAGACCACTAGGTTTTTCTTAATTTTTAGCAATTAAAACCTGCATTAATCTTTATTATTCTTCCAATAAGTGAAACAAATGCTAAAAAATAGACATTTTTCATCAAACTAAAAGGCAAAAAGATGCTAAAACACTCAGAAATTGCAATTGCTTTAGAAAAAGCCCTTTCTACTAAAGATTCTAATATCTAATAAAACACTTAAAGTTCTTGAGTCAAATAAATTTAGGGCACTGTTATACCCCTGAGATGGAGAATTGCAGTAAGATTCTTAGGCAAGCCTATCTCCTCTGGAAACAAGACTTATACAGAGACCAGAAAGTGATTTAATCAAATGATATAATTCTCCTCTGACAATTATATACTGTTTGTCACTCAAACTAGAAATAAACTTCACAGTTACATTTTTTGCTTTTGATATTACAGTGGTAAAGATTTATTTGATACTGTATTAGATAGATAATTTATTCTCAAATATTTGTCTTTTTATGAAAACTTTTGACTTCAAAAGTAATGTAAGTCATTCAATCTTGGCAGACAACATAAGTTTACCATTAAATAAATGATCTGAATTATTTTAATCACAAAAATATGTTTAAGTAATTCTAAGTGACCAATAATACTAATATCTATATGTAATGTAGTACTGGGACTAGATTAAATGGTAAAAACCAAAAATCATAATGATTGAAAAATTTCACTCTTATTATATAGTAAAGTGAAATAAAACATTAATCTACTCTCATAAATCTTGACACTCTCATAAAAGACTTTTTATTTGTGATAATTACAGAAATAAAGAGGGAAATTCTAGTAATATTGACTAAAATACTTGTACATACAAGATTGTTCATTTAAAAAATAGGGAAGCCTTTTAATAACAGAACACCATAAGTCAGAAAATTATCCAATAGTTCTCCTCTGTCTTCCCAGAAAAACTTTCAGGATTACTACCTTATAGAGATATCTAACATAAAACTGATCTAAATAGAAGCATTTATTAGGCACAGTTCATTTATTGTCTAATATCACAGGAGAATGACTTTCTAAATAAATTTTTAAGCAAAGCATTATAAAAAACATAATATTATACAGCTCCTCTTTAGTGTAGCTGTTTTTTGCAGCTAAAAAATAAAGGACTAAAATTTGTTACCAACTAACAAGCAATTAACAAGGTTAAAATATAAAACATACATATTCTGCCCCTGAATTAGACCCCCTTGATGTATAGGGGGATTACAATTTTTCACTAATATTGATCTGAGCACAGTATATTGTCAAATCCATGTCAAACCTGAGGAATCTCAAATACAGTGCCGCACTTATTGCATTACAGTGCCACAGTTATTTGATATTATAGGGCACAGGACATTTGCTTGGATATAATTATATGTGAGAATATGAATAGTATTGTTTCAGAAGAGCCAGGAGCAAATGAAACCATGAACATTGATCATCAATGGCTTCTGATTGTGCAGAAGCACTTAAGGGTTAGGAAAAAGGTCAACCAAATTAAGGATAAAATAAAGATGGTTCAAAGATGATTTTATTGTACATGATTAATTCTTCTTATACCTTCTGTAAGGGTAATCTCTGGGCTGCTAGCAATGTCTTCTAGGAAATTCTAACACACCCCTAATTTGGGTAATTATTAATCTAGGTTTGGCGCTTATTGCACGTCAACCAAAAGAATATCTTCATCTTTACCTAGCACAGGTAGTCCTTGCTAGCATGAAACAATTTAGTCAATTCATGATTACTTGCTATCTTCCTGACATAATCTAAGCTTAATGCTTAAAATGTGATTAATATGGGAATTTAAGATTATGGGGAATTAAACCCAGCGCCTTGGTGCTTGATGTAAAAGTAAAGTGGCGCCTTGGCGCTTGCAAACTTTGCCAGGCAGGGCTGCGGCACCTGTATTTTTTTCAAAGTGGGTTGGCGGCAAATCATGTATCATAAGCGCTGCAGGGGCACTTATCATTGGCTGATTTATGGTTCAGGTCAGCAGACTACTGCTGATTTCATATTCATATGATTTATACTACCAATTTATGTTGTTTGGCAGCTTTAATTCATATCTGCAAGCTCCATCATAATTAACATTGTTGCAGATCCTGAATGGATTAGACAATAATACATCTGCTTAGGGATCAAGCAACATAACAATTGTGTGATTACTTTATCTAAACAGGGTTTTAGCAGGGTTAATTACATTGAAAATACCTTAAAAACGGGTGTTAAAAGCAACTTTTGAATGCTCATCAGGTGCAGGCTTTACTTCTGAGGTTATAAATAGAACAATGTAGATATTGTCACTTGTCTTCATTAGGCAAGGCGTGTAAAACTGGTTTTTTTCTTGTGTGGCTCTTTCTACTGTGCCTTTTCACTCTCCTCCTTTTAGAAAGTCCTCTGTCTGTGCCTCCTTTCCCCTGGTAGAAATTCCCCTGCCTCTTACTATATAACTGCAGCACTATTTAAATAAATAAAGTAGTTTTAAGAGCTATGGTGATAACCAAAAATACCTCAGATTTAAACAAAATAATTTCAGATTTAAACAAAATCTAACCATTAGGTTAAAATATACACTCTGTTAACAGGGATTTTTGGCCTTGATGGCCAAAATGGGTCAACGCAGCAAAGAAGTGCTCACGCACAAAGCAAAACCATTCAAAATATAATCTGAAATACATGGATTCACAAACAAAATTGTATGAGTTGACTTTTGGTGTACATAAGTTTACTATGTGAATTGGTGACAAAATACGCCCAAGCGCGGTGTGTCAAAACTCAATCCAAAAATAAAACACAATAACAACTCACTATGTAAACAAAATCACTCAAATGTTGTGTGCAATGAATTGTAATTAATAATGATACCAAGGCATCAAAAATAAGACACACAATCTGAAACAAATTTTAAAAATATTGTGTTGGGTGTTTGAATTTGGCGTAAAATCTGGGGAAATGGGTGGAAATTATTTTGGGTATTCTAAAATGGGTGTTGTAAAACCAGAAACAACTAATTAAAAAATAAAAAAATCTATAATTGGGATATTGGGTGGAAAAATATTAATTGAATATCCATACTCAGATAAAAGCAAAAATTAAAATTAGGGAGTAACTTAATTGAAATTTATTTAAAGTTTTATTAAATTCTCAAAATAGAAGGAACACAACAACAGAGTATCAATGCACCAGTTGTGGGCTGTGGTTGCAGTTGCCCCGCAAGTCAAAGAACAGAGTTAGTGCATCCTAAGTGCCTACTCAAGAAGGAGATGGGAGAGGAGAGTTTGATAGTGACGCTGGACTGACACAGCTGGTTCAAGGAGCACAAGCTGCTAGGGTGCGGAGCATAAACCCTTGGGTCCCCAAGCTGACCTGGAAGCCCACCGAGGTTACCTTCACCAAGAAAGTTAGAGACAAGGAGGTAGAACTTACTTCATATGTGTTTGATGTTATGTACCGACAAGAGTTGGTCCCGTCAGCCATGCTGGAGAAGATGAAGCCTATACTTGATACTAGCTACAAGCTCTACATCAGTGATGGCAATCAGGAGGAGGACAAGGAGTGTGAGTTCTATCAAACTGATGAGGGACAGTTAGTGCTCAAAAATGTTGCAGCCTTCTACAACAAGGTGCCCATGCCTTGCAAGCCTGTCACTAATCAGGATCCCAGTTTATCTGAGCCTACTAAGCCTTCTCAGAAGCACATACCAGATATTAAATGCATCATCTTGCTCAAGCTAATGCGTGAATCTGGTGACTACAAGGCAGCTGTGGCCATTGTTAGAGTGGATCCTAAGTACACCAGCAAGACCTTCCACAAATTCATCAAAACTGGCCAAGTCCTTGCTGCGGAGAAATCCTTGTGTGTTTCTACCATGCTCACCAAGGAGCACAAATAGGCAATCTGCCACTGAATAACCTGGGACTGCCATCTTGAACTGGCAAATATTTGGGCCATGGTCAAATCTATTTTTGCAGTAGAGACTTTGGTTTTCTTTTACTACCATCTGGTGAAGAGAATGTGATTTTCCTGGAAAGAGCTTGGGGTATCTCCCTACAACAGAAACAAACCAGCCAATGTTGAGACCCAGAAAAACTACGCAGAGACGTACACTGCCCTCAAAGCCAAGAAGACAGTCAAATTTTATTACATTGACAAATCAGCATTAGCTTTGTCTATGTGAAATGAGTATTGCTATGTTCCAAAAGGCTCAAATGACGGGATGGCTCAGCATGCTGCAGTCTGCGCCACAGCCTATTCAATGGTGGCTCTCCTCAGTCCAAAGGGGGTTGAGTTCTACCAAATGATATTGGGTTTGCATAACAGAAGAACCTTTTTTCATTCCTCTAATTGGTCTAGGAGCACCTGAGGCGCACAAGCCCAGGCTTCACCAATGTAATTGTGCTGGACAATGTTAGTCTTCATAAGGTGGCTGATATTCTTGAGGAATTACCAATGATTGACACTAGCATTGCAGTGGGCCCCCAGCAATTAAACACAGCAAATTTGCGCCTTCTCTTCCTCTCTGCTTATTCACCCTTCCTAAATCCCATTAAGGAAGCCTTTGGGTGGCTCAAGCAAGTTGTCAAGCAAGGAACCTCAACTGGGACCAAGGACCTGTTTGATTTGCTGCAGGCTGGGATCCACACCCTACCAGCCGAGACTGTGGCCAAATTCTATGACCACGCTGATTTGTTCATCCCTGCGTGCCTAGCCAAACAGCCAATCAATTAAAGGCTTAACTTGTCCAACTTTTTTATATTCTCTAATTTACTATTTAAGATTTATTAATTATTATTTTATATTTAGAAGCTTCTAAGCCCACAATCACATTCAGCAAGACCATCAATGGAGGTAAGTTATTTATTTTATTTTATATTATTTTATTATGCTATCAAAGGTTATCCCAAACTCTTGATATGGATTATGTAAATATATTTATATCACTTTTGTTAAATAAATATAAAAATAGTTTTGAAAAAATTAAACATAAAATTTACAAGTTAGAATTTATTTTAATAACATATAATTTTACGCTTTTATAAAAACTGTTTCTGCAATATATTTTGCAAATCTTGTTTGTTAAAATAAATATTAAAAAATTTATTATAATAAAAATAATATAAATTGTAATAAAATTTATTAGAATCATATTTTTATTGTGTGCGCCTATAGTGAGTCCTTTGGTATGTACTCACCCTGAAATAAAGGTGGCGCACAACCTCCACCGCCACACCGTGGACAGTGGATACACCCTGGGTAAAAAATTCTTGGTGGCTAGTAAAAGGTAGAAGGATCAGGTGGGAATGAAGCAGCAGCTTCTCTGGCGGAGCTGCAAACCCGTAAATCCCTGCCAGGACCAGGGCGTCTTGTATCACATGGTTCACCAAGTTGTACCCAGGAGGACCTTCTTCCCATCCAGGGAGAGCCTGGCCTTGTCAATTCCTAGGAGGACCCCGTCAAGATCCTCCACATCAGCGCTCATCCCAAAGTAAAATAGGAACCCCAGGTAAACCACCAGATAAAGCCTTTGTACAGCAAAGGATTCAGTAAACTCACACAGCTTATTATATACTACACTTATTTTTTCTCATGTTTGGTTTTGAAAAGGTCAGCTCCATTGATTGAGGGACCCCCGTCTTGTTGGCACTCCAGGCCAGCCCAAAGTCCGCCAGGAGGATTTTGGTTTTCTTGACAGCTTTTGCGTCTGCAACAGCCAATTTCAACACTGTGCACCCAAAGTTCTCCAACAGGTAAGATATTGTGTGCTCTAATGGGAAGCAGAAGCAAGCAGCCGCATGGGCCTGGCCTATCTCTGGTACATTCTTGAATGGGAGCATCTCCAGGACGTCTCAAACAAGCTTAATAAAGTTTACACAGTAAACTCCACTGAGGGATACCGGGTCCAGGTGGACCAGTTGGGCATCTTTGTAGGCAGTAACTGCCCACTCAGATGCCCCCTCATCATGTGTCAGCCCAACCAATGCCTTCTGCGACATTGTAAAGGACCCATGGATGAGGTCCTTTAGCTTCCACAAGACAGGGGGAACAGAAATAGCTGCTTGGCCACATGAGTGGCGTAGTTTGCATAGAATGTGGCAGGGACAAAGGGACCAGGACTTGGCAGAGTTCACCATCAATGTTCTCTAAAAAAAGGTAGGTGTTTTGGAATATTTATTAATTATAATTTTTTATGTATCTTCATGGGTTTTCTCCTTGCCAGCGGCTTTAGCAGGCTTGCCATTCTTGGCGCAAGCAGTTGTGCGGGCAATTCTTGATTCTCTGTTCTGGCACGCTTGGCAGGTTTGAGATGTTCATACATCTCTGGGTTGTCAACCCAGACGGACAGCACAGAAAGATTGTATACCTTAAATTGCAGGCCCTCAACCACTGTCTTCTGAATGTTGAGTAGGTGCGCAATTGTCTTCTCAGGGGTGTCTGGTATTTTGGCCATTAGGACCTTTGCGGACACCTTATCAATTTTGTCCCCTGTAAGGACAGCAGCCTTGACTTTAGCCTTGACCTTGCGTTCAATGTCTTTGATTTTGACAATTGTCAAGTTGAGATCCTTCAAAAGCTTCTCCAATTCTCTCATTGATTTTTTACTAACCTTTTCATATGTTTTATAGCTTTTGTCCCAATAAATTCTGTATTATTTTGATACTGTTGCCTCTTTGATTATTCCTTTTTTCCCCATTTACTACATTATCCCATCTTTTTACCCATTTTGTATATGTTTTACGCTCATTTCAAAATGTTGTTGATTGCTTTGTGTTGGTATTGTTTCCTTGATTACCATATTATTTTTAGTGCTTGACATAGCCCCTTGTGAAAAAATTAAC
This sequence comes from Entomophthora muscae, assembly GCA_014839935.2. Classification (NCBI taxonomy): domain Eukaryota; kingdom Fungi; phylum Entomophthoromycota; class Entomophthoromycetes; order Entomophthorales; family Entomophthoraceae; genus Entomophthora; species Entomophthora muscae. The sequence goes on along the minus strand of QTSX02000043.1, from coordinate 353,056 downwards.
AACAATTTAGTGATCAGCTAAATTTGAATTAGAAAATTATAAGTTAACTGTTTTTATATAGAGTTGTTACTGATCCAAATTCAAAACCTTAATAATAAACTTTAAGCCAATCAGGAGCCAAGTGATAAAGTGATTGTTGTGACATAAAGGGTCATTCAATAATTCTTTGATACTTGTGTGCTAATTAATATTATTGGCTGGATGTTTTGTCATTGAACGCCATTGCCACTGTGGCAAGTTGTTGATGAACTAGTGCTAACCCAGCAGCTGATTGGGCACTAGTCCATCAACAACTTGCCGCAGTGACAATGGCGTACAATGGCAAAACATCCAGCCAATCATATTAATTAGCACACAAGCATCAAAGAATTATTGAATGACCCTTTATGTCACAACAATCACTTTATCACTTGGCTCCTGATTGGCTTAAAGTTTATTATTAAGGTTTTGAATTTGGATCAGTAACAACTCTATATAAAAACAGTTAGCACTATAATTTTCTAATTCAAATTTAGCTGATCACCAAATTGTTGTTAATATTTTCACAAGGGGTTATGTTTAAGTGCTAAAAATAACTGTGTTCTGGATCTAGATACACAACTTAGTAAATATATGATTTTATGGAAATAAGCTGAACATAAAGAATAAAACCAACCATAAATAAAGAGAACATGAACAATTGAAAAAAAGATAATATAAATATAAAATGTTTGGTGACAGGGGTTTATTGGGGCGGGAGAGAGTGATGCCTAGGAGGCAGAATAACGCAGGAAGAAAGATGTAGAAGTGGTGCTGGCCTGGGGGGTCTGGGATTGGGTGGGTTGGGCTTGCAGGTTAGAGGTGTTGGTGTTGGTGGCAGGGGTGAGGGCAGGAGGATTTTGCGTGATGGCTGCCATATAACGCTTGTCATATTCCTCATTAGTCATTGGCTGGATAGGCTAGTAGATGGCAGTGGCCCGAGATGGAAGTTGCTTATCCTTACGTGATTGGTTGCCCATTTTCACATGGAAAACCATTTGCGCAAACAAGTCAGCCACCATCTGGCAGCCAAAGAGAAAATTGTGGTCAAGGGCCCCAAGATAGAGGTTTTTGAAAGCCTGAGGGCGGCGCTCCTGTAATGTGGATCCCATGTTGAAGAAGACAACATCAGCCAGATGGACGTCTGCATGGCCGGCAGGGTAGACTGAGGCCTAGTGCTTGCGTCCCTGGATGGCCTCAAGGGCAGTGGAGCTACTCTTTATCTGGTGGCTCAAGAAAACAAAGTACTTGGAATTTGAGCCATCCCAGGAGTCAAGTAATCCACTGAGGATATGGCTGTACAAGTAGCCATTGATAAAATCTGGGTTTGTCTGATAGTAGAAAAAACTCTTGGCTGAAACAGCCAGAAATGCACCAATAAAGTCCCCTTCTTGACCTTTTTCCTTCTATTCTTGGCAGCGGCTTTTCCTTGCTCACCAAAATTATCAAAAGCTATTGATAGCTTATAATGCAAGATAAACATGACATCATCTGACAGACTATTCAAGCATCAGACCAGGGTTAATTCAATGTCTAGATCATACGGGGAATCCTTAGCACTATCCCATTAGTTGCCGGCAAAATTGGTAAGAATCCATATGAAAGCCACCTTCCCATACATCCAGAGCTGCACCATGCGCTCAGACACTCAAATGCCATGATGCGCAAGTTGCTTTTGGACCTGGGTCAAGGAAATTTGGGGTCCTGCTGCAGGAGGTCAAGCATAATTGGGTATACCTCATTGATTTGGGACTCAGGGCCTTCTTGGGCTTCTTGGCTGTCCCAATTAGATTCCCCCTGTTTATCAGGTTGTTGAATTCCCGCATGACAGTAGCTTGGGTAAATTGCAACTGGGCGGCAATCTGTTCCCAGGACAGACCCTGTAGATTCAGTGCCACAATTTCCTGAAAAATTTGGGCAGTGATGATTTGTTGCTTGTGACACTGGGCCGGGGGAGCTGAATCCTGATTGGCTGTAGGGAGGTCAGGTTGGCTGGTGGCAGGAAGTTATTCCAAATCAAGTTTGCCATCCTGATTGGTTGGTTGACAGGCAGCTTGTGTGGGGGTGAGTACGGGAGCAGGGGAAGAGCTAGACACTATGTGACTACTGAACAAGTCAAAGCCATATGGGTCGGGGGTCAGTAACAGGTCAGCTTCCTTGTTACTTGCCTCAAAGGCTTGGGTGTAAACAGGTGCCTCCACGTTCTGAATCTTGCTTTCATTAGAGCTGGCTTGGCTGCTGCTGGATTGGCTGCTTGTGCCGTTGAAGATGTTGCTAGTAAAAACCATTGTAAAAAATCTAGGATAAAATCACTAAAAGTAGAAATTTTAAAATTTAATGATTTATTTTTATTGTAATCTTGAGTCCACATTTGAAAGGTTCTTAAAACCATTTCATACAGATCAGGATCCATGAAAATGAATAAAATGCCTCTGTTTCAAAATTGGATAGCTGTTAATTGACTGTTAAACTGTTATATTTCTATTTTAGGCTGATCATACTACACATCTTGTGTGAGTTCATTTTGTTTTGTGCTTGTGGAATCTTGCTTTTAGATTGTTCAAATTTTGTTTCATTTTAGTCCTTCTGTTGGTGCCTCATATGAATTCTGATTGGATTATAATATACTCCGGAGCAGCATTCATTCATTTCACTTGTGTCAGTTCATTTTGTTTGTGGTTTGAACTACACTGCTTGGTGTTTGATATAATTTTGTATAATGGGCTAATGAAATTTTGTTTTTTGTTTGACAGCTCATCTATTAACCAAAAATATTTTAATTATTTGTCCTGAATCTTGCGCAACTTGGATTTTGTTCAAATCTGAAATCATTTTATTTAAATCTGAAGTATTTTTGGTTATCACCATGGCTTTTAAAACTACTGTATCTATATAATCTACTATATTTCAATAAAGACATCATCTAGTTTTTCAAAAAAAACTTTAACTCTGCCAATACAGCACAGTTAAAACACTAGCTAAAGCTTTTATAATATTTTTTATGGTATCTATTTCAACATAGTGTAGATGATGAAACAAGTTAACTGACAATAGAAAAATATACACATAATACACGTAGAGATTGATAAGAGGTATGCTATGTGCACATACTACATACACACCTCCAACTATTTTTAATAAGTTTATTTCAAAAAATCTGAAATGATAAAAATGCTGAAAAAGGTGAGATACTATCTATTTGTTTAATGAATTCTGAAGATTCTGATGTGGCAGTGATCCAGACTTGGTGTTTCAAACAAAAGCAAGTGCAGGTTTATCTGAAGGAGTTTAATCAATCTGATACTATGTCTATAATTTATAACATTAATTGAAATATTGGGGAAAATTTAATGGATTAGACTAGATGATCTGATAATCCAGGGATGGGCGGTTCAACCTTTGAAGGTTAGGGATGAAAAAATATTAGCAAATTATACTTCAAAACTAGAGCCTTTTGGAGAATGGGTTGACAAGGAATTATTGGATTATCTTAACACTAAAAGTATGCATTGTCTATAATTTAGCTGTCTATATATGTGATAAGACCTGAAATTTGTAAATATAGTTTGCTCAATAAAATATTAATAATAAATATACTATTTTGTGCTTTATTGATAGGTAGGAAAGACATACAGAGGCAAAAAAAGCATAATTAAATATGGTCCATATAAAAAATTTAGTGCAAATTGATACAAGGCTAATATTAAGCGTGAAGACAAGATTTGTGACAGATCCAGGTCCAACCAGTCAAATTTATCATTATCTTGCCCTTGACTCTTATTATTTTTACCTTTCTGTGACAAAGTTTTAAGGAGCTTTGCCTTCAGGGAGGCAATTTTATGAGAAAATACTTTATTGTCATCTCTCCAACAAGCCATAATTTTGACACTCTTTTCTTTCCTACTTCTTAACGCCTCAATTTCATAATTGGCTCTGTCCTTCACTTGTTGTAAAATTTCATCAAACTGTTGCAACTGAGGTTCAAACCTTGCCTGCTAACATATCTTACAATACCAGGGGGCGCTTGATGAGTCGCCCCTTGATGTATCTAACATTATTAATGGATCTGCTGGTGAGGTTGAATGGCGGACAATTCATCCTAATTAGGAGCGTTGCCAATTTGACCTGCTGATCCTCACACAAGTTATTCCTCAGCTCCAAACCCTACATGGAACTCCCCACTATGCCACCCTCTTGTGGCCTTGTGGCTTCCCCATTTAGTATATTAATCACAATATCCTACAATAAACGACACCTTATTCTTATAATTCTGTCCTTTCATATTGGACTGTTGTCTTTCCCAATTCCAAGTACTGAACCCTCATTGGTTCAGTTGCAACAGTGGTAGCAGAAGTAGGTTCTGACCTATTTCAAAAACAAAATTCCCCCCAAGAAAGGACAGAGTATGGGCCGCATGGCTACTCCACAACAAGAGACGTTCCTTCCAATCCCCAAGGAGGACATTCCCAAAGGATATGTCATCTATCAAGATCAGTTAGTTCTCATCAGTGTATACAATTGGCTCTGCCTCAGGCAGCGTGACGCTAGTGTCACCCCACCACAGTTGGAACTGTCACAACATATGCTCACCCTCCAACTAGAGTCCTTCACTGGCAGTGTCAAAGGAGCTGACATTTTCAGTTGGCTCCAGTCCACTGAAACGCGCCTCCATATCTGTCAGGTTCTCAAGTCCATGTGGGTTGCCACTGCATCTGGCTGCCTTACAGGGCCTGCCACCGTGTGGTTCACCAACTGGGCCAGCCAGGAGTTTGACGTCACCTGGGCAACATTTTGAGACGCCGCCAAGTCCCGGTATAGCAAAACCTTCTCCCCCATTATCTTGGGGACTTCACTCCTAGCCATCAAGCAGACTGGTTCCATCCCTGAGTATCTTGTTGCGTGGCAACAAGCCCTTGCTGCTGCCCCCAAAGCAGTGACCAATGGGAACGCCATGTTGCTCACTCTCATTGTCAATAGGTTAAAACACTGTATTTACAAGTGGGTTCCTGTAGGCTGCTGCACCTCTATTGACAACTGTTACAAAGCCATTGTAGAGGCCAGTAACCAGGCTTCAATGGGCTTCCACCGCACCAACAATACTCCACCCCAACCACGTCCTGCACCTAGAAATGGTCAAGGTCAAGTGGGCTGTCATCAGCCTTGACAGCAGAAAGGTGCAGCTAAACACCCCCGCAAGGGGGGAGCTCCAGCTAGCGCTAATTGAGGACCAGGGAAAAGCCTGGGGGTTGTAACAACAAGAGGCCCTACAACCCTGACTGACCTGCCCTCTCAGCCCTTGCTTGCAAAGAACTCCCGCAACTACAATCTTCATGAGTTCAAAACTCTAGACATCTTTCAGGTTCATAGCAACAACCCCGTGCTGCAAGCCGCTCATTCTGCAAATAAAGTAACATGCTTGTCCTATCCCTTCTGTTTCTGTGGGAACACCCACAAGTTACTGGTAGATACTGGGGCTGATCACACTGTGGTAGATCAGGCGTTCACTGACTCCCAGCAGTTGGACCAAGTACACAGAAAATTTAAAGCAGTACATGTAGCTGATTCCCGCAGAATTGCCATCACCCACGAGACAGTACCCTTCTCTGTAAGAATAGGGAACGTCCAGGTTAAGTTCTCTGGACCAATCATGGCAGGCTTCAGCCACAACATAATTGCTGGCCTTGACTGGCTACGGCATAACCACCCTTACATTGACTGGGATACCTCTGTCATCACCCTCAATAGGAATGGGGTGGGCTTTCATATCTATCCTGTTGAAATGAGCAAGCTACATCATGATACTGTGTTTGTCTGAATGACGGAAACAGGCTCATACAATTTCAAGGGGGGAAACTAGACTTTAACCAATGTTCAGTCAAAGTTATCCGTGCAGAACCATCTGCAGTCCCTCCCTTGTCAACATCACCACCACCAGCGCTAGCTGCACTCCTTGAGGAGTACAAGGACATATTCAGTGAAACACTCAAAAAACTACCTCCACCCTGGGAGATCCAGCACACTGTACAACTTCAAGGATTTTTATCTAAAGCACAACCATTATACTGTCTCATACCAAAGGAAGATGAAACCCTCCACCAGCACCTTGTGGACGCGCTTGATAAGGGATTCATTTGCCCCTTGCTCTCTTCATTTGGGGCGGCGGTCTTCTTTGTAGCTAAGAAGGATGGGTCACTTCACCTGGTCACAGACTACCGCGCCCTAAATAAGTTGACAGTTAAAAATAAATACCCCCTGCCGCTGATTGACAACCTGTTTGATACACTTGCAGGCGCGAAGGTCTTTAGCAAGATTGATCTCACTGCAGGGTACAACCAGGTCTGCATTGCACCAGGGGATGAGGCAAAAACTGCCTCCTGCACACGCTACGGATTGTTTGAGTGTTGTGTCATGAACTTTGGAATGACTAATGCTCCCTCCACCTTTGCCATGTTGATGAACAAAGCCTTTGAGGAACTGATTGGAAAGTGTGTGGTTGTGTACCTTGACGACATTATTGTCTTCAGTCAAGATCAAACTGCACATATCCAACACCTCCGTGCTGTCCTCAACACCCTTTGGGAAAACCAGCTAAAAGCTAAACCCTCCAAATGTGAGTTTCTCAAGTTGGAGTTACTATTCCTTGGGCACACCATCTCTGCCCAAGGAATAAAGCCTGATACTGCCAAAATCAAGGCAATCACTAGCAAGCTGCCCCTCACAGATGTGGGCCAAGTGTGAACATTCTTGGGCATAGTTGCCTACGTACACAAGTTCATCCCCAATTGTGGGAAACTAATTGCACCTCTCACTGAGCTCCTCAATACCAGACAACGCTTCCATTGGACCCCTGCCAGAGATCAAGCCTTCAAGACTTTGAAGCAAAGGCTCACAACGGCACCAGTACTGAAGTTTCCCAACCAAAACTGACAGTACAAACTTGAGACTGACGCCTCTGAAAGGGCCATAGGGGGTGTACTAAGAGTAGAAACTGACAATGGCGTCTTCCTCCTGTAGCATATAAATCCAGGAAGCTCACTGACTCAGAACAACGTTACCTCATCCATGATAAAGAGCTGTCAGCCATTGTACACTGTGTTGAAAAGTGGCGCTGTTACTTGGAAGGTGTGACCTTCCTACCCCCGTTCTGACAGACCATAAGTCACTCCAGTATTTCAACACGCAGTTCCATCTGACACGCTGCCAAGCAGAATAGGTTGAATGTCTGTCTTCCTATCAATTACGCATCAAATATAAGCCTGGAAAAGAACTTGTTACAGCCAACACTCTTTCACAACTCTACATAGCGTCCATCACTGGGGACAACGGTCTGGACCCAGACTGGCCCATGTTCTACCTGCGCCCTGAGGCAACCTGCTACAAGGGCCTTAATTTGGTCACTATCTCCAAGCTAAAGGATAACAAAAGTCAGTTCACCATTGATGCTGGGAACGTCTGCCGCCAAGCAGAAACAGGAGAAAAGACGCCGTACATTCCCACCACACAACAAGGAGACACCATCTTACACTACCACCAAACCTTGGGTCACATCAGGAGATGTAACCTCTTTGAGATCATGAAACATAAGGTTTGGTGGCTGCGCATGCGCCAAGACATCTTGGACCCCCTCAAGACATGTGTATTGTGTGAAAAGAATATGTTTAAACCTGTACCTCCTAAGTCTGTCCTACCCATCAAGGCTATGAAACCCTTCACCCAAGGGCCCTCAACATTGTGGGACTGCTTCCCAAAGACAGACTGGGTAAGAAGTATATTATCACTGCTATCAACTATTTCACGCGTTGGCCAGTGGCCTGGGCCACTACCAACCACACTGCCACCACTGTTACCCGCTTTATTGGCAAGAAGATTGTGACTTGCTTTGGGCAACCCAAGCGTCTCATCACAGATGGCGGGCCTGAACTTGTTAGACACATTGTGAAGGCATACTGCGTCAAGAACGCGCTCCAGCATATAGTCACAACCCCCTACCATCCACAAGCCAACAGGCGCGTGGAACGGTTAAACAGCTCCCTAGTTCAATTGTTTGCCAAGCTCTCACAAGAGCACCCTAATACTGTGTGGACTGAACATTTTACCACTGCCCTACTGATCCTGCAAGCAAGAATCAACAGGGGCACTGGGTTCAGTTCTAACACCCTGGCCTTTGGAACACCTGATAGTCTGGTAGGGGTTGAACAGGGGAAACTACGGTCCAAGGTTCCCGACAAACCCCCTTTAATGCCAACTCTCTTTCTAGACCAATGATGCGCCAAAGCCCAGGAGATCAAACACAAGCAGATTGCAGGGGGACAAAACACCTTGAAGCTAGATACACCGTAGGTGACCCCGTCTACACCCTCAATCCCAATTCCGCCAAATTAGAACCCAACCACCTAGGGCCCTTCAAGGTAGCTGCCGCCTATGACAACCACACCTACCAACTTGAGAATGCCCAGGGAAACACCAAAAAACTTTATCACAATTGCTTGCGCCCCTGCTGTGTCATCCCCACACAAAGGTTGTTTGTGCGGACCTTCCCAGACCTTCCGCAGACTCCAGTCCTGGTGTCTGACAACAAGCAGGGGGAAAGGGGGGGGTGTTGTAACTGAGGTTCAAACCTCGCCTGCTAACGTATCTTACAATACACAGGGGGCGCTCAATGAGTTGCCCCTTGACGTATCTAACGTTATTAATGGATCTGCTGGTGAGGTTGAATGGTGGACAATTCATCCTAATTAGGAGTGTTGCCAATTTGACCTGCTGATTCTCACACAAGTTATTTCTCAGCTCCAAACCCTACATGGAACTCCCCACTATGCCACCCTCTTGTGGCCTTGTGGCTTCCCCATTTAGTATATTAATCACAATATTCTAAAATAAACAACACCTTATTCCTATTATTCTGTCCTTTTCTATTGGACTGTTGTCTTCCCCAATTCCAAGTACTGAACCCTCATTGGTTCAGTTGCAAAAAAACCCTGACAGCAAGTTGCAGGAATCCCATGCATAAATTATATTTCCTTGTGCAGGGGTTCTCTCTTTGGCAAAAAATTGGTATATAGTTTTTCAAAGACTGCTTTCACTTTTATCAAAGATTCCTCAGGCGCTATCTTAGAGACCTCCAGACTTGCCCAAGCCTTCTCAAGCAAACTTGTAGGGACTTTTTCCCTAGCAGCAGTAGTTTTTACATGGATTACTACAAATTTTTCTCTTTTAAATGATAGCAAAGAAGACATGATAATTAAAACGTAGTTGAGGGAAAAATGTCAAATTCAACAATATATCTTTATTTAAAATTTAGCTGTTTTTGCCTATATACTATTTGGGGCATATTTGACTGAAAACCCCTCTGGTTCCTGAATCAACCTATGATTCATATCAGGTGGTCATTGACATTTGAGTCATCTAAACCTAGATCTTTACATAAAAGATCACCAATAATTCTAAGCCTATTAGAACCAACCTATAATGGGAAGAAGTCACCTGACTCCATTTATCCCAATGTACTAATTCAGCATGGAGCTTCCCCAGCTCCCGGCGCCAAAACCCTGTGGAATATACACATTCCAAAATTCAGCTATTGATGTTCCAACTTGGAACCAGCTAATCAAACCTGAATCCCTAGGCAACATTATCTTTATTCAGTTATTGTTGCATTTAATGGTTTTCTCACATTTTTAAAAACCCGTTAAAACACTTTGAACCTCAAACAAGACACCACCACAGTGTTTTTAAACCCAAATTTAGGGGTTTACCTATGGTTAACCTTAACCAAACTTCTTGACACAGTCAAGACAATTAACCAATATAATTAAATCCTCATTGATTATATTGCAATGTATTTATTAATTAACCTTCCCAGACAATTAAATTATTTTTGAGACACCCAGTCTCCAAGATTGATTTGGCCAATATTGCCTTAATTTTGTCGGTTAGTATGGCCTAACTAACAAAACTACCTTCTGTTCTTTTATTAAATATAGATACTAAGTTTCCAGATATCTTTATCTGAAGAATTCCAGCCAAACCTATCTACATAAATTAAACAGCAAAAACATCGCAACTTTATATTTTGGAGTATTTATTTGGCTAAATACTCAACAGTGTCTGCCAAACGGTCACAAGAGGCTAACATAGTCTTAATCTTAAGGAAGAATAAGACTTTTAATTTCTGTATCATTCTAATTAAAAGGGAGAATTTGACGATTCAAGTCAAAGGACTTTGATTTGCTTCCACCATCTCATACAAAGGTCGGCAATCAGGAAGCTATTGGGACTTAGCACAACGATCAAGAATCCTGTCACACATTCATCACAAGTACTAAAAGCTTTAAAGGGTATTTAATTTTCATTTTTTGACAATCTAATCGTTTTGTAAGGGACATTATTTGAGAACTTAATTCTAAAGAACCAATAAATCAAAATTTAGAATAGAGCACATATATTAAGAGTAGGCAAGTTTATTCGACCTTCGTGGAAAGAAAGGTTGGTGCAAACCCGCTCAGGCTGGCACAGATAACCTTATGGAATCATACTATACGGATCTTATGAGTTGGGCTCATAGAACTTTTTAAAGAAGTCACTAACGCCATCCCAAAAAGCGGGGTTTGGGGAAGGCTCACGAGCTGCAAGACGAGGGTTATCTTGTTTGGGAAAAGATACAGCCAAAGCAATAGGCAAGATAAGAGCAAGAGATTTGAAGTCCATACTTGACTTACCACCGAGCAGCTCCTTTTAAAGTCGGCAATCTCCACTAATCACATGACGGATGAAAATCCTATGGTCATGGGTTGGCTTCTAGTGAGTATGCTCCTGCTCCAAAGTAGAAAGAAATCATACTTCTAATGCGCCATGAGATAAAGAGGATAGATAATGTTTATAAGCGCATATTGATAGTGCTTTTTAACTTCATTCAAAGCTATTGAGATGAAATATGCTTCCTGGCTTATATTCCTGATTTATTTTAAGTTTGTAGTAGATGCCCACACGGATAATACCTGCTCAAGCTTTTTAAAAACCTCAGCTAATGAATTATCGAAAGGACGATGCTGCCTAAAATTGTACAGGAGGAAGAAAAGAATAATCCCTTGGACATTTTTCCAGAAGATAGCCTATTTGCCAGCAATCCGAATCTTCTTGATGTCATATCAACCCTGGGAAAAGTGTCACATGAAAGGGTATGAGACAATGTTCCCTGAGTATCAGGAACAATCCACAGATAAAGGATTTGTCGGTATCTGTGCTTGCAACGTATGGTCTGATAAGCATAGGGCTCTTTGATTTCAATCGCATTAATCATAAAGTGAAATATAATTCAACTGTTATTGTTTAAGTTGTGAAAATTATAGAGGGCTAGATAAGCCAGTTCCAAGCCAAAAGCTTTCAGAGAGGAGACGCCTGAGTCGAGCATGTAACTAGTTGATGAAATGCCCACTAAAATAAAAATATATATTTGGCTTAACTTATCCAAGTAATTAGCATATCTTATCATACAGAAAAAGGATTTTATTAATCTATTATAGATTATTAGATCTTGAATTGTATATAAGAAAAGTAAAATTTAAGGTTGGATCACACTTAAAAAATATTGTTTACTCTGTTTTTTATCAAGTTTCATAACGATCTTTTTGCCGCATTATTTTGGTGAAATTAAAAATACTATAAATAATGATTCAAATAAAGGATGTATAGCAGTTTTTAATTAAAATATTAAATCAACTTGTGTCTAAGGAACACCGATAACATCCGCCCATGTAAAAATTGACAACCCATGATTTTAAGACTTTTGTCACTGTTACAAATATCTCGGAATATCTCTCAGTACTCCACGAGGTTAATGATGTGCTATTTGGTATGTCATGGTTTTATGCTGTACCATAGCTAACAACCTTCTAAATTCATTTCAGCTATCTCTGAAAAAGTTGCTTAGGATTTTGGAATTATATATTATAAATCTACCTTAATTGGCATACCTCCTAGGCCAACCAAATAATTTACAACCGGGTCATAGCTGGCACTATGCGAGAGGATACGATGCAATATCGAGGCTCGATATTTTCACCAAATCACAACGCTCTTCAGAATAATTACTGTTAAAAAGATTGGGCCTTATGCAAAATATGCAATACGAAGTACTAGACTTGTATACTCTGCACAATTAGACCAGATAATAAATTTCCGATCAAAAAATTACTATAAGGCTTCTACACATTCTGGAATGTAAATTATTACATACATTACCTTTAAACAGAAAGCTATAAGCAGGGTAAATTATCTTTATTTTACTGATATGGGTTCAATTGGATAGCCAAATACGGTGCCAGAAGCAACATGCTCTTTTCATACTTGTTTAGCATCCATATCCAAGATTCTCATAAAACTCTTGGAATGGAGGCTCAGGTAGATAAATTTAGTGGCAAGATAAAAAATAACTTGAAAAATATTTCTATGCCAAGGAAAAAGAACCAAGCTGGACTGTCTGCAAGAGTAGACTCATAATTTGTTAAGTTGGGTTTTAGATTTTAAATGTAGAAATTTATGCTTATAAATGTATATTCATACAGAACCAAAAATCCCAAGAGGTTTCTATTTTGAATAATATAAAAACATTTTGTCATCAGATTAACATACTGTATCTTTCATATTCTATTAAACAAGTTATTAACCAAATTTTGATTTATTTTTACTATATTCACTATAGCAGTACTTTTAATACAGGATTGCCATAATAACATGTTGGTATTTACCCCCAACTTCATGAATAAATATACTCTACATTTAAAATCATAATTTTATATAATTGTCACATTACACAATCTAAAAAATACCAATGTAAGCTATCTTAATTTTGGCATCCTGAACAAAACTAAACATGCATCCAGTAGCTCTATTTCACATAAAATGCATATCAAAGAGATTGTTTACTAAATCTTAAACTTACACTATATTATTTTATACTATTGATTTCTCATTGTCAGAACTTTTGTTTTGCTCTCAGCCCTGGCGGTCTGACTATCATTTGCTTTATTAAGTATATGGTATATTTGTGTAATTTGTAAAAGGAATTGCTTATATGAAGACAAGTGTTATCTGCGACGTCTGTGGGTTTCTTGGCAGTGTGACGGCTAGTGTGGTGCTGGGTGCCACTCCCTAGTATTATCTTATTTTAAATGCTTCCTTATTTTGAAAAATATAAAGGAAACTGCTGCCTTTTTTGTTATTATCATTGGAAAGTAACCCTCCAAACTACATAGTGTTGTCTCCAATTATAGACTAATTGACGCACCTGCGGCTAGCCGCAGATGCATCAATTATTGACCCATTGCTTGTGCCCACTATGTAAATTGGTATAGCAATCTTCTGCCCCTCTTTTTGCCAAAGTGAGAACCCTGAAAAAGAGTATTCTGAAACCTTATTCTACTCTCAATTCTCCAGAGACGGCCCTACTATGTGCTGCAACCACCTGACTTCAGATCACATGCCCAAATGTTCACTTCTTGCCCAATCCAACCCATTCTCTCCCAAATATTCCCCAGTATGTTTTAGTCCTTCAAGAATAAGCTCATTGCCTGACAGTCTAGACCCTAGTAAGCATGACTCATCATTTCTTTTCCCTTCTCTCCTCCAAGTATAAAAAGACCCCCATGGGTCCTCAATAAAGAAGAATTATACACATACACAACAATTGACTTACACATTTTAGACTACTTGCAGAGCCCAAAAATAGAGGTTCTGCTGAGTAAGAATAATTTAGTCCTGTTGTGTTTTCAGTTGCTCAGCTACTCTCAAACTATCCCTCCAACCCTTGAGCACCACAGCTAGCAATTTCAAGGGAGGCAAATTCCAAGTGGCTCTAAGTCTGGCGGCTTGGTTAAGTCTTTGAGAACTGACTAAGGTCTTTGGACTCAGATAACTTCTTCTACTGTGAAAAGGTTTTACAGTAGGATCTTTGTATTATTTTCCTTCTTTCATTAGTCTAATGAAAGAGCTTTTATAGAGCTTGCGCTCTCTTGCCAGAATAAAATCATCTGGCGCATCTAACTCTTGCTTGGCTGTCTTTCTATCCCCAGACTACCAGCATCAACTCCCAGAGTCAGGCATTCATGCAATGACATGGGATTTAATATAGTAGTATCTTGCGCAGGGCACTTGTTGTAATATAATCATGTGTGATCCATTAGCATGCTGGCAGTGGCGGTGCTAATTGACACACTATTCTTAGCACATAGTAAACCTTTCCAGCAGGAATTTTCAGTGGCACTGGCAGGTAGCCAGTGCAAATCAATCACAACCCTTTTAGATCCTTGGAGAAACCCATAATTACTAATCTGGCAGTTTGTCAGAGTATTCTGAAATAACTCTAGCCAATTAAGAACCAGTCATAATTGGAAGGCTATTTTATTCCTGGTTGTTCTTGCAATGAGTGATCCAGATCTATTTTACTAAGGCTTCTCAGATCAATTAAACCTGCTGGTAATAAATCAGAAGATTTTCTAATTAACAACTTGGCAGGCTGCCAAGATAACAGGGTAGAAAAAAGTCAGTATAAGCTCCTGACACTCCTTAAAACAAGTCAAATTTATTAAAATTAAAGTTCTTTTTATAAGATTAAGTATAGTGTTATAGAAGCTACAATAATATGAGCAATCCAATTCAATACCATTGTTAGTAACACTAGCAATAATATACTCCATAAAATATATTTTTCATATCTATTATATATTTTTATTTTCAGCAGTATATGTAAATTTGGTTTCAAATCATCCCTTTTATTGTAAAATTCTGGCTTTCTTTCTTAAAAATTCAGCCATCAACATTATATGTTTGATGTAATTTAGTATAATCCTATTATCATGATGCTCTTGATTTGCTTGCTCTGACTGTTATAACCAATATATCAACTCTGAACCCTGAAAATATCATCAATTTCTTTGAGTTATTTCAGAAGTCATAAGTGGCACTGAACTCAAACTGTTCATTGGATCCAAACCTGTTGAACCAATATAAGTTAAAAGAACAAGAGTTTTCTCTGAATCATCTGATGCTTATTTCATTGTCAATAAATAAGCATTACAGCAGCACAACACTAAAAATCATAAGTACTTTATAGGAGCTGAAAAGGTGTTTAATACTACTCTTATTATTTGCTTAGCAAGAACTACACTCAATAATTAAAAGCACTTAAGGGCTTTATCCAGTTTTTCCTAAATTAGTTGAGGATAAATCCTGTATATTTTCCCTTTACTAAATAAAAAATTACTACACTCTGTAATAGAGTAGCTTCTTAATTGATAAGACATGGATTGAAATGAACTGATTATTAGAAAGACTGCTGTGATAGGGGCCCTACAATGGGGCTATATCACACTTATTTTAGGACAAGGTTGGGCACAGCAATAGTGCAATAATAACACTATGTTATGAAGTATTAAGCAAAACTTCTCTAGGAATATGTTATTAAAAGCTTCAAATAACTGCCCAGTTCTCTCTCTGGATTATTCAGGAATTAAACCCCCAAACTTCAAAATCCTTACTTAGGATTTTTTATATTTGCAAAAAGCATCTGAGCATGTGTTAATAATTATATAAAAGATCAATCATGTTTAATAAAATATATTGTTTGAATCTACTGTAAATTCAGAGCATGAACGTGAAAATGTGGGGTTGTCAAATCCTTGGACCAAATTTCAAATCACTTTTGGGGCAACTCAGCTGAGTGAAAAATAAAATATTTAATAAAATCAACCATTTAAATTGACGTTTTTGTTTTATTTAAATTGCAAATTTTGAATCTCTTGAGCAGATAACTCAACAAACAAAAAACAAAACACAACAAACAAATGTGGGATACATGAGTCAGAAATGCGGTTATCTAATGTACAATTTGAGATTTCCTGTATGTCAAACAAATCATAGACATCATGTAAAACTTAACAAATCTGAAATTGCGGGATTGTCAAATCCAAGAACCAAATTTCAAATCAAAAATGAGGTGAATTTGAAATAAATAGAATTTATGGGTGTCTCAAAAAGGATGCTAAATAATCTAGAGTAGTTTTTACTAATTTTTTTAGGAATCATAGGTATTCTCAAAAATCACCATATTCTATTTTAGGACGGCTAAAATTTAGATGCTTGATTACAGTAAATTTTAGAAAACGCTAATAATAAAGTAGATTTCTATATTATAAATTATTTTTACCATCTTGCCTTTTCTTTGGTGTGTTGATGGTTTATTTGCTATTGATAGGATGATTGCATTTAATTGGATAGTTTTACCTCCACTTGTCTTGGTAATAGGAAATCAAGTTGAATCCGCGAGGCCAGCTGGTCTTGGGGAGGCAACTTGATTTTCTATTGCCCAGGCAACTGGAGGTGAAACTATCCAATTAAATGCAAGCATCCTATCAACAGCAAATGAACCACCAACACACTAAATAAAAGGCAGCATGATAAAAATAATTTTATATATATAAATCTACTTTATTATTAGTGTTTTCTAAAATCTACTGTAATCAAGTATCCTTAACAGCAATCTATTTTCACATAGTGTAGTAATACAGTGATGTTTTACTTTGAAGTTTTCTTTCCTGAATTTTCTTCCTTTCTTGAAAGGAAGGTTTTTGGCCTCTGGCTACACCAGGGGGCAAAAAACTTTTAAAAAAATTCTGCATCATCAGGAGGATAGCTCATATATCATTGTATTGTTGTGTAGTTGCTATAATATAGATTTGGAGTGCATAATATTGCATCATTTCCAGTTTAGACAATTTTACATTTCACTTAATTTCATGTCTAAACATGGTTGTTGAGATTGAATTTTTCATTTGATTTTATCAAGAGTGGAGCTTCTTGATTTAGGTTGATTTGTTCTAGTTTTTTACCGTACATTCAATTTGGATTCCAGTTACCGCAATTAATATTTGAGTGTACTAGTGGCATTCAAAAGTGACTTGAATTTGGTTCTTGGATTTGACAATCCCGCAATTTCAAAAACTATAGCAAACTTAATGAAAATGGTTGATGGGTTTGAACACTTTAAATTGATTCCAGTTAATTCTTTTTGTCCATTGGAAATATGCAGTACAACTTGAACTTTGCAAAGTGTCTATGAGTTCCCGCATTTTTAAAAATTCAAATAAAAATACAAAAAGATCAATTTAATTAAAAAAAGGATATCCTGCAAAAGTGATTCAAAATTTGGGCCAAGAGTTTGATAATCACAAATTTTTATGTTCAGGTTCTGAATTTAAAGTATTATATTCTTTCTTGAGGTTAAATATGTGCTGTAAATATTGGATACTGTGTTTTTTGCCTAGTGTTGCAACCAAGTCACCCTCCTTGCCTGCTAATGTATCTTACAATACACAGGGGGCACTTGAAAATCTGCTGCTTGATGTATCTAACAACATGGTCCAATCCAAAGGCAGTATCAAACTGCAGGCACTTTCTCCTAATTAGGAGCGCTACCAAGCCAACCTGCTGATCCCCGTACAAGTTATTCCTTGGCTTCAAACCTTACATGGAGCATGCCACCACCTTGTGGCCTTGTGCCCTTCCCCATATAGTATATTAATCACAATATTCCAAAATAAACAATACCTTATACTATTATTATTTCTATAATTTCTATTGAACCGTTGTCTTCCCTAATCAAATACTGAACTCTAATTGGTTCAGTTATAGCACTAGAATAAGAAAAATGTATAATTAGAAGACCAAAGCTGTGTATTGATGCCTTCAGTCTTTGTATTAAGATTTAAATTATCCTCTGTAAATTCAACCCTAAAAGATCCAAAACTCTTCTTTTTGAGATTTATTAAATTGGCTTGTAATAAGATTGAAAACCAGGCAGTCTTGATTTACAGGGTTCAAATTATTTGGATTTTATCATCTAATCATATTTTTATATAAAATGCAAAGAATTAAATAGTTAAAATACTTCTATTGCCATGGGATACTATATCCAATCTCAAGCTGCATGCCTTGGCTTTCACTTTTAATAGACAAAGTTTAAGCCTAAATTATCTTTCAAAATTTGTAAAAAAAAGACTTATGAAGGCTTGATTTTATATAAGGTTTGATCTTATCTAAGCATCTAGGTACTTTTTTAGGTTCAGTTTATAAGCCAGATTCTTTTGTTTTTTATTAGACTAGATGTGATGACTTTGCAAAGGTTATCTTAGCTAAAAAATGGTAGATCTTCTAATTTGCTTGTCCTATATCATCCAAGTATGCTATCAAATATGCTATCACAGTTGCCCTCTTTAATCCCAATCATAAAAACAGGATCATGCCTTTGCCAAATAAAAGGTTTGGCTTTTCCAAGCCCTATAAAATTTTAAAAGTGCATATTCTCATTTCTTTTTAAATCATGGAAATTTATCCATAATTTTTATCAAGTAGCATTGATTTTTCACTATTTAACATGAATTTTATTTAAAATGATGTCTCTAAACTCTATTGGAATGCCAAATATAAGAATCATGAGCTTTTTTATTTAAGGCCACTTCTTTAAAAGACAACTTTGTCAAAGCTTTCTCTACCAATAAGCCTACTAAGGGCAACACCTTCCAAAATGTCTGTGGATTTCCCAGGGCTGAGGGAGCTAGTCATAATCCTTTAATTTCCCTCTTCATAATTGTTCTCAGTAACCCAAGGTAATAATTTCATATAAACTTTTATCCTGATACTAAATCTGACCCTACGGCTGAGAAAGAGCTTTTTGTAACCCTGAGCTCATGTTGTGGTTGATATTAAACTGTGAGAAACTGTCTAAATTGATTATGTTTTGCTTGTTGCAGCTGAACTAACCAGGCTCATTAATCTGAAAATAACGCATGAAAAGGATTTATAAAGATGGTATAATAACTATTATATATTATATATTGGTTTATAGAGCTATAATTGGCCTTTGATCCACCAATTTAAGTAGAATTTTGTTATTTGTTTTTGGTATAGTTTTATTGGTTAGTGAGTGGTTATTTGACATTTTTTGATCTCAATATTTTAAACTTTTGATGCCTGTGGGAAATTTATCACAATTTTTATCATATGGCAGCTATTTGAGACTACAGAGCGTGATTTGATTCATGGTTCTGCTGGTATAGAACCATTGGTTGCAAACACTTCTCTGCTTCTGAGCAGTTGGGCAGTTATAAATGAGGATTGGTTCTTTTAGATGCTTATAAATGCTTTTAAAAATTCTTTCAGGTTAAAGTCATGTAGCCTTGATGTGGCTGCCTGAATAAAATTTCTTAAATTGTTCACAGTGTATTTAAATATATTTTCCTGTGATGCTTGAAAAACTATCATTATTGCACAAAATTTGATTCAGGATTAGAATGCTATTTTTAGACATATAAATTGGGTCTCCAGCTTTTTATGACACATTTAAAAGCTCTTTCTTTGAAGTTGCCTTTGAACTGTCTTATAGTCCTGTGAACGTCATTACAGTGATAAAAAAGTGTGAATCAAATATGTTATTTGTTATTAAGAATTGTAATTCTTTAGACATCCCAATAAGATGATCAAGTGTATCAAATGCAAAGGTTTTGAGGCTAAACCAATAAAATTTTTAACTATAGAATGAAGTATAAGATGTGCTATATCAATGCCTTTTTATGAATCATTTAAATTTCACTGTGATGAATTTATAATGAAGTAAAACTAAAGCATCATTTAGCCTTTTAATGCACTTATTGGCCTGAAAATAGTATAGATTGTAAACCTTTATTATCTTTATCCTTGTGATACATCTGGTCTTCAAAGTCCACTAAAGCATTATGGGTTGTTGTGACTGCGGCTAGCTCACGCCTGCTAAAGTATCTAACAGCTCAGAGTATCTTGTAGCTGATGTTGATTTACAGGCAATATCTTCTAAATAAAAGTGCTGTCAATTCAATGTGCTGATCCCTTGCCTAAGATATTCCTAACCCAGACCTTATTCAGAACCTGCCACAGTGCCACCCCCAGGTAGACTTGTGGCTTTCTAGTATAGTATATTAATTACTTTGTTCTCAAATAAACACCATCTTATTCCTATTCTTGAACTTTTTATTGAACTGTTTTCTTCCTAAACCTAAACAATGAACTATAATCACTTCAGTTCCAATAGGGTCAAAGCCAGAGATCAACTGGGTTGGGGGTCTATTTTTAGGTGTTCAACCAGTACAAAAACCAAAATAGTGGGCCTTACACGTATAAACTCTCCCAGAACAATTTCAACAAGCATCATGGCATCTGCAGATGGGCCATTGGTTTTGTATTTGCTGGACCATCTTAAGGTCTATAAAGTTCTTGGGATGCTTCTGTGGGCTCTCATTAGATAAACCCTTGCCCTCTCAGCAAGAGACCCTCTGCTTCAGTTATCTTTAAAAGGTTTGTATCCCCAATCAGCTACAGTTAAGAGGCTTGTGGTTTCTTTTTTGGCTTCTCAACCTCTCAGCATCATGCTAGGAGATCACAAGGAACTTCTACATTTTTTTAAAAAAACTTTTTGGATATTATTATTTGTGTTTATTAAGCTTTAGAATAAGATCCCTTTAAACCCTCTATACTTGGTTCTCATTATATTGAAGCAACCAAACAATAATATTTCAGTTTTTGATTGGGGACAACAACAGTCCAAAAAAAAGGACAAGGATAAGAGGAACAAGATCAGGCTTATTAATTGGGATTGTGACCAATCCACTATATGGGGAGAGCTACCAGGGGGTGGCCTGGTCCCATGTAAGGTTTGGGACCGGGGAACAACCTGTGGGGGGATCAGCAATGTTGGATTGGCAGCCCTCCTAATTAGGGGATAGTGCCTGTAACTCAACATCCCCAGAAGATTGATCCTTGCCGCTAACACATCCTGGGACAGCTCATCAAGCGCCCCCTGTGTACCGGGAGATAGGTTAGCTGGCAAGAGGGGGATATCAGTTGCAACGCTCTGCCATGAGCTCCTTGCTCTGTAGCAAGGGTGGCTTCAATCTTCCATCATCATCTGGATCAGCTCTAGTAGTATGCCAGGGGGACTCTTTTTATTACTGGGTAGGACTTTGATGCCCCCTGAAGGGTTTTAAAGGCCCTTGTGTAGATACTTTCTGTTTCCCCAGGAAGCAGGAAGAAGTCAAATGAGAGCACTCACCTTCAATGTGAGAACATACAACCCATAGTCAGTAAAAAGGCCAGAGCATCCAATAAAGATACTGTCATGTAACCAGGTCTCTGAATCTCCTACTGCTCCAGGTTCTATTGTGTAGCATGGCATATAGTTCTTGCCTTGGCTGTAGGCCATCATCATGTAAAGGGGTACCCCATCATTGTTGAGCATCTTCAACCCCTCTGCCAGGACCAACTCTCCTTGGACCTTGGCAGATCTCTTATGGGGGAATAGATTCTGGCCTTTGTCACATATGTACTTCCCTAACCGGTTGGGGTTGAAATGAGCCTCAAGCCTGCATTGCTGGGGTGCAGGATAAGATTGACTACAAGATTAGAAGCCATGATGCCCTTGGAGACTGGACCATTTGGTAAGGGTACCTCTTTAAAAGCCTCTTGATAAGGTTGATTAGAGAGTCATGTGTGTGGACCCCTTTTTTGCTAGCAGTGTTATCTGACCTTTGGTATGGTCCTGGAAGCTTGCTTTCATATTCACACACATAGCCCTTGCCTCTTCCTGCTCCCTTCTGATTGTTGCAATGAAAAACATAGCCGTCACAGGCATACTTGCATCCCCTTTGACAGGCATTAGAGGGGAACCCAGGGAACTTCTTTGGAGGCTTAAGCTCTTCTTTGACATTATGTATATTTTGAGCCTTGAGGAGATCCCACATGTCAGTTGGTGCTTGATAGTAGCCCGACATAAAATCATCTGTATCTCCTTTAACAATACTCGGTGAGGAGGATGGAGGTGCAGATATGTTAGGCGGCGGAGGGGGATTATCTGGAGTTGGATTCTTGCACTTCTTGGACTGAGATGAGCTTGATTCCTTGGGGCTATATTCCTTTGAGCTTGGTTCATCTGGGCTTGGCTGGGGTTCTGGACTCTTGGGTATTTTTTTCCCCCTGCTTGTTTAGTGAAATCTCATCCCCTTCTGATTGATACCAGCTTAGAGAAGAGGAGGGGTCAGGGGAGGGCTCTTTGCTTTCAGGTTCTGGGGTCTATTCCTTTGTCTTCTGTTTATTTAAGGGCTCTTTGACAGATTCTTGTTGGGTATGGGCTTTGGCCTTTTCAGAGGCTTTGGGCAGGTCCTTGGTTGGCTCAAGATTCTTGGGTGGCTTTTATGAAGATTTGTCTTCAATGATTAGGTTAAAGCTCATAAAGTAAGTATAATAACATGAAACATGAATAAAGTTAGATAATAATCACTGGTTTTATTTTTATTGGGAAGCAACCAGTTTATAGAAGTAAAAATAGTGCTTTTTTAGGCATTTCATTAGTAAAGAATATAAAAAACATGCTTAAATAAAAAGTCAGCATTCAGGTAGTCACAGTAGTCAAAAATATTCCATTTAGGCTGCCAGCATAAAAAAGCGCTTTAGTTTCAAAAGCCAGCATGCCAGAAGTCACCACAAGACCAGAAACCACTATACTAATCTCTTATAAAGCTTTGTTAACATTTTCCAGAGCCAGTTCTTCAAGGCAGAAATCAATTGCTTTTTAATTTTAAAAAGTTGAGGCCTTGTATCTGCAGCTAATGAAAGATAAACAGTAGGGATCACAGAAGGAGGTCTAGAGTACAGCTTGGGGTACTCTGGTCTGCCTTATTGTTGTGTTCTGAGGCGCAACACAGATATACAACGGGGAATCCTAACCTTAGGATTGGATTTGTACTAAGTCTCAGTTAGATGACAGGGAAGGCAAATGTGTTTACCTTGCGGCCCTGGATGAATATTCTCTAATAGGTGTGGCTAGAGAGAGGCGCAGAAGTACAGAAGACACAAAGACAAAAATGTGAATAGAACTTAATTTTATTGGTAGAATAGGAAATGGATTATATAGTGGTTAGGAATACCACAAAACACTACCAGGACGGTAGGATCACTTGCCACAAGCATGAGTGGGGCAAGTGAGTTGCGTAGAGTCAGGAAACCAAACAATCATATTTCCTGATGCAGAAACTAGTTCATTTTGAGGGTTGAAAGCAAAAGCAAGAGATTTGTCTTCAAAATGGCCCACCAAAGGCAAAATCAAAACATAGTGAATGCCGTTATTCACAACATTGCCCCCCTCTAGATTGGCCTTAGGGGGGTGATACTTGCGGAGGAACTTGGCGTGTACTCAAGCAAAAGGACAACCACTGGAGAGGAGCTTTATAGTGTACTCAAATCCTTGTTTGAAAGTCACTTCTAAAGGACCAATCCACAGGGAGTCCAGCTTATGTGCGCGCCTACCCACATGGTGTTGGTAGTACAGGACATGGTCACCAACATCAAACTCAGGCAAGGGGGAGCGCCCAGTGTTGTCAGGAGAGAGCTCAAGCACCTTAGTCTTATATGCAGAAGTGTAGGCAGTGGCCTGTATATCAATGATGCGGTTGACTAAGTCTTTGGTGTGGTTGTCAGGGTTCATGGCCTTATCAGAGGAGAGTAGGGGAACCCCCAAGAGCAACAGAGTGGTGGCTTCACGCCCATACAACATGGCAAAGGGGGAGTACCCTGTATCCAATGCCTGCTCAGACAATAGGCAAAGAGTGCAGCAGGTAAGTATAGATCCCAATTGGCAGCGTCAGAGTAGGTGAGTTTCCTCATGATAGAAACTAGTGGCAAGTTGGTACGCTCAACTGCCCCATTAGTAAAAGGATTATAGGGGGCAGAGAAAGACTGGTGAGTTCCTAGAGTTTCAATAACAGATGTTACAAGTTTGGTATTGAAGTTGGTTCCGTTGTCTGATAACAGCACTTGAGGGCAGCCATGGCGGTAGAAAACATCCTGCAGCAGGAAGGCAGCAGTAGTCTTAGCAGTGATGTCCTTAGTAGGGCAAGCTTCTACCCACTTGCTAAAGTGGTCAACGGCAATCAGGATAAAGTAGCATCTGGAGCGTGGATGGGGGAGAGGGTCTACAGCATCAATGCTAACCGTATGAAAAGCGTGTTGAGGGGGAACCAATTTGAATTTGTGAGAAGCAGCTTGGGGCCTCTGGAGTTGGCAGTCATGGCAACTAGCTATGACATCTGGGATCAAAAGGCAAAGAATCTCCCAGAAGTAATTCTTCTGAAGCCAGTCAAAAGTCTTGGCAATGCCTCCATGGCCAGTTTCTTTATGAGCTTGCAACACTAAGGAGAGGCAAAGACTAGGGCGCATGTATGACAGGTATTGACCCCACACCTTCTTGAATAGTTGGTTATCGCGTATGAGGGTGTCTTCAGACAATTTGGCCAGGGCAAGTTGAACCTCTTCTGTCTCACTTTCCCAGGAAGAAGGGTAGCCAATTAGCTTGTACAAGCGGTCTGCCTCAGCAGGATGTAGGGCAAGGATAGGCATTTGGGACAACCCATCAGTGTTCTGATGTTGAATCCCGGGGCAATGGAGCACAGTGAAGTCGTAACCTTGCAGGCAGAGGGCCCATCTGGTTAAGCGTCCTTCAGGCTCCTTAAGTTGTTGTAACTATTTGAGCAAAGTGTGGTCAGTGACGACAGTGAAATGGGTACCATATACGTAGTGGCAGGATTGTTTGACTGCATGCAGCACAGCAAGGCACTCCTTCTCTGTAACACTATAATTCTTTTTATGCTTATTTAGCACACAGTAAGTATAGGCTACAGGGTGGTCTACACCTTTGTTGTTGAACTGAGCCAAGATAGCCCCAATAGCAAGGTCACTAGCATCAGTGTAAAAGATGAATTCCTTATTGTAATTGGGGTACACTAAAATGGGCACTTCTTTTTTGAGTTTCTGCTTTAGAGTCTTGAAGGCCTGCTGTTGGCTGGTGGTCCATTCAAAAGGAACATTATGCAACAGTTGGACCAGAGGTTTGCTAGTATCAGCAAAATCAGGAATGAATTGTCTATAGTAACCCATCATGCCCAGAAAGACTTGTATTTCTTGTAGGTTGGTGGGCAGAAGCATTTTGTCAATGGCTTCAACCTTCTTGGTAATTGGACAAATCCCCGTTTTGGTTACTTCATGGCCCAGGAATGCAAGGCGTTCTTTGAAAAAAGCACACTTAGAGGGCTTTAACTTGAGGCCAGCTTCTTGGATCTTTATGAACACCTCTTTAAGATGGGCTAGGTGATCAGTGAAAGTTGCGCTGAAGACTGTTATATTATCCAGATAGACTAAGACACACAGCAACTTCAAGTCACACAGGATGGAATCCATGGCCCTCTGGAAAGTTGCTGGGGCATTACAGAGCCCTTGCGGCATGCAGGTAGGTTCAAACAGTCCTTCTGATTTGATGAGAGCAGCCTTCTGACGGTCTTCAGGAGAGAGGTCAACTTGCCAGTAACCAGATGCCAAATCCATGGCAGAGAAAACTTAGAACCCCCAAGGCATCAAAGAGTGTCATCAATGCACAGTAAGGGATAGGAATCTTTCTTGGTTAGAGAATTAAAGTTTTGATAGTCCATCACAATCTGGTGGCTCCCATCCTTTTTCTTTAAGATGAGCAGAGGAGAAGCCCAGGGACTTTGAGAGGGAGCTAGCAGTCCAGTGTCCAGCAGTTGTTTGAGCTCCTTAGAAACCTGTGCATCTTCCACTTGGCTGCAGCAACATGGCTTGGCACAAAAGGGAGGAGCATCTCCTGTGTCAATCTGATGAATCACACCTTTGGCCTGCCCATAATCAGTGCTATCTTTAGCAAAGATATCTGAGAATTGGTCTAGCAAATCAAGCACCTCTTTCGGTTGAACTGAGGACAACTGAGGGAAGTCTTGGGCAGTGAACAGAGATAGGACTTGAGGCTTGTCTTGGGTAGGTTAAAGTCTTGAAACGTTCCAAAAGGGTGAAGGGACAAGACACCAGGGGCATTTAACAAACTTCTGTAACTACAACCTGTCCTCTAGATACTGTCATAAGAAGCGCAGTAAGGTTGGCAACTAGTAATTGAATGGGATCCTTGTGGGAAACGTCTAGAATTCCAGGACAAAGGTAAGGCTTGTTACGCCCCAGCAAAGGAGGAGAATGCAGCTCTAAGAAAGTCTGTTCAGGTAGTCATATGATATCTGGGAGTCTAGGATAGCTTGAGAGCCTGGAGGGATGGTGACAGCACACGTGGCCATGAGAGGGATTCCCTCAGTTGCAGGACAAGCCATGGGAGGACACTTCATGTTGGTGGAATGGGTTTGGTATTTTAGGGTGAAAACCCCAGTGGGATACTCCAATGTACATGTCTTCAAACGTTTACCAGGAACTTTGATTGGCTCCTCAAAGATCAGAGGGACTTTGTACCCTAGGATAGAAAGATAACCATCCTTTAGGTTGATAATCCCATTATATTCCCAAAGGAACTGGGTACCAACCAAAAGGTTGTAGCTCTCATTTTCTAAAACAACAGCTGTTGTAGCCAACAGGAGTTTGCCAAATTGCATTGGCAAGGCAGATTATGCGCCAATGGCGCAAGTCATGGAGAGACCAGTGGTGCCATAGGATTGATGGTAGTTGAGGTCGGGGGCCAGCTTAAGTTTCTTCACCAGTTTAGAAGAAACAACATTGACAGGAGATCCAGTGTCCAGGACAGCTTTGATTTTTACTTTCTGAATAGATATCTCTACCCGGGTGGCAAAACAGCCAAGATATCCTGCGCCTCAGCTAATTCCTTGTTCCATTTCTCAATCATGCATCTTAGTCCTGGGAACTCCTTATATACGGTTTGGAGAGGGAGTGAGACAGATACATTATTGAAAACGGCGTCTGCAACCTCAGCGGCTTCCTCTGATGATTCCACCAATACAGGGGACTGTTTTGCCTGAGTAAGATAGGGGCAGGATACAACTGCTTTGGCCTCAGACAAGGGCTTGGTGGTAGTTGTAGTCTTCCCAGATTGTAGCTTGTAGGGAACTGCAATAGTCTCTGGGACGGCAAGAACAAAATACCTGTATGCATCAGGGTCTTCAACATCAGATTCATCCACATCAGAATCATCAGAAATGTCATGGACTTAGGAGGGTAGAAGGAGCCTCATCATCAGCAGGCTCAGAGTCAGTAGCAGGAGGAGGTATAGAAGGAGACTGGAAAGAATTGTCAACCAAGCGCGTCTCTGCCTCTAGGTTGACTGTTCTTTTCCCGACTAATCCTTGGGATCAGCTCCTTCAACCTGCGGATTGGTGCAAACGCAAGAGTGGTGACCTATCTGGCTGCAGTTGTGGCAACCCTGACGTCAAGGAGGATTTTGTGAGTTCATAGTGAGGATACAAGGGCCGCAAGAAGAAGAGCCAGAGTTGGAAGCAGCATGACTCTCCCAAACAACTGCCCCAGAATGGATAAGATGCATATCCTGTAGCAGTGTCTTTATACTTTTCATGGAGGACATCATAGCCTTGTGGGCCTTGAAATAAAGACACAGGAGTTGATTCACCTTGAGGGCCTGGGTGCAGGCCATATACGCTTCATGCGCCGTCAATTGTCTGTGTGTTATTAATTGTTGTCCCTCCATGTAAAATCTGTCTGCAAATTCAGCTAACATCTCTTTGGGCTTGAAAAATATGTGCATGAAGGCATACTTTTTCACCTCCAGGCTAAGATCACCACCAAATTTGTCAATCAGAAGCTGTTTCATGTCTTACCAGGTCTCAATGATGGGTAGCTCTGGCACAACTACTTCTTGACAGGTTGGGTGTAGACAGGTTAGAATGTGTTCCTTCTTAACCTTGTCTGATGCTCGCCTCATGGCTGTTTCATAAATAGTTATGAAAGCTGCAATAGTTCAGGTTTTGGGATCAAAGACTTGCTTAAAAGTAGGTTTGAAGTGTGCCTTGGGAGTCAGATCACCATTGCTGCTATCAAGTACATTTATGCGCAGGGAGAACTCAGCTTCAGATTCAGAGGGGGGTTGTCTAGCCCATAGTTGTCAAACACTTTCTTCAAGGGTTGTCAGAGTATCAGTAGTTCTGGCACCCATAGTGTTGCTAGAGTGGTCTGCCCTTCAGTAACATCTAGGCGTTGTCCTTGGGTAGTGACAACAGTGGAGAGCTCAGCCAGCCGCAAAGTAAGGGATGGACCCACTGACAGACAGGGGGCAAATCTGTTGTTTACTAAATCAATCAGCTCATTCATCTCCTGAACGTCCCTGTCCAACTCAGTCTGGTCTCGTTTCAAATGGTCCACCTCATTAGCTAGGGCAATCAACTCCCTAGCACAGTGGATTTGGGGAGCCCCCTCCAACCAGGACAACAGCCATCTTCCTTGCTAACCCCAAGTGGGCTAGCAGCGGCCGTCACTACCTCACGTAAAGCAGCAACTTCTTGCTGTAATTCAGCAACCTGAGCAGTCAGCACAAGAACCTGGGGGTCAGGTTGAGGCATTTCAGTAGGACGTCCTTGGCTACAAGTGGAAGCGCGTAATTCCCAGATGGCCTCCCAGATCCTCTGTTCCCTGTCCACCAGATCATCAGCAGGAGGAGAAGGCGGAACATCAGGTTTGGGAGTAGACAGCTCATTCACCTGACTCTGAAGTTTGGCTATATCAGCAGCAGTGGTAGCTCTCTCTTGATCAAATTCTGCACTGAGCTCATTTAGACCTTGGGCGGCAAGGTCAGCTACCTGCTGCAATTGCTCAAAGGAATAGACACTGAATGTAATGAGCTGTTGCACTAGGCGTTCAAATTCAGAGAGAAAAGCGTTTAGGGTGGAGTCTAATTGAGTGCGCCAGGGTTGTTCTAACTGGTGAAACTCATGTAGCCGCTCCCTAACAAACTCAGGGATGGACTGGCGCATTTGCTCAATAGAATTGACTAACCATGTTTGAGAGATGACAAAATCACGCTGATTGTCAGATACCAGGGAGAACAGGGAATGAATCCATTGTTGGTAGGCGGCAAACTGGTCCCAATGATGGGTAACAGCTGCTTGTAGAGACAAGATCTCTTGAACGTGGAGTCTTAACACCATCTGGTGATGGGCCAAGGCAGGCTGTACAAAGGATGACAGCAGGTGATCAGCAGAGCCAGCGCTGAGAGGAGATGTTGTGGAAACTGAGGGGCCACAATTAACTCATAGTATTCAGCACAGCTAAACTGTAGCTGAAGGCAAGGGATGGCCCCGTCCTGAGCTATCCCAAGGGCTACCGCCATGACTTGATCTAAGTCAGGGGTACCCATGGGGTAAGCAGCTAGGCGGGGACCATTTCCAAGGTTCAGTACAGTAGGGACAATAGGCGGGTTGGTGATGTCTTCCTCAATAGGAGGGTTGGTAATTTCAGGCAAGGTTGACTCCCAAATAGGCGGAGGCAAGGGACCTGAAAACGTAGATGCAAAAGGGGTAACTGAGGGGCTTACAGCCCCTGTAGTGAGCACCATTTTTGTTGTGTTCTGAGGCGCGGCACAGATACACAACAGGGAATCCTAGCCTTAGGATTGGATTTGTACTAAGTCTCAGTTAGATGACATGGAAGGCAAATGTGTTTACCTTGCGGCCCTGGATGGATATTCTCTACTAGGCGTGGCTAGAGAGAGGCGCGGAAGTACAGAAAACACAAAGACAAAAATGTTATTAGAACTTAATTTTATTGGTAAAATAGGAAATGGATTGTATAGTGGTTAGGAATACCACAAAACACTACCAGGACGGTAGGATCACTTGCCACAAGCATGAGTGGGGTGAGTGAGTTGCGTAAAGTCAGAAAACTGAACAATCATATTTCCTGATGCAGAAACCAGTTCATTTTGAGGGTTGAAAGCAAAAGCAAAAGATTTATCTTTGAAATAGCCCACCAAAGGCAAAATCAAAACATGGTGAATGCTGTTATTCATGACACTTATCATACCATTACATATGTGCTTTCTGTTAAGCAGCAGTGTTTAAGTAATAAACCAGCAAAGGTGTCAGCATGGTGACAGTTTGCCTATTCTATAGTGGTTTTCCTATTAAATCTCAATCAAACTATGTCACTTTGTTTGTTTAGCCAAACACCTTTGTTGTGATTTAGGCACTGCGTTTATTTGACACAAATTCAACCTTACTATGCATATTAAGTTCTAGTTTGAACTTATGCACTTTGGCGTATACAGACTTCTTTAATTAAGCTATATATCCATCCAATGGATTTAACGTAACAATAGATACCTTAATAGCATAAGGACACTATGAAAGTTGTTACATGTCTTTGTAAATGTGTATTATGTTATATATTTAATAAAAACAGTATTACAAAAAATGAAGAATAGTCATTTTTAGAGCATTGTGGATTTTGTTAAGAAATCTATAGATCCTTATCTGGGGCCAACATCCAGATATCACTTACTGGAGGTGGCCTAGATGTAAAATTAAAAAGGTACTTACATTTTTGTAGTGAACTATGTTGGTCTTTTGGCTTAAATTAAGCCTTTGTTTAACTGATGTTGACATTATGACTGTTTCTTTTAAACTTTGCAATTCTCGCTTAATAATTCACTATGAAAAATTAGCTTGGCTTTGGAAATGTCTGATCCTGGAGGATAGATACTAAATTAATGTTGACTTACTGGATGTCAAAAAGTTGTTGAGGTTCAGCAAGTTGACTTGGGGAATGAGTTAATGCTGGCGGCTGCCTTTAGTTAGGGAGTAAATTGGTATAAATTGATATGGTAACCATAGTCTGCTTGGTAAACCTTAGGGCTTTGAGATCAAGGTACCTCACTCTGGGAGGCCCCTTCTGCCGGTTTTTAACACACATGATGGGTATTGGGGGCAACCTCCAGAATTAACTCATTCTGCAAGTTGACCTACTATATGTTGATAATCAGAATTAAAAATACTTTAATGTTGACAGCATTGAAAAGTCAGAATTAAGTTTTAACTCATGCAGACTACTAAATGTTGACACTTTTTTAATAAGCAGAAACCTATTTCCTGAACATTTTACTTAATAAAAATTAAGCTCCAAGATACTTTTTAGGGTAATGTGATAACATAGATTTTAAAATTTTCATAAAAAATTATACATGAATATTAAAAAAAATCATAAAAATACACTTTTATTTTTATTTTACTATGAAATTAGCTATCTTTACTATAATAAATTTTTCCCACTTATAAAAACAAAATAAATCTAATATACAAAAAAATACTACATAAAGTTTCACGTATTATAGCAGATTATAGCAATCAGAAACAGGAATATAAAGTTTTTTTCTATATTGAAAACTACAAAAAATATTTGATTCACTAGTAAAATACCAATATAGGCCATGCAATACAGTCTAAAGCATCAAAATATCAATAAAAAACCAATGATTTTATAAAAACATTATCATAAAAGATTAATGATTTATTTAGAAGAGCTGTTTATTTAAAAAAAATATACTTAATATATAAGAACTATATAAAAAATTAGGCAATACTCAATAAATTTAATGAAAAGCTAGACTGTAATAACCTGGTTGCCAGTAGGAACTGTGGCAATCTTCTTGATGTATTCCCCAATCTCTGAAAGCTTATATTTGGCCTTGACAACGTCCTTGATCTTATCTTGATACTGTTTCTCTTTGGTGGTTCTCTTCTTCTTAGATGGGCGGTTCTCAATATTTCTGATGAATGCAGCAGTCTTCCTCTGTTAGACTTTGAGATGCTCATATAAGGTTTTGTATCTGGGCTTGATTCCAAAGGAGGACTCAATATGCTTATGCCAGCCCTCCAAAGATGAAGTAGTTTTCATCTCATCCTTAAGAACTGCCTGGTAGCAGTTCCAGTGGGCTTTGGCTCTGGGCTTGCTCTGGCACTTAGTGACCTTACATCTAATCCACTGTGGTTCATAATATTCAATGAAAGGGTAGAAGGCACCATCATGTTTCTTGGCATATGAATCCTGGCATAGGAGCTCAAAGGCTTGTCCAGCATGCTCTGGCTTTACAAAGGCTAGTGCTACAAACTGCAGAATTAAGAACTTGCACTTTCCTGATGTATCTAGACAGTGGAGCTTGCTGAGCTCAGGTAGACCCTTTAGTTGCCTGTTGACAGCCTGTCAATAATGGAAAAAGCACCCCTGTACCTCTCCATCAAAGGTATTTACAAAAGCGTTATACTGGGCAGTTTCATAGTCCATCATTATAGTTGAGGGGCCAAGTGCTTTATCTTGAGCTTCTTTTTCTGCAGCAAGGGTGGCTTCATCCTTTTCATCATCATCTGGATTGGCTCTAGTTTTATGGTCAGGGGGACACTTTCTATTACTTGGTAGGGCTTTGATGCCCTCCTGAAGGATTTTAAAGGCCCTTGTGTAGATCTCTTCTGTTGCCCCAGGAAGCAGAAAGTAGTCAAATGGGAGCACCTTGCCTTCAATATGGAAATGTACAACCCATAGTTGGTAAAAAAAGTGAGGGCATACTGCAAAGGTACCATCACATAACCAGGTCTCTGAAACCCTCAACTACTCCATGTTCTGTTGTGTAGCATAGCATATAATTCTTGCCCCTGCTGTAGGGCCGTCATCATGTAAAAAGATACCTCATCATTGTTGAATATCTTCAACCCCTCTGTCAAGGCCAACTCTCCTTGGGTCATAGAAGATTTCTTACAGGGGCATAGATCTTGGCTTTTGTCGCATATGTACTTCACTAACTGGTTGCAGTCAGGGATGAGCTTCAGGTTCTCATTACTTAGGTGTATGGTGGCCTTAACTTCCAGATCAGAAGCCTTGACATCTTTGGAGACTGGGACTATTTGGTAGAGGTATCACTAGAGAAGCTTTTCAATAAGATTTATTGGAGCATTTCATGGGTGCTCTCCTTTTTCACTAGTGACTTTATCCCATCCTTCTGTATTGATTCTGGCAGCACAGCTTCTATCTTCACATAAAGAATTCTTGCTTCTTCTTGCTCTTTATCTGATTTTTGCAATTGAAAACATAGCCATCACAGACTAAACTTTCACCTCCTTTGACAGACATTAGAGGGAAAAACTGAGAGAACTTCTTTGGGAGCTTTAACTCTCCTTTGATGTTACATATATTTTGAAAATTTAGGGGATCACATGGGCCAATTGGTGCTTGATGATAGTCAGACAGGTAATCATCAGGATCTTCTTTATTGATACTTGATGAGGAGGATGGAGGTGTAGATTTGTTGGGCGGTGGAGGGGAATTATCTGGAGTTGGATTCTTGCGCTTTCTGGACTGGGATTAGCTTGATTCCTTGGGACCTGATTCCTTTGAGCTTGATTCATCTGGGCTTGGCTGGGGTTCTGGACTCTTGGGTATCATCTTTCTTCCTTGCTTGTTTAGTGGAACCTCATCTCCTTCTGATTGGTACTAGCTTGGAGAAGAGGAGGGGGCAGGGGAGGGCCCTTTGCTTTCAGGGTCTGGGGTCTTTTCCTTTGTCTTCTGTTTTGTTGAGGGCTCTTTGGCTGTTTTTTGTTAGGGTAGGGACTTTGGGCCTTTCCTGAGGCTTTAGGTACTTTCTTGGTTGACTTGGGGTTATTTTGTGGCTTCTTGGAAGATTTGTCCTACAATAATTAGAGTAGAGTTCATAAAGTAAGAATAATCATGTGAGACATGAATAAAATTAAATAATAATCACTTGTTTTAAATTTTATTTTTAATTAAATAGTTTATAGAAGTATAAAAAGTAATTTTAGAGCTAGTTTATTATTAAAAAATAGAAAAAAACCCATGTTTAAATAAAAAGTTGACATTCTGGTAGTCACAGTAGTCAAAAATATTTAATTTAGTTTGTCAGCATTAAAAACGCTTTAATTTTGACGTCAACATGCTGACAGTCAGATTTAAAGTAGAAAAACACTATGTAAATTACTTATAAAGCTTGGTTAATATTTTCTGGAGTTGGTTTTTTAAGCCCAAAATTGATTATTTTTAAATTTAAAAAAATTAAAAGTGTTGCATATGTAACTTATGAAAACTAAATGATAGGGATTGTAGAGGGGAGTCTGAAATACAGCCCTGGGCTCTTTGGCCTGAATTACCATATCATTGCTTGTGTGCTTTTTGTTAAGCGGCAGTGTTTTACTAATAAATAAGTGAAGGTATCAACATTCAGGCAGTCAGTGTTCTTTTATATCAACTCTCCTATTAAATCTTGCTTAAATTATGTCACTTTGTTTTCTTAGCCAAACCCCTTTGTTTTAATTTAGGCAACATGTTGATTTGAGACAAAGTTGACAATATAATTACATATATAAATTCTAGTTTTAACATATGTGAGTTGGCTTAAGTGGACTTCCAGAAATAAGCTATAGTTTATTCAGTGAGTTTAAAATAACAGTAAATATCTAAATAATACAAAGAATGCTCAGAAAGTTGGCATATGTCTTTGTTCAATGCTTATCTTAATATATATTTAATAAAAACAGTAGTATAAAGTATAAAAAGTAGTTATTTTTAGAATATTGTGTATTTTATTAAGAAATTTATGGATTCTTATTTGAGTTTGACATCCAGATATTACTTACTGTAGTTGACCTTAATGTAAAAGTATAAAGAAACTTTATATTTTCATAGTAAATTATATTAGTTTTTTGGCTTAAAATTAAGCCTTTGTTTAAATGGTGTTGACATTATGTCTGTTCCTTTTTAATTTTGCAATTCTGACTTAATAATTCACTATGAAAAATTAGCTTAGTTTTGGAAATGCCCAATTCTGGCGGATAAATACCAAAATAATGTTGACTTACTGAATGCCAACAAATTGTCAACATTCAGTAAGTTGACTTGCAGAATGAGTTAATTCTGGCAGATAAATACCAAAATAATGTTGACTTACTGAATGTCAACAATTTGTTGACATTCAGTAAGTCAACTTGTGGAATGAGTTAATTCTGGTGGTTGCCGTATTGGGTTACTGGTTCTCATGCATTCATAACTTTTGGGATCTTTTTGCACTCAACCCGAGCTACAGAAAGCACGGGCTTTTGGCTGGGTTGCTTGGGGTTCTTTAAAGGAGCAAGTATGTTGCTCAGTTAATTGGGTGGATATGTATCGGGGATCAATTGGGGATATTGGACTGGTCAGTGATCTTATAAGTCACTAGGGTGGTCTAGTTTCTGGTATTATCGCTGACTTGATTTTATGAAGGGCATTTGATTTCCAGAACCCACTTGCAGATATGACAATTAGTCAAGGTGAAGAGTATGCTGCTGTAGGGCCAGTTTGGAGAGTTTTGTATCAGGGTTCTAGGTAATATTGGGCAAGCTCCAGAATTAACTCATATAGAATGGAACATCCTCCATGTTGATAATTCTCAAAAAAAATTTCTTATTTTCAATATTAAAGAATATTTATTCTTGATTAAATAACTGACACTAATAATAGAAGTAATGTTTGATTTTTATTTTGATCTTTTAATTGAAATTATAAAAGATAAAGCAAAAACAATTTTTGAAATTGTTGACATGGAGGATGTTCCATTCTATATGAGTTAATTCTGGAGGTTGGCTAATATTGGTACCCGTCATATTGATGAGGTTGTCTTGTTGAAACCCCTAAGATGGAATATTATGGCTTGAATGCCAGGGCTCTGTATAAAATAATGATCCAAAATACTAGAAATGGTGCATGATGTTGGATTCGGGCCCCTGAAATTAAGTGGCATTAATAAGGCGGTACCTTTAACTGGGATCTATGAAAAACTACCTCGATTCACCCTTTTATGTTGAGGGTTCAAGGGGTGTATCGTAAGCACGATTTAACTGTTAAGCGTGTTTTAAGTATCTGGTGGGATATTTAAACGGTCTTTTATATTTTTATAATTATTTATTATTATTATTTTATATTTTTATAAGGAACCCCGTCCATGAGCTTTTTTAAGGAGGGGTTAGAATTAGGCTCATATTTTCTATGGTACATTTAAGATTAAAGAATAATGGTGCTTGTATCCTAAACTGGAGTTGATTTTTAAAAAAAATCGCTGCTCAATTATTGATGTGTAGGATACTAAATTTGGAGTACTTAACTAAACCATGTATTAAAGTGGAACGAGAATGTAGATTCAACTTTGTTATTATACCGAGC
Organism: Entomophthora muscae; assembly: GCA_014839935.2. NCBI lineage: Eukaryota > Fungi > Entomophthoromycota > Entomophthoromycetes > Entomophthorales > Entomophthoraceae > Entomophthora > Entomophthora muscae. The sequence goes on along the minus strand of QTSX02000043.1, from coordinate 316,960 downwards.
CTTATTGTCAACGTTGGTGGGAGATGTTGCGCTTGAAAGTCAAGATTTATCGGGAACTACGCGGAGGCCATATATCCCGGCGCGCCAGTTAGCCGGGGCGGGTTTGGTAAACCCTTCAAAGAAGTCACCGACATCATCCCAAAAGCCGGGTTTGGGGGAAGGCTCCCGAGCTACAAGATGAGGTCTGTTTCTCTTGGGCAAAGTTGTAGCCAAAGCGATAGGCAAGATAAGAGCTAGAGTTTTGAAAATCATACTTGACTTGTCACCGAGCATCTCTTTTTAAAGTCGGTAATCTCCACTAATCACATGACGGATGAAAATCCTATGGACATGGGTTGGATCCTAGTGGGCTATGCTCCAAAGTGGAAGGTAGTTATGCTTCTAATGCGCCATGGATAAGGTTTTTAAGCATATTTCAAAGATTTTATGATGGCGGACGCTACCAGGCTTAATATCCGACCCAAGCTTTTGTAAAAACCTGAGCTAAGTTTTATTGTTGGACTTTGCTGCCTTAACCCCTATAGGAGGACAAACAAAACGTATTTAAAGATACTTTTAGCATGCAGCTAAACTCTTGTGATCTTAAGCGAAGCCTGGGAAGAGTCTCCATAGCATAAATTTATAAGAAAATACAAACGAAGAATCTTGATTAATCCCTGGATAGTTAATTTAACCACCTGGAACGTAATGTATACAAAGTGGATTCTTATCTGGCACCCGTGTTCCAGGTAGGGTACGCTAACCTCCTGCAAAATCACTTAAACCGTAGCTAAAGGATATAATTACATGAGCTGTTGTCTCATGTTAAACCGGGTGAATTCCAGTCAGATAGAAATGTAACCTCTATGTCATCTGTTAATGGCTAACATTTTAGTGAATGGAGCATGTTTCTTTGTCGCTATTGGAAGTAAACTCTTAAATCTCCGGTATAGATGAAATCTGTAATTGGGTGATGAACCTATCTAAAGCTCAAGCGTCTTCGATCTTGAATCGAGAGCTCAAAAATAGATAAGAGAGCCGTAAGCTCTTCGATTTGTTTGGTTATTAATCACTGATCTGAACAACTGCATCAAACAAAGTGGCACATTTAAAGCTCGGGGAGACCTGAAAGGTTGATTGGTATATACCATACTAAATTTTTTAAAAAGGAGTGAACTAAGCTTTATAAACCCCTAAAGTTTAGTAGAAATCGAAATCAGGTATCGATAAGATCATCAGCCTAAGTAGACTGTAGCACGGTTTTATTCGGAGGTGCTTTAAACTCTTAATTATCTGTAATATATGTGTTCTTGTGCACCATCCTTGATAAACCACATCAGCTTTAAAAACACTCACTGGTTCCATAGCTTCTTGATAGATTCTACAGTGCTGAGCTGTAAACTCGGGCCGACCTTTTACTGTACCATACGCTACCTTTGCTGATCCCGGCTCGCTTTAAAGTATATCTTTCAACATCACGTTATCCAAAGATAAACATTAAGGTTTACATTTTCAACATCTCTGTCCATACAACGTTTACATATTATTCCCCTGGTACCGCTTGAGTTATTGAGTGCTTAAAGGTAATCTGGTTAAGCTTACCAATAAACTATGGCTTGAAGTCGGTATGAACAGGCAGAATCAATCCCCAATGTCGTGATTTTACTTCTATGTTATTTTGAATATAATAAACATCTAAGATACAACTTTAGTTTTTTACGGCTTGAACTTAATATATAAGACCAACCAATAACAAGGTTGATACCATAAGTTGAAATCTAGTCATACAAGTCAATTCAACCCTTTAGATCAACATACCAGTCTCCTAGACACGGATGGGCGTTCTACTGGGGCTCTCAGTTAATCTATAGGGAAGTTCAAATATATCCCAGCCAAGGTCAATGATCGCTTAGAAACCAAAGCTTCTTCAAAAACTGTTTAGCTATCTGTCCAAACACGGGTCCAAGTTTGCATCACATATCTCAGCCCAAGATATATTCTTGCTGGGGATTTAAACCGATCCTCCCTACCGCCTCTTTAGCTCAGATATCTTATCTGGAAGGGTTTTTTAAGGGGGTAATATTGACCATGTTCGTTCAAGCATACATCAAATTTTGGGCAGGAAGGATTCGGTCAATTACTTTTCTGAGTGATTTTCCGTCAAGCTCGATCCAGCAAAAGTTCTCTTCCCCCATGAAATTTCAACTCTGCAATACGTCAAGGATTTAAGTCTACTCTGTTTGCTAATAGAAGCGATGCTCCACCCATACAATCATTTCCAATCTATAGCTTGTACCTGATGGCTCAACATTAAACATTTCTATAGAAGCTGACCAGATCAACTTTTGCTGCTAGAGAATAGATCAAGGGCATCAGAAGCTTCAAATAATAACTTCAATAGGAACCACTTTCCTTACGTTTGACTCTCAATCATCTATTGCTGCAAAGTAAAAGGTTACAAGCAAAGGAAGCTATAACTGGACCAAACTTTACAGAGAGTCCCTCAGCGGAAAATTTACTGACCAAATACCTCCCTGCCCCTAAGTTTGGTACAGAAATGAATTGATGATGCTATTTTAAGCTCAGCAAGATTAAAGGATAAAGCTTTATTGTACAAAAAATATGTTTCTAACCAAAATACTTGAGCGCTCAGTACCTTTTAGATAGGCTATTCAGCATAAAGGTTGGCCCAGCATGTACATGGGTCTCCTTATATGTACTAAGATCTAGTTTGGACAGTTCAAGTTTAACCAGTGTAGGGGATCCAGTGAGCCCATGGTATTTCCATCCTCTCATCCCAACTCTGTCTGGTATGACATGATGTGGAGGCCCACGCCTCAGGAACCCATACATTCCTGGGTCAAAGCCAGGTGCCGGCCAGGTGAGGTTGCCAATCTCCAGACGGGGCAGTTCTTTAGACAGTGGTGGTACTTGGGCTGCATTACTGTAGATTCTTCAAGCACCTTCCCAATAGCCATGCAGCTATGCCCTTCATAACCTTCACTTCAGCAGGAGTGATACCCTTCTTGGGTCAATACCAGTCCTGGAACCGTTGTTTGAACTCCCTTTCTAGAAATGCCTTGCCTCTGGTGGCCATCCCCAAATATTGGGTTAACCGTACCACTATTTGCCAAAGTTTTACCTGTAGCAAGCTTTTTGCAGCTCCAGCAATAAGCATCCTCTTCATCTGGGCATGGATAGAAACTTTAACAAGTCCTATATATTTTAAAAACTATGCACAGTTAGGGATAATATATATGGGTCAAGATTGGTGTTTACTATACTCAGAAGTCTGGTCCTTTTAGAGTCCTTCAGTATTGTGGCCTGTTTTGGAGGATCATTTCTGGGTTGCCAAACCCTAGTGCCCTTGCTTTATCTCTTGGACACCTTATACTCACTCCTGATGCCTTGGGGTCCTTGCCCTATACCTCAGACCTCCTGCCTGTTCAAGGCTCCAGATACCCCATATTTATGTTGGTTTCCCATGAATAGCCGGTATTTCAGCCAGCCTCTTCCTACAATCCCTCCATTCTCCAGGTTAAACTAAATGGTTCATTCCCCTATGATAGATTGAGCTTTACATCTTACCCCAGCTGATCAGCAAAGACTTCCCTTGTCAACCTCCTGATCTGTTGGGCATTTCCCCTTGGCTTCATTAATGAGAAGCATCAATAAAACAGGATTTAACTTGCAGCCAATCACACCCTTGGGTTAACCTGTTTCCCTGGAAAGCTTTCCTGGGCTACCTGCTCCCACCCCAGGGTTAAACTGCCGTCTCCTTGCTCCAGAAACCCCATGACTCCAGGGTTCAGCCAGTTCTCCTGTTTTCTGGTAGGTTGTGCCATGCGGGTTATGGCAACCGCCAGAATTAACTCATTCCACAAGTTGACTTACTATATGTCAATAATCAGAATTAAAAATACTTAATGTCAACAGCATTGAAAATTCAGAATTAAGTTTTAACTCATGCAGACTACTAAATGTTGACACTTTTTTAATAAGCAGAAACCTATTTCCTGAACATTTTACTTGATAAAAATTATGCTTCAAGAAACTTTTTAGGGTAATGTGACAACATAGATTTTAAAATTTTCATAAAAGATTATAAATGAATATTAAAAAAAATCATAAAAATACACTTTTATTTTTATTTTACTATGAAATTAGCTATCTTTACTATAATAAATTTTTCCCACTTATAAAAACAAAATAAATCTAATATACAAAAAAATACTACAAAAAGTTTCACGTATTATAGCAGATTATAGCAATCAGAAACAGGAATATAAAGTTTTTTTCTATATTGAAAACTACAAAAAATATTTGATTCACTAGTAAAATACCAATATAGGCCATGCAATACAGTCTAAAGCATCAAACTATCAATAAAAAACCAATGATTTTATAAAAACATTATCATAAAAGATTAATGATTTATTTAGAAGAGCTGTTTATTTAAAAAAATTATACTTAATATATAAGAACTATATAAAAAATTAGGCAATACTCAATAAATTTAATGAAAAGCTAGACTGTAATAACCTGGTTGCCAGTAAGAACTGTGGCAATCTTCTTGATGTATTCCCCAATCTCTGAAAGCTTATATTTGGCTTTGACAACGTCCTTGATCTTATCTTGATACTGTTTCTCTTTGGTGGTTCTCTTCTTCTTAGATGGGCGGTTCTCAATATTTCTGATGAATGCAGCAGTCTTCCTCTGTTAGACTTTGAGATGCTCATATAAGGTTTTGTATCTGGGCTTGATTCCAAAGGAGGACTCAATATGCTTATGCCAGCCCTCCAAAGATGAAGTAGTTTTCATCTCATCCTTAAGAACTGCCTGGTAGCAGTTCCAGTGGGCTTTGGCTCTGGGCTTGCTCTGGCACTTAGTGACCTTACATCTAATCCACTGTGGTTCATAATATTCAATGAAAGGGTAGAAGGCACCATCATGTTTCTTGGCATATGGATCCTGGCATAGGAGCTCAAAGGCTTGTCCAGCATGCTCTGGCTTTACAAAGGCTAGTGCTACAAACTGTTGAATTAAGAACTTGCACTTTCCTGATGTATCTAGACAGTGGAGCTTGCTGAGCTCAGGTAGACCCTTTAGTTGCCTGTTGACAGCCTGTCAATAATGGAAAAAGCACCCCTGTACCTCTCCATCAAAGGTATTTACAAAAGCGTTATACTGGGCAGTTTCATAGTCCATCATTATAGTTGAGGGGCCAAGTGCTTTATCTTGAGCTTCTTTTTCTGCAGCAAGGGTGGCTTCATCCTTTTCATCATCATCTGGATTGGCTCTAGTTTTATGGCCAGGGGGACACTTTCTATTACTTGGTAGGGCTTTGATGCCCTCCTGAAGGATTTTAAAGGCCCTTGTGTAGATCTCTTCTGTTGCCCCAGGAAGCAGAAAGTAGTCAAATGGGAGCACCTTGCCTTCAATAAGGAAATGTACAACCCATAGTTGGTAAAAAAAAGTGGGGGCATACTGCAAAGGTACCATCACATAACCAGGTCTCTGAAACCCTCAACTACTCCATGTTCTGTTGTGTAGCATAGCATATAATTCTTGCCCCTGCTGTAGGGCCATCATCATGTAAAAGGATACCTCATCATTGTTGAATATCTTCAACCCCTCTGTCAAGGCCAACTCTCCTTGGGTCATAGAAGATTTCTTACAGGGGCATAGATCTTGGCTTTTGTCGCATATGTACTTCACTAACTGGTTGCAGTCAGGGATGAGCTTCAGGTTCTCATTACTTAGGTGTATGGTGGCCTTAACTGCCAGATCAGAAGCCTTGACATCTTTGGAGACTGGGACTATTTGGTAGAGGTACCACTAGAGAAGCTTTTCAATAAGATTTATTGGAGCATTTCATGGGTGCTCTCCTTTTTCACTAGTGACTTTATCCTATCCTTCTGTATTGATTCTGGCAGCACAGCTTCTATCTTCACATAAAGAATTCTTGCTTCTTCTTGCTCTTTATCTGATTGTTGCAATTGAAAACATAGCCATCACAGACTAAACTTACACCTCCTTTGACAGACATTAGAGGGAAAATCCGAGGGAACTTCTTTGGGAGCTTAAACTCTCCTTTGATGTTACATATATTAAGAACCTTTAAGGGATCCCATGGGTCAATTGGTGCTTGATGATAGTCATACAGGTAATCATCAGGATCTTCTTTATTGATTGTTATGAATAACAGCATTCACCATGTTTAGATTTTGCCTTTTTTGGGCCATTTTAAGGACAAATCTCTTGCTTTTGTGTTTGACTCTTGAAATGAACTGCTTCTGCTTCAGGAAGTATGATTTTTTGGTTTCCTGACTCTGCACAACTCACTTGCCCCACTCATGCTTGTGGCAAGTGATCCTACCGTCCTGGTAGTGTTTTGTGGTAATCCTAACCACTATATATTCCATTTCACATTCACCAAAAAAAATTTAAGTTATATTCACATTTTTGTCCTTGTGTCTTCTGTACTTTTTGCGCCTCTCTCTAGCCACAACTAGTAGAGATTATTCATCCAGGGCCGCAAGGTAAACACAATTGCCTTCCCTGTCATCTAACCAAGACTTAGTACAAATCCAATCCTAAGGTTAGGATTTCCTGTTGTGTGTCTGTGCCGCGCCTCAGAATACAACAAAAATGGCGCTCACTACAGGGGCTGTAATCCCCTTGTTTATCCCTTTTGCATCTACGTTTGAAGGTCCCTTGCCTCCGCCTATTTGGGAGTCAACCTCGCCTGAAATTACCAGCCCTTCTATTGAGGAAGACATCACTGAACCGCCTATTGTCCCTACTGTACTGAACCTTGGGAATGGTCCTGCCTAGTTGCTTACCCTATGAGTACCCCTGACTTGGAACAAGTCATGGCAGTAGCCCTTGGGATAGATCGGGACGGGGCCATCCCTTGCCTTCAGTTACAGTTTAGCCGTGCCAAATACTATGAGTTAATTGTGGCCCCTCAGTTTCCACAACACCTCCTTCCAGTGGCTGGCTCCACTGATCATCTGCTGTCATCTTTTGTACAGCCCGCTTTTACCCATCACCAGATGGTGTTGGGACTCCACGTTCAAGAAATCTTGTCTCTACAAGCAGCTGTTACACATCATTGGGACCAGTTTGCCGCCTACCAACAATGGCTTCATTCCCTGTTCTCTATGATATCTGACAATCAGCATGATTTTGTCACCTCTCAAACATGTTTAGTCGATTCCATTGAGTGAAATTGCCAGTCCATCCCTGAGTACCTTAGGGAGCAACTACATGAGTTCCACCAGTTAGAACAACCCTGGCGCACTCAAGTAGACTCCACCCTAAACACTTATCTCTCCAATTTTGAGTGCCTAGTGCAACAGCTCAATGCATTCAGTGTCTATTCCTTTGAGCAATTGCAACAGGTATCTTACCTTGCCGCCCAAGGTCTGAATGAACTAAGTGCAGAATTTGATCAAGAGAGAGCTGCCACTGCCGCCGCTATTGCCAAACTTCAGAATCAGTTGAATGAGCTGTCCTCTCCCAAACCTGATGCTCCGCCTTCTCCTCCTGCTGATGATCTGGTGGAAAGAGAGCAGAGGATCTGGGAAGCCATCTGGGAATTACATGCTTCCACTTGTAGCCAAGGATGTCCTACTGAAATGCCTCAACCTGATCCCCAGGTTCTTGCGCTAACTGCTTAAGTTGCTGAGCTACAGCAGGAAATTGCTGCTTTACGTGAAGAAGTGACGGCTGCTGCTAGTCCACGCGGGGTTAACAAGGAAGATGGATGTTGTCCTGGTTTGGATGGGGCTCCTTGAATTCACTGCGCTAGGGAGCTGATTGCCCTAGCTAATGAGCTGGACCATTTGAAACAAGACCAGACTGAGTTGGACAGAGACGTACAGGAGATGAATAAGCTGATTGACTCAGTAAACAACAGGTTTGCCCCTTGCCTATTAGTGGGGCTATCCCTTACTTTGCAACTGGCTGAACTCTCCACGGTTGTCACTACCCAAGGACAACACCTAGATGTTACTGAAGGGCAGACTACTCTAGCAACACTACAGGTGCTAGAACCACCAAGACTCTGACAACCCTTGAAGAAAGCGTTTGACAACTGTGGGCTAGACAACCCCCCTCCAAATCTGAAGCTGAGTTCTCCCCATGCATAAATGTACTTGATAGCAACAATGGTTGTCCAACTCCTGAGGCACACTTCAAGCCTACTTTTAAGCAGGTGTTTGATCCCAAACCTCAACTATTGCAGCCTTCTTAACTATTTACAAGATTGCTATGAGACGAGCTTCAGATGAAGTCAAGAAAGAACATAACTGACTTGCCTACACCTGACCTGTCAAGAGGTAGTTGTACCAGAGCTGCCCTCCATTGAGACCTGGGAGAACATGAAACAGCTCCTGATTGAGATTTTGGTGGTGATCTTATCCTGGAGGTGAAAAAGGATGCTTTCATGCACATATCCTTCAAGCCCAAAGAGACATTAGCTGAATTTGCAGACAGATTTTACATGAAGGGACAACAGTTAATAACACACAGACAATTGACAGCGCATGAAGCGTATATGGCCTGCACCCAGGCCCTCAAGGTAATCAACTTCTATGCCTCCATTTCAAGGCCCACAAGGCTATGCTGTCTTCCATAAAAAGCATAAAAACACTGCTCCAAGATAGCATCTTACCCATTCTGGGGCTGTTGTTCGAGAAAGTTGTGCTGCTTCCAACTCTGGCTTCTCTTCTTGCGGCCCTTGCATCCTCAATATGAACTCCCAGACTCCTCCTCAACGTCAGGGTTGCCATAACTGTGATCAGATAGGCCACCACTCTTGCGTCTGCACCAATCCGCGGGTTGAAGGAGCTGATCCCAAGGATCAGTCGGGAAAAGAACAGTCAACCTAGAGGAAGAGACGCTCTTGGTTGACAATTCTTCCCAGTCTCCTTCTATACCTCCTCCTGCTACTGACTCTGAGCCTGCTGATGATGAAGCACCTCCTATCCTCCTCCTGTTCCATGACATTTCTGACAATTCTGATGTGGAGAATCTGATGTTGAAGACCATGATGTATACAGGTATTCTGTTCTTGCTGTCCCTGAGACTATTGTTGTTCCCTACAAGCTACAATCTGGGAAGACTACAACAACCACCAAGCCTTTGTCTGAGGCCAAAGCAGTTGTCTCCCGCCCCTATCTTACTCAGGCAAAACGGTCCCCTGTATTAGTGGAATCATCAGAGGAAGTTGCTGAAGTCGCAGACACCGTTTTCAAGAATGTATCTGTCTCACTCCCTCTCCAAACTGTATATAAGAAGTTTCCGGGACTACAATGCATGATTAAAAAATGGAACAAGAAACTAACTGAGGCACAGGATATCTTGGCTGTTCTTCCACCCTTTAGACACACCACCACCTGAGTAGAGATATCTATCCAAAAGGTCAAGATCAAAGCCGTCCTGGACACCGTTCCCCTGTCAACATTGTTTCTTCTAAACTGATGAAGAAACTTAAGCTGGCCCCTGATCTCAACTACCATCAATACTATGGCACCGCTGGTCTCTTCATGACTTGCGCCATTGGTGCGTACTCTGCCTTACCAATGCGGTTTGGTAAACTCCTGTTGGCTGTGCCGGCTGTTGTTCTAGAAAATGAGAGCTATGACCTTTTGGTTGGTACCCAGTTCCTTTGGGAATATAACGGGATCATCAACCTAAAGGATGGTTATCTTTCTATACTAGGGTACAAAGTCCCTCTGATCTTTGAGGAGCCCATCAAAATTCCTGGTAAACGGTTGAAGACATGTACTCTGGAGTACCCCACTGGAGTTTTAACCCTAAAGTACCAAACCCATTCCATCAACATGAAGTGTCCTCTCATGGCTTGTCCTGCAACTGATGGAATTCCTCTCATGGCCACGTCTGCTGTCACTATCCCTCCAGGCTCTCAAGCTATCCTAGACTCCCAGATATCATATGAACTACCTGAACGGACTTTCTTAGAGCTGTATTCCCCTCCTTTGCTGTGGCGTAATGAGCCTTACCTTTGTCCCGGAATTCTAGACGTTTCCCACAAGGATCCCATTCAATTACAAGTTGCCAACCTTACAGTGCTTCCTATGACAGTATCCAGAGGACAGGTTGTTGGTTACGGAAAATTGTTAAATGCTCCTGACGTCCTGTCTCTTCACCCATTTGGAACGTTTCAAGTCTTTAATCTACCCAAAGACAAGCCTCAAGTCCTATCTCTGTTCACTGCCCAAGACTTCTCTCAGTTGTCCCCGGTCCAACAGAAAGAGGTGCTTGATTTGCTAGACTAATTCTCAGACATCTTTGCTAAAGATAGCACTAATTATGGGCTAGCCAAAGGTGTGATACATCAGATTGACACAGGAGATGCTCCTCCCTTTTGTGCCAAGCCATACCGCCGCAGCCAAGAGGAAGATGCCAGGTTTCCAAGGAGCTCAAACAACTGCTGGACGCTGGATTGCTAGCTCCCTCTCAGAGTTCCTGGGCTTCTCCTCTGCTCATCCTAAAGAAAAAGGATGGTGGACACCGGATTGTGATGGACTATTGAAAGTTGAATTCTCTGACCAAGAAAGATTCCTATTCCTTACCACACATTGATGATGCCCTTTGATGCCTTGGAGGTTCTAAGTTTTTCTCTGCCATGGATTTGGCGTCTGGCTACTGGCAAGTTGACTTCTCTCCTGAAGACTATTAGAAGGCTGCACTCATCACATCAGAAGGATTGTTTGAGCCTACTTACATGCTGCAAGGGCTCTGTAATACTCCGGCAACTTTCCAGAGGGCCATGGACTCCATCCTACAGGACTTGAAGTTGTCATGTGTCTTAGTCTATCTAGATAATATAACAGTCTTCAGCGCAACTTTCACTGATCACCTAGCCCATCTTAAAGAGGTGTTCATAAAGATATAAGAAGCTGGCCTCAAGTTAAAGCCTTCTAAGTGTGCTTTCTTCAAAGAGCGCCTTGAAAACCTGGGCCATGAAGTAACACAAACGGGAATTTGTCCAATGACCAAGAAGGTTGAAGCCATCAACAAAATGCTTCTGCCCACCAACCTACAAGAAGTACAAGTCTTTATAGGCATGATGGGCTACTATAGGCAATTCATCCCTGAATTTGCCAATACTAGTGAACTCCTGGTCCAACTATTGCATAATGTCCCCTTCAAATGGACCGCCAGCCAACAGCAAGCCTTTGAGACTCTAAAACAGAAACTCAAAGAAGCACCCATTTTAGTGTACCCTGATTACAATAAGGAATTCATCTTGTACACTGATGCTAGCAACCTTGCTATTGGGGCTATCTTGGCTCAACTTGACAATGAAGGTGTGGACCACCCTGTAGCCTATACTTCCTGTGTGCTGAATAAGCATGAAAAGAATTAAAGCGTTACAGAGAAGGAGTGCCTTGCTGTGCTGCATGCAGTCAAACAATTCCGCCACTATGTCTATGGTACCCATTTCACTGTTGTCACTGACGACGCTTTGCTCAAATGAAGACAACAACTTAAGGAGCCTGAAGAATGCTTAGCTAGGTGGGCTCTCTGCCTGCAAGGTTATGACTTCACTGTGCTCTATTGCCCCGGGATTCAACATCAGAACGCTGACGGGCTATCCCAAATGCCCATCCTTGCCCTACATCCTGGTGAGGCAGATTGCCTGTACGAGCTAATTGGCTACCCTTCTTCCTGGGAAAGTGAGACAGAAGAGGTTTGACTTGCCTTGTCCAAGTTGTCTGAAGACACCCTCATACGCGATAACCAACTATTCAAGAAGGTGTGGGGTCAATACCTGTCATACATGCGCCCTAGTCTTTGCCTCTCCTTAGTGTTGCAAGCTCATAAAGAAACTGGCCATGGAGGCATTGCCAAGACTTTTGACTGGCTTCAGAAGAATTACTTCTGGGAGATTCTTTGCCTTTTGATCCCAGATGTCATAGCTAGTTGCCATGACTGCCAACTCCAGAGGCCCCAAGCTGCTTCTCACAAGTTCAAATTGGTTCCCCCTCAACATGCATTTAATACTGTCAGCATTGATGCTGTAGGTCCTCTTCCCTGCTCACGCTCTGGATGCCGCTTTATCCTGATTGCTGTTGACCACTTCAGCAAGTGGGTAGAAGCTTGTCCTACTAAAGACATCACTGCTAATATTACTGCTGCCTTCCTGCTGCAGGATGTTTTCTACCGCCATGGCTGTCCTCAAGTGCTGTTGTCTGACAACAGAACCAACTTCAATGCCAAACTTGTAACCTCTGTTGTTGAAGCTATAGGAGCTCACCAGTCCTTCTCTGCCCCTATAATCCTTCCACTAATGGGGCAGTTGAGTGTGCCAACTTGACACTGGTTTCTATCATGAGGAAACTCACCTACTCTGATGCTGCCAATTGGGATCTATACTTACTTGCTGCCCTCTTTGCCTACCGTCTGAGCAAGCATTGGGTCACAGGGTACCCCCCTTTTGCAATGTTGTATGGGCGTGAAACCACCACCCTGTCACTCTTGGGGGTTCCCCTACTCTCCTCTGATAAGGCCATGAACCCAGATGACCACATCAAAGACTTAGTCAACCGCATCATTGAAATACAGGCCACTGCCTACACTTCTGCATATAAGACTAAGATGCTTGAGCTCTCTCCTGACAACGCTGGATGCTCCCCCTTGCCTGAGTTTGCTGTTGGTGACCATGTCCTATACTATCAACACTGTGTGGGTGGGCGCGCGCACAAACTGGACTCCCTATGGATTGGTCCTTTAGAAGTGACTTTCAAACAAGGATATGAGTACACTTTAAAGCTCCTCTCCAGTGGTTGCCCTTTTGTTCATGTACACGTCAAGTTTCTCCGCAAGTATCACCCCCAAGAGCCAATCTAGAGGGGGGCAATGTTGTGAATAACGGCATTCACCATGTTTTGATTTCGCCTTTGCTGGGTCATTTTGAGGACAAATCTCTTGCTTTCTTGTTTGACTCTTGAAATGAACTGGCTTCTGCTTCAGGAAGTATGATTGTTTGGTTTCCTGACTCTGCACAACTCACTCGCCCCACTCATGCTTGTGGCAAGTGATCCTACTGTCCTGGTAGTGTTTTGTGGTATTCTTAACCACTATATATTCCATTTCACATTCACCAATAAAATTTAAGTTCTATTCACATTTTTGTCTTTATGTCTTCTGTACTTCCGCGCCTCTCTCTAGCCACAACTAGTAGAGATTATTCTTCCAGGGCTGCAAGGTAAACACTAATGCTTTCACTGCCATCTAACCAAGACTGAGTATGAACCCAATCCTAAGGTTAGGATTCCCCGTTGTGTGTCTGTGCTGCACCTCAGAACAAAACATTGATACTTGATGAGGAGGATGGAGATGAAGATTTGTTGGTTGGTGGAGAGGAATTATCTGGAGTTGGATTCTTGCGCTTTCTGGACTGGGATGAGCTTGATTCCTTGGGACCTGATTCCTTTGAGCTTGATTCATCTGGGCTTGGCTGGGGTTCTGGACTCTTGGGTATCTTTTTTATTCCTTGCTTGTTTAGTGGAACCTCATCTCCTTCTGATTGGTACCAGCTTGGAGAAGAGGAGGGGGCAGGGGAGGGCTCTTTGCTTTCAGGGTCTGAGTTCTTCTCCTTTGTCTTCTGTTTCTTTGAGTGCTCTTTGGCTGGTTTTTTGTTGGGGTAGGGACTTTGGGCCTTTCCTGAGGCTTTAGGTACTTTCTTGGTTGACTTGGGGTTATTTTGTGGCTTCTTGGAAGATTTGTCCTACAATAATTAGAGTAGAGTTCATAAAGTAAGAATAATCATGCAAGACATGAATAAAATTAAATAATAATCACTTATTTTAAATTTTATTATTAAGTAAATAGTTTATAGAAATATAGAAACTAATTTTAGAGCTAGTTTATTATTAAAGAATATAAAATAGCCCATGTTTAAATAAAAAGTCAACATTCTGGTAGTCATAGTAGTCAAAAATATTTAATTTAGTTTTTCAGCATAAAAAACGCTTTAATTTTGACGTCAACATGCTGACAGTCAGATTTAAAGTGGAAAAACACTATGTAAATCACTTATAAAGCTTGGTTAATATTTTCTGGAGTTGGTTTTTTAAGGCCAAAATTGATTATTTTTAAATTTAAAAAAATTAAAGAGTTGCATATGTAACTTATGAAAACTAAATAATAGGGATTGTAGAGGGGAGTCTGAAATACAGCCCTGGGCTCTTTGGCCTGAATTACCATACCATTGTATGTGTGCTTTTTGTTAAGCGGCAGTGTTTTACTAATAAATAAGTGAAGGTGTTGACATTCAGGCAGTCAGCGTTCTTTTATAGCAACTCTCCTATTAAATATTGCTTAATTTATGTCACTTTGTTTTCTTAGCCAAACCTCTTTGTTTTAATTTAGGCAACATGTTGATTTGAGACAAAGTTGACAATATAATTGCATATATAAATTCTAGTTTTAACATATGTGTGTTGGCTTAAGTGGACTTCCGGAAATAAGCTATAGTTTATCCAGTGAGTTTAAAATAACAGTAAATATCTAAATAATACAAAGAATGCTCTGAAAGTTGGCATATGTCTTTGTTCAATGCTTATCTTAATATATATTTAATAAAAACAGTAGTTTAAAGTATAAAAAGTAGTTATTTTTAGAATATTGTGTATTTTATTAAGAAATTTATGGATTCTTATTTGAGGTTGACATCCAGATATTACTTACTGTAGTTGACCTTAATGTAAAAGTACAAAGAAACTTACATTTTCATAGTAAATTATATTAGTTTTTGGCTTAAAATTAAGCCTTTGTTAAAATGGTGTTGACATTATGTCTATTCCTTTTTATTTTGCAATTCTGACTTAATAATTCACTATGAAAAATTAGCTTAGTTTTGGAAATGCCCAATTCCGGCGGATAAATACCAAAATAATGTTGACTTACTGAATGCCAACAAATTGTCAACATTCAGTAAGTTGACTTGCGGAATGAGTTAATTCTGGCAGTTGCCCGGGTTATGATGGTCCAGCTGTATGTTTTTCTTGGCAACGTCACCTTGCGTGCCATGCTCAGCCTTCCTCTGTGCTCCCCCTCTGTTGTCAATCCTTGGAAAAGCGTGTACCCGCCCCTGCTCTGCTTTTGTCCCTCTCAATGCCTGGCAAAGTTCTGTCCCGCTCTCAAAGCCTCTCTCTGCGTCCCTGTCTGCCCCTTCCTGTCCTGCTTGGCTCTCTGATAGATCCTGATATCTGTTATTCCAGCAGTCCCTCTTTGCTGTTAAAGTAGCAGCTGGGGGTGCTGTTTTCTACAATCAGTTAGTTGGGTATCTTTATTCTTATTGCTATACCTGCTGGGTATAGCTGCAGCCTTTGCTAGGACAGGAGGGGATAAGATTACAATGACAAGGCTGGTGTTTATTTGGATGACAATGTGCTTGTACAGCAGCGGCCAGGGGAGTTACCACCCAGGGGTTGCAGGGGAAAACAAAGGGCTTGCTGGATGGAGGAGAGGGAAGAGGCCCACTAGAGATGTCTGGGCAGGAAACCAACCCACTTCCCCCGCCTTGCCCAATGGAGGCAAGTGGCACTTATTCTGGCACCCCATTATCAGCCCACAGTAAAGCCTGTTCTGGATGCACAGCAAAATAACAGTCCAACCTCCCAGTTTTTGGGCATCTATAACGTGTATCTCACGTATTCATCTGTGCCACAATAGGACAATTATGCAACCAGGTGAGCGTTCTGTTGTCCTAGATCCTAAGGGGCATTGGGATTGTCTAGTCCATTAAGGATCTGTGACCTCCCCCCACTGTATTTGACAATAAGGGAAAAGGTTTGGCATCTCAAGAGGGTGGTCATGGTGAGCAGTTGCTCTAGAAAAGTTCCAAGAAGAGCCTTGAAGAAGGTGCAAGTGGTAGTTCCAAAGAGGCGCAAGCATACAAGGCCAGTGGGGGTGGAGAAGGCAACAGAGAAGCAAGTAGTCCTGCATAATGTGGACAGCAGCTATCTGGACTTGGGTCAATTGCATGTCTCACCTGGTGGGGGTTAAGTTCCCAATCCTTGGTCATTGGCTTTGTGGATCTGTAGGCAACCAGTTGTGTTTCTTGGCTGTCATTCAGATGGTAGAACAGTTGGTGCGGTACTGGAAGAGTCTTGTGAGTCTCCAATAAACGCCTTGTTCTTTCATTCTTATTCCTCATACTTTGGTGCAACACTATCACAAACAGGATAACAACCCATAGAATTTTTTAATTAGGCTTTTTTTTGGGTTATTGTCCTCATTGGGGCTTACTCTTGGTCTTTAGGAGCAGCACACATATACTGAGCGTGTACTCTAGTGATCAATTGCCCAGAATGGGGCTCCTTAAGGGTGTAGGAGTTGGGGACAGTCTTCTGGATAACTTAAACTGGGCCCTGCCAAAGGGAGGCAAGTTTGGATTTGCGGCCGTACCCTCTATTGCTGAAGAAGTAAACTGAGTCTCCTAACAGGTAAGTGGGTAAGGCGGGGCGTTTAGATGCAGCTTGTTCTAGGTCCTGCAATTTATGGTTTAGTTTTACAGTGTAGGCCTCTGATTGCAAGTGAATAAGAGTTTGAAACAGCTTGTTGAGGTACGCCTCTGGGGACACAGCCAGGCTGGGCTTTACCAAGGAATATAGTAAAGGGGGAAGTCCTGGTTGTCGGCCGTAGAGCAGTTGGAAGGGCAGCTTGCCAGTGGCCCAATGGTACCCAATGTTTTATGCAAAGGTGGCCACAGGCAGGAAGGTGTCCCACTAGGTCTCTTGTTGGTGGCTGAACTTCCAGAATATCTGTACCGGGCTTCTGTTGGTGTGCTCAACCATGATATTAGTTTGTGGATGGTAAGGGGTAGATAGTGTACTTTGGATTCCCATTAGTTAGTTGAGGCAGGAGGTGATATGGCTGGTGAAGTTGATGCCATTGTTGATCAACAGGATCTGGGGACAACCATGCTTGTATATGATATTCTCCAAGATAAATGTGGCAGTCGCCAGTGCAGATTGGTTGAGAATGGCTTTGGCTTCTATCCAATTAGTCAGATGATCAACAGTCACAATAATAAGCTTGTTGTGACTGTTTGTAACTGGCAAGGGGCCCGCTATGTCAATAGCCACTGTGTGAAAGGCAAACCCAGGGTGTACCAATCTGTGCTGAAACTTGGCAACCTTAGGTCTCTTGATATTACAATTATGACAGATGGCTAGCCTCACTGATACATCAGTGTACATTCTTTTCCAGAAGCAGTGTTGTTGTAGCAAGGCTAATGTCTTCTGTATGCCACTATAATCTGTAGTCTTGTGAGCAGCCACCATCAAGTTCATGTGTAGAAATGTGCATATGTAAGGTAGTCAGGAGTCTCCACAAAGCTCAGGAGTTGTCCCTTGGAGACCTTGGTTTCAACAGCTAAATTTTTTAGAGTCCTATGTATCTCTACCGGCTCCTCCCCCCGCAAAGAAGGATAATTCATAAGCTTTTCATAGAGAATGTCAGCCATGGGAGATACTAAGGCAACATTAGGAAGACTTGAGAGATAGTTGGTATTTGGTTGGACTTCTCCATCTTAATGAATGATCTCATAGTTGTATTCCTTTAGTTTAATGGCCCAACTCTCCAGATGACCTTCAAGATCCTTGAGAGTCTTTAGCCATTGCAAGGAGGCATGGTCTGTCACAGCCATGAAATGTACCCCATGAAGATACACTCTGAGCTGCTGATAGGAGTAGATTACTGCCAAGCATTAACAACTAATAACTGTGTAGTTCCTCTCATTCACATTGAGCGTGCACACACAGTATCTCACAAGGTGTTTCAGCCCTTCTGAGTCAAGCTGGGATAGTATACCATCAATAAAAGTCAGGCTGGCGTCTGTGTGAACCACAAATGGCTTGGAAAAGTCAGGATACACCAATAATGGGGCTGCATCCAGTGTTCTATTAAGTGCACTGAAGGCAGATGGGCATGCTAGGCTCCAGTAGATTTACTTATCATTGCAGAGGAGCTGAAAAAGGTGGTCACCCAGGGAGGCAAAGTTGGGAATAAACTGGCAGTAGTACCCAATCATACCCAAAAAGACTTGTACATCCCGTTTGTTGGCTGGGCTCTGAATCTTTTAAATGGCTTCCACCTTCAGTGATACAAGACAGAGACCATCTTGACTAATGATGAACCCCAAGAACTCCAGATATTCCTTGAAGAAGTTGCATTTGCGGGGCTTGAGCTTAAGATTAGCTGCAAGTAGCCTCCATAAGGCTTCCTTCAAGTGTTGCAAGTGATCATTAAAGGTTTGGGAGAACACATTAATGTCATCTAGATAGACCAGGACACTGGTGAGTTTAAGATCACCCATCACTATATCTATAGCTCTCTGAAAGCTAGCTGGGGCATTAGACAGACCTTGGAGTATCCTGGTTGGTTGGAAGAGCTCTTGGTCAGTAATGATTACACATCTCTCTTGATCAGCGGGGGTAGGTCAATATGCCAGTACCCACCAATAAGATCCTTGGCACTGAAGAGCTTGGCGCCACCCAGTTGGTCCAAGGTATTGTCAATATGAGGGAGGGGATATGAATCCTTCTTGGTAGCAGCATTTAGACTTAGTAGTTGATCACCACTTGATTGCCGACATCCTATTTCTTGATAATCAGGAGAAACAGGACCAGGGTCTTTTACTGGGGACTAATAACCCAGATCCCAGTAACTTCTGAAACTCCTTGTTGGCTACAGCGTTATTGGCCTGGCTATGCTGTATAGGTCTGGAGAAGATTGGTGGACTGCCCTGGGTATCAATATAATGGGCAACATCTACAGCCTTACCCAGATCATAATCATCCTTGAAAAAAACATCTTTATACTGAGAAAAGAGGTCCATGACCTGATCTTTTTGTTCTTTGAAAAGACCAGAGAGGGAGTCACAACTTATGACTGATAGGACAAGTGGTTGTTCACAAGGTAGGCTCAACTCAGAGAATTCTGCAAAGGGGGCAGTCTCCTTAAAGTTGTCATGCTCTTCTAGCCGTATGTAAGCCAGAAGCTGATGTTTAGAGACAACCATTGCTTGCTGACTCATGTTGACCAAAAGCATGAGGACCTCCTTTTCACTTGCCATGAGGATACCTGGTACAACCCAGGGTTCTAGTCTGGAGGCATTAGTGATACCAAAGATTTCTCCATTAGTGCCAGGTGGCAAAGCCAACAAGAGTCCTGTATTATTAATCACCTGAGAGCCAGGAGGAATAGTCACAATACAGGAGGCGTAGACTTGAATTCCCTTGGCCTCCCAACAGAGAGAGGTAACACCTTAGCCTTCTTACTGTTCAGGATGTAAGCTACAGGCATCTCTCCATCTTTGTACTCCAAGTTGATGTAATGCAGACAATGTAGGGGTAGATCAGAAAGGCAGGAACTGTGATAGAAGATGGTAATAGAGTGACCCAAGACCCCAAATGTGTGATTGCCATGATTGATCACTGTGCCATACTGGATCATGAAGCTAGTTCCTATAAGTATGTCATAGCTTATGTTTTCCAGGACAATGGCTGGGGCAGTCACCATCAGCTTGCTAAAGCAAAGGGGAAGGAAAGAGTAGGCACCCTTGTCTCTAGTAGTCTGTGATCCATCTGTACTAAATTCCTCATGGTAAGCCAATTCAGGGTCCAACTTCAACTTCTTAGCCAGGCAAGAAGAGATGATGTTGCCAGGTGCACCAGAGTCAAGGATGGTGCGTACATGAGTTTTTTTTGCTACTAGGTTGATATAGGTGCAATTTTGGTGATCTTCCCTGGTTTTCACAATTTTAGAAACCCGGTGTATGCTTAACCCTTTGAACTTCTCTAGGAAGGTAGGTATGGCAGCTCCTACAGATGGGCTGGCCTCCTGAAGTGATTCTAAGGGGAAAGAGACATTCACAGTATGCAATAGTTTGATCAAGCATTCTGTGGTATCATTCTCATGTAAGACTTTGATCCCAGGCTGTGCTAGTTGTACAGCATAGGGTAGGGATACGGTCTTTTGGGCAATGCAGGGTATGACTACTTCAGGGTGAAGAGTTGTACGGCAAGTCTGGGTATTGATGGTGAGTACCCAGTGAAGGAGGTCCTCTTGTACTTACCCATTGTCAGAGTCTCCCAATTCTGGTTGAGAGAGGGAGTTACCCAAGGGAGAATCATCAGTAGGCTCTGACGTAGGGGCAAGGCAAGTGCCAAGATCAGAGACAAGCCTATTAGGAGGTAGAGGGATGGGGGAGAGGATTTTGATGAAATCAACAGAGCAGCCAAGGATTCCTTTTGTCCTGGCTGCTTAGCAGTTTTTTGCCCCTTCCTCCTGGGATTTCTCAGACTTCATTCCAGCAGGGTAATCTTCTTTGTCATCTTCCATGCCTATATGATGGATCTTCTGATGGGGGTTCTTGAATTTCTGAGAGAAGTGGCCAGCCATGCCACATTTGAGGCAAGTACATGGAGAAGTATTTTCTGGAGCAGTCTCACCCTTTTTAAAAATTTTAGAAATCTCTATGGCAACTCCTGGCTTGTACTCTGCTTGTTGGCAGGGACAACTCTCAGGGAGGGGGACCTCAAACTCTTCCTTGCATGTGCAAAGTGTGTATAAGATCTTTTACTGTGCAAGTGTTGTAGATACCAGACTTAAGGGTCAGAGATAACTTGTGATTAACTCTTACAGCGTTCAGAAGGGCATACTGGACATCAATGAACTGCACAGTATTAATAGGAGACATGGTATGGGCCTCCATATAGAACTTAGAAGTAAAGTCTTCTAAGGTTTCTCCTACCTTCAACTTGGTGTCTTTGTAGTTCATCTTCTGATGAAGTAGGGCTTTTTGGCTACCAAATTTCTCAGTCAAAGCTCTGGAGACGTTGGCAAAGATCCAGCTATTTCTGGCAGGTAAAGCAAGATGATAGTTTTGGTGTTGGCGTCCAGGAAATTAATGACAGTGGAGTCTCTCATAGTGTCATTGGCACTATACATGGAGCTCTTTTAGTGGCGCAGGAACATGACAATGTTGCTCTTAATGTCAAACTTGATTAAAGTTGATAGGCTTAAAATTGCTGGAGCCTTGCTGCAAGGGGGAAGGTGTGATTCTTACAGGAGAGCAGGTGATGTGAGAGCAACTGAGGGTGGATGCAGAAAACCTAGCCTCATAGGAGTGTTGGCAATTCTCTTCCCATTGGGCTACATGTTCAGCCTCCCTGTCTTGGGCAGCCCCAGAAGCTTCAGGAGTGGTCAAGACGTCATCCTCAGATTCCAGTGCAGGCTCTAATACGCGTACAGCATTGGGGGCCAACCAAGCATGACCATCATCACTTATGTAGCTGTGGTAAAGCTCAGGGCTGGAGGATCTCATAGGACTGCAATTGCTCCTGGTGTTGAGGGCCATGAATTTCAAGTTAATGGCCATTATCTTGCTATACATTCTGTTCAATTGGCTTTGGAAGGCATCTAAGAGAAGTTGTTGTTCATTCAGCTCATCCTGGTAGATCTTATTCTCCTGAAAGGTGATATCCAAGTTGTCTTTAAGGAAGGTAATGTGATTATCCTGTGTGGAGAGCTTAATCTGGGGCAAGGCTATTGTCTCTTTTTCCTTCTTGGTCTGAGTATGAGCATTGTCTCATTTGTGGTACTGTTGAAGTTTGAGGTAATCCTGCAGTTCTGACACAGTATAGTAACCATCAAACAGGAAGGCAAGGTCAGTGCTCTGTTGGACCAGTTCTGCATGCATCTTCTTGTAATGATTAAAGAGCTCAAGGACATCTTGACCAAGCAGGTGACTTGAGGGGGAGTTGTTGGTAGAAGTAGACAGGGGTTTGAAGAAGAGAATGATAGCCAGGCAACAGGCCATAGCTTCTACTTCTTGTACTAGGCTTCAAACAATGAGTCCAGTTCCAAGCACGTGGTTGGTCACCACACTACTCCAGTTGGCATCCACACCCTGATGGGGAGGGTCTGAATCACATGTACTGGGACCAGCTTGGCAGCTTTGCTTTTCATGGCTTCCACTCAGTACAGCATGTTATTTTGAGTGCTGGTAAATTTGGCAAGGCACTGGTTTACTTTGGTGAAGGTGTTTCCCAAATTGAAGTAGAGCACCTAAAGGAAAGTTTGCTGGTTATAAACCAGTACCCCTTGTTCATGCACCAGGCTATGGATGCAACCCAAGTGCATCCTGTCATGGTACATATCAGAGTAGGTAAAGTGTTGCAAATAATCCTTGATATGCTTTACGGTACAGAGATCTTGGCAGAGTTGGTCAGGGTTGACCTGGGCAAGATTCTGGAAGCAGACCAAGGATTTTTCAGAAGAAGGATGCTGTATAGCAGGATGCTTAGAGCAAGCGCCATTGCCAGAAGCATCAGAGTTCATTGTGTGGATGGTGTTGCAGATAGCATCCTCAGAAGGAGAGGAGTTAGTGTCCATCTTTATGGTTGCTGGGGCTTTCAAGGTCAAGGGTTGTTGGAAGCTCATGTTTTGGGGTTGTTAGTTTTCAGGCATGAACAGGATAAGGGTTGGCAAGCCATAAGAGGCACCTTCTCTCTCCAGTATGAGCGTTAGCAACAGTGAAGGCAGGAGCTAGATGGAAAGGCAGGAAAGGAGCTGGAGATTCAGCAAGAGGCTGTCCTTCCTCCTCATAGAAAGAATTAGGGGTGGAATGCTGGTGTTGAAAGACATGGGCGCCAATGTTGTAAATTAGAAGTCTGGGGTGCTATTTTCTACAATTAATTAGTCAGTTATCTTTACTCTTATCACTATACATGTTGGGTATAGTTACAGCCTTGATAGAACAGAATAATATAATAGTATAATGACAAAACTGGTATTTATTTAAATAATTATGTGCTTATATAGCAGAGGATGAGGGGATTACCATCAGGGGTTTGGAGGCACCAGAAAAAGGACTTGCCAAATGGAAGAGAGGAAAGAGGTACAATATAAATGCCCAGGTAAGAAAACAACTGGTTTTACATGCCTTGTCTAATGGAGGCAAGTGGCACTTATTTCCTTGTCCTATTATTAGTCCCATAAGTAAAGCCTGCACTGGATGTAAAATGAATTAATTGTTTGAACTCCTATTTTTTGGGTGTTTAAGATGTGTATCTTGCTTATTTATCCATAACACAATAGGACAATTGTGCAATTGCGCAAGTGTCCTGTTGCTTTAGATCCTAAGTGGGAATCTGGATTGTCTAATCCATTAAGGATCTGTGACACTCTTCCTTTCCTTTATCTTTTTGGTTTGTTTATACTCTGTTTGTTTCCTCTTTTGTTTTTCTTGATTTGTTGTTTCTTTATTGATCATCACTTTGTTACCCTCTTTGTTTCTCTTTTTATTTTGTCTCTTTACATCTTTTCTCTCTGTACTTTATCTTTTTTTGCCACCCTTGATGATTGTTCCCTAGCAACTGTTAGTATTTAAAAAGTTGGCTTTAATTTGACACTTGGGCTGAAGATTACTAGTTGCTTGCTAAATAAACCAGAATTTTATAGGTTATCCCATAGTTGGAACCAATCATCAATGAGAAAGCAAAGCCAATGCCAACATCAATCAAGGATAGGCTTAGTTTTGCTACAGGATACAAGTGATTTACTATTAAAGTTGACAAGCTATTATGATTTTAGGTTTAGGCCAGTGTCAACAATGAGACTACATAATGTGGCATACATAAACAGCTCTTTATATCTCTTAATAAAATATACATATTATATGTCACATTATTTAATGGATCAGCCAGAACATAGTCTGTTTATGTTAAGGGCAATAGAGCAATTTCCCACTTGTTTTGCTGTGTTTGCTATTCTATGCCTGTAAACTTGTTTAATTGCGCCTAAAAAACAATAATTTAATTATGGCTTTATTGCGCATAGATCTTGGTCTTCACTTCTGCAACAATAATAGATTTGTAGCATTTAAGAGCCACTTTCCTCCATTTGGCAAGGCGTGTAAAATTGGTTGTTTTCTTGCCCAAGAACTTTCCAATGCTGCTTCTCCACTGCCTCCATATAGTAAGTCATTCTTTTGGTGCCTTTTTCCCTTGGCAATGATTCCCCTGCCCCCAATATATAACTACAGCACTATCATAATAAATACCAGTTTTGTCCTTATATCTTTTATTCTTCTGTCTACATTATGACTGTCACTATGTCAGCCAAAGGTATAGTATTAAGAGTGAGGAGTACTGACTAACTATTTGTAGAATTAAGCAGCCACTGCCACATTTTACAACAGTCTGGAACACCTTCACTCATAATAAGGTATTTTTTACCTGTACTTGGTGCTTTGTTTCATAGTTGTTTGACATATAGTGGTTAAGGGTTCAAGATTTGCTGCATATTATATTAGTGGCTTATTATAGATTTGAAATCATTGGACGTGTTTGGGTAAACCCCTAAATATGGAATTAAGCTAGATTGTATATGTCAAAACTAGGATTTATACAGTGGCAATCATTTTCAACACAAAAGAAACCTAACACAGGAGCAAAAGTAAGACAGGGATAATAAGTTAAGCAAGCACAAGGACATGATTTAAGCAAGATTCAATAGTGGCTCTGCTATAAAAGAAGGCCAACATCAGAAAAGCCAACACCTTCACCAGTTTAATAAGCAAAACATGTTTCTTAACAGCTTCAGCTTACAAAATGGTATGCTTAGAACCCCAAAACTTTACATAATAATAATAAAACTATGTATTACACTATAAAGTAATTAGTTTTTAAAAGTTGTATGATTATAGCTTTATTATATCCAAAAACTGGAAACCCTATCTTCAGATCAGATTCCCAACCTGATCTTAATTTGATTAAGATTTATATTTTTCATAGTGATTCACCTCAATAATGCTGACTGTCTACAAGTTGACAGTCAGAATTAACACAAAATTTTAGGCCAACTGTATAGAATCAAAATTTCAATACATGTCAACACTTGAAATGTTGACACTAAACATTTAAATATAGTTTTGTCCACTTTTTTATAAAAAATTATAATACTGCATGTCTTAAAAATATAGAAGGTTTTTGCATATTCTATATAGTAATCCTCAAAAACTTGATATATTAACATCTTTGACCTTCATTCTTTCATACAGTACCCATAGCCCTTTCTATAACCGCCTTATCTTTATAAGATAAATCAAAGAAACCCCAGCCCAATAGTGAAAAGCCTAATAAGAAGACTGTCAGGAGCGCTGCTAAGCCTAAGGCTTCTCTTTCTACAAAGAAAGTGCCTAATATACAGCCTAAAAAGATGAATAAAATAGAAAACACCACACATGAAGCTTCTGAGAATGGCTCTGATATAGGTTTCACCTCCAGTAGCTGGTATAAGTCTGAGAGAGATGAAGATCCCATCAACAGAAAGATAATAAATACAAGCTTCAAGTCCTCTCCTGAGCCCTCTCCTGGTGAAAATAAAGATGATAAGCAACATGAGTACTTTCCTGGATTTTAATATGTTTCTCCTAGGCCATGGAATGCAATAAAAGCCCACAATATTTGCAAAATTAAGAGCTCCTTCAAGATCCTAAAGAGATTTCCAATATATTTTCCAGCAATGCCAGCCAAAGGTGATCCAAGCATGGTGATTGATTTCTGTTCTAGCTGCAACAGCCAGAAGCTGGAAATCAAGAGCAAACATTGCACATGTGAAGGCAGGAGCTACCCTGCACGCCTGAGCACCCAAGGTTCGGATAGAGTTACCTTGGAAAAGGGGACATACCTGCCTGCCCCCTACTGCTTTTATTGAGAAGCTTTTCAAGCAGTACCTACTCCAACTAGCCTCAGTATCAAAAGATATCAAGACTACCCACCTGGAAATAAATACTATCAAGCACTTGATCAAAGAGAACCTTAAAATTGTCTCTGGCCATGAACAACTTGTTAAGTATATCTGTGATAGGCGTCAAGAGCTAAACCTAATTGGAAAAAGTGTGTACCAACTAAAAGGTCTGGTCCTTACTCCTGAGTTGCAGATGACCCAAGACAATGAACTGTTCCTTCTTCACAATGATGAACCTGGTTCAAAGACTGGATAATATGTTATGCCACATATAAGAATCTAGAGCAGCAGCACTCTACTAAGACTTGGCTCTGTGATGGAACATTTGAAACATATCCTAAGTTATTCTACCAGCTAAGGGGTAGTACATGCTCATCTTGATGATAAAGTCTTCCCCTTTGCATATTTTCTTCTTCCTGGAGCTTCAGAGGAGGTATACCTAAGAGAATTCAAGATTCTACAGGAGGGAATTAAAGCTATTCCCACTGGGGATGGAAAGTTCCTGGTCTGTCAACAAGAGCCAATCCTGATGATGCTGATAAAGATGAAGTCACCCTAGCTGCTGAAGAAAAGAAACACAATAGATCCCTTGGCCCTAAAATAATTATCATGGATTATGAGACAGCCCAACACAATGCCTTTTTAAAAACTTTCAATGATGAGTTACAGAGATATTTCTTTCATTACAGCCAGGCATTAATTGATGCCTTAAGGACAAGCCCCTCCTCAGCTCTCTCACAAAGCAGAATATAATTAGTAAATGCAAGTTTCTGATCCAAAAGTTTGTTGCTCTTGTATTTATTAAGCCTGAGCATGTTGGCCAAGGATTTGAGCTTCTCTGTAATGACCCTTATGCCTTGATCCATGAAGCCGAGTTCCAACCCTTCTTTGACTACTATGAGCCACAGTGGGTGGGGCGCAAGGTAATCAGCTGCAAGGGCAAGAAAATAGCAAAGGCAAGCTGGAATTGCTATCAGGCTGTTCTCAAGTATGAAATGAAGACAACATTGCTCCTGGAAAACTGACATAAACATCTAAAGTCCTCATTTGGTGTGAATTCCAGATACAACACCTTTTTTGAGCACCTTAAGGCTGAAGAGAGGAAGACTGTCTCCTCCCTTTGGGATATGAAAGTAAGGGCTCCAAAGAGGAGAAAACATTGTAAGACTAGCATTTAAAAAGAGCAGATAAAGTCAGCTGTCAAGAATAAGTACAAGCTATCTGAGCTTGGGGAGTAGATAAGAAATATTGTCACTGTACTCTCTTGCAACAAACCTTTAACTCGGTTTATAATAAAAAATTTGGCACTTTCTGATATTTTATTATATAAATTTAATGTTAAAACTAATAATATTATTTAACAAGATAATCTAATTTAAAATGGTAGAAAGAATTAATAGCTTTTATAAAAGATTTATATGTTAGAGCCTGGATTATCTAGCTTAAATAGTTGTTTTAGTACTAAAGTATATATAATTTTGGGCTGCTATTATATCAAATACTTTTAAAAAAGGCTTACATCTTTTCTTTTTATTGAATATACTAATTATCATTGAGTTTCCTTTGGAAAATAGTTTAAGTCTTTTTATTTGGTAAATAAAATAATTTTATAATAAAACAGTTAATTTCATAGTAAATTATTTTTAATATGATTTTCAATTATTTTGCAGTATTTTTTATTTTAATTTAGGATTCTAAATGATTATATTACCCTAAAAAAGTCTTTGGTGCTTAATTTTACTATGTATAATGTTCAGAATTTGGTTTTTTGCTTGTTAAAAAGTGTCAACTTCAAGTATGCTACATGATAGTAAACTTTATCTAAACTTTTCTAATGTGTTGACCTGGGTATAAAATTAATTTTGACAGTCGATATGCAGACATTTTAAATGCCAACTTTTTCCTGAATGGTGGTTATAGCTTTGGCTGCAGCCCCTAAGCTCCACCTTGACCAGTATGTTCCACCCCCAAAATTTTACAAGCTCTTTGTGCTTCTTGTCTGGGACTTTGTTGAAACCATGCCATATTAAAACTCACACAAAATGAAGAGAGGACAAAAAGAAGTTTGTTTTAATTCCCCAACTGAATACTCATTATCCCATGTCCTAAAATATTTAAAAAAATAACCAACCTTACCAACAGTTTGTCTGCTGTCCTGCCTGTTGTGAATTTTTTTATTAAGATATCTCCCTATGATATGCTTAGTACTAATTTGATTCATATATGCAATACTATTGATGCTATTGATTTGGGCTTAACCAATATTTCAGCTTATCAATATTATTGCATTATCACACTCTTCATGCAAAACTACCCTAGAAAGGTTTATTCTACTATGATCCAATCTTTAGTACCTCCAGAGATACAGCAGTGTTTGTGATTTTATTACTGGATAATAATCTATTGCTCCTCTTATCAAGCTCCAAACCAGTAACTGCCGTGTTGAGCTCATATCTCTGAAACTAGGGACTCAATCCTTATTCTGAGACTTATCCAGTATCACCTGATCTCTGTAGATCTCCCACATGATATACTAGGATCAACAGAACCTTTTGTGGATGTTCACATGACTATTAATGTTGCCCTCTGTGAATCCTGAAGATGTAATTAGTGACTATATAATCCCCTCATTCCCATTCTTAATAAGTAAGTTTTATCTATATCTATTTCAAGTCTTCACTTAATAGTCAGCCAGCCCCAGGACAACAGGATTAGGCTCTACCATTGCAAGGGTTTCTGTTCTATAGGCCTTATGTAAGCCTGAAATTACAACACTGCCTACTGTTGTGGGCATCCTTGGAGACTTCAGGGCCTACTAGTGCTTTGACAAGACTAGAATCCTGCCAACCATGCAAAAAAACCTTTGCTATCATATCCCTTAAAAAGAAAATAAGTACCCTATATAATTAATTTTGTAAGTTTTCAGACCTGTTTGCAGGGCAGAGACTTCACTTGATTGTTTACCTAGGTCTTGTTGTGATGATGGGGATTAAAGAAGAAGCATGAAACCCGTCTGATTTAATAATAAGGCTGGATGAAATTTGCCATTTATTAGATGGAAAAGTTTTCCCTAGGTACAGCTCAATAGATCATGTTATTCAGGATGCATTTATACTTCCTGCCATATATGGAATGGCAGCTCCACCAGAAAAAAGCATATAAAGAACATCAATATAAACTAAACTAAAAAATATAAATATATAATTATTTTTGTGTGTTATTCATTTATTTAGCTTTGCTTTGTTAATTTTTATTTTACCTGACAGTATACACACGGAATCACAGAAATAAAGTCAATACAAATTAAACTAAATAAAAAAAATATTAAAAAATAAAATGAAAAAAAACATTTGAAATGGCTAA
Source organism: Entomophthora muscae (assembly GCA_014839935.2). Lineage (NCBI taxonomy): Eukaryota > Fungi > Entomophthoromycota > Entomophthoromycetes > Entomophthorales > Entomophthoraceae > Entomophthora > Entomophthora muscae. The sequence continues at coordinate 287,818 of QTSX02000043.1, read as the reverse complement.
GCCTTTAATTGATTGGCTTTTTGGAGAGGCACACAGGGAGAGAAAAATCAAGGTGGCCATAGAATTTACCCACTATCTCAGCTGGGAGGGTATGGACACCAACCTGCAACAAATTAAACAGATCATTGGGCCCAGGTGGCACCCTTTTTTTACTACTTGCTTGAGCCACCCAAAAACTTCCTCAATTGGGTTAAGGAATGGGGAATAGGAGGAGAGAAATAGCAGGTGCAAATTAGATGTGGCTAATTGTTGGGAGCCAATTTCTACACCAGGCTTAATAATCTGGAATTCATTTAAAATATCTGCCGCCTTGTGGAGCCCAACATTATCCAATACTATGATATTTTGTGACACCCAAAATGGTTACTTGGAGGTGCTCCTGAACCAATTGAAGAAATTCCAGAAAGGTCCCACTATTATGAAAATCCTTGATTATCTGGTATAGTTCAATACCAAGGGAGCCAATAAGAGCTATCATTAAGTAGGCAATAGAACGCACAGTCACACACCAGGACATACTGTTCTTTTTGCCTTTGGGGACATACCAATATTCATTGCACATTGATAACACAAAGGAGGACTTGTTGATGTAGTAGAACTTTATTGTGCCTTTTTTCTTCAGTGCAATGTATGTCTTGGCTGTATTTCTGGTGGTAGGCAATGTTGTCTGGGCTGTTCTGATTGTACAGAAAACCCCCAAGTTTTTTCCAGGAGACTCTCAAACTTTTCATAGTGTAATAGCATGTTGAAATTAAGGCCTCAATCCCAAAAGTGGACTCAATTATTGCCTGAATATTTTCCAGTTTAAGATGGCAGTTTTTATTGATCCACTTCTGGATTTCCCCCAGGTATTTATTGACCAATAGGATTGGCTTGTGTTTGAATTTCTCCAAAAGAATGACAACATCTGTTTTAAGGTAGGTTTTGTGGAGCCTGTGGGTGGATCTTTTCAAGATCCTAACAATGGCTGTAACCTTCTTGTAGTCCAGTGTTTCCTAAATGAGTCTGTTAAAGGTCTTTCAGGTGAAATTGGAGATAACATGATACTTGGGCTTTTTGAAGGCAGGCACAGACTATGCGGGCTCAGCCACAACACAGGGTATAGACACCTTGTTTTAAAATGCAGCAATCTTTTTAAGCACCTGCTGCTCATCAGTGGTTTGAAAATACTGTGGCTACTTGTCTTCATCTTGTCCTTTGTTATCACTCACGTAGGGCTTGTAGGTAGTGTAAAGCACAGGCTTAAACTTCTCCATCATGGCTGTTGGAACAGCTTCCTGGCAGTAAACAGGATCATATACATAGGTCACCCTCTTTGTGGTAACATCATTTATCATTTTGATGGTGATGACCCTGGTGTATTTACTGGTCAGCTTCTGGACCCTGGGATTTATGCTCTGTGCCCTTGTACTCTGTGTCCCTTGAGCTGGTTGTGTCAGTGCAACCTCACTATTGAACTATCCTCTCCTATCTCCTTCCTGAGTAGGCACTTGTGTTACACTTACTTGGTTTTTGACCCACAAGGATGTCCACGTTCACAGTGTACTCCTTTGGCTCCTTGGCTCTGTTATTTGGATATGTCCATTTTGGTATAAAATTAAATTAAATTAAATTTAAATCAGTTTATCTATATAATTTGTTTATTTAATTTTTTATCTGTTCATATATAGTAGCCTAAAGGCTTGTAGTCACTACTGTTTATTTCAAATTAAGTTTTAGATTTCTATATTAATTATTTTTGGTTGTAAGTATGCACTGTTACTGGTATATTTGGATAAATTTGAAATTTTTATTAATTCTTATCCCAAAACAAAAACTCAGAATATTTATTTACTTTTCATATCCTAGACTGTATTCTTAATTAGGACTAGCTGGTAACAGTATTATAAATTCACACATTTGTTTTGATATTGAATATTTTTGTTGTCTGTTTTGCTTGCTATTGGGGTTTGTTGTTTGATTGAGTTTGTAACTTTTGTGACTGAGTTCCATGTGTTCACAAAAAACATAGTAAACATAGTAGACATGTTCTATGACTGAAACTCATACATTCAAGTGTTTGGTACACTTGTTGTTGAATCATTATACATTTTCCCCCAGTTTGAGTAGGTCATTGTATGACTGAAATTTTTTTCCAAATAGGACACATTTTCTGTGGAATTATCTTCTATATAGATCTAAAAAGTTGAAATTTGTTTTGTGACTGAATCTATGCATTCTAAATTGACTAATATAAATTTATCTTGTCAGGCTTAAAAACTACTGTATTGATAAAAATTTATTGGTTATTATATACTCTGATAATGTTTAGTAAAAAAACTAGTATTATTATCACTTCTTTATCCATATAAAATATCAGAAACCTTAATTCCATATAATGTATCTAATGTTGCAATATTTTTGATTACTCCTTCTCAGGAAAGTAATTTTCTGAGTAATTCCCTGACTAATAATTAAATTGGTGGCACTCTTATGAATTTCCCATCTAATTACAGGGATCAAACCTTTTACGTCCTAAAAGGAACAACACTCAGACAGGCCTTATGACCTAGATGAAACATTACTCAGATAAGCCCCATATCATCATGGCATACATGGATAACATGTGGCTTCTCATGATACTATATAATACTCAATACATATATCAAATAAAGTATCATTATCTTCTTAAATTACCCTTTAGTTTTATTTTATTATACTTCCCAGAAGTATATACTTGACACCAATAAGAATGATTTTTAATGACATTTAATCAGAAATAAAACAAAAAGACTCACTAGAAAGAATATTATTAATTGTTAATATTTTTTATCTGAGGTATAAATTTATAATATAGTATTCTTCAAAGTGAGATATTATTGACAATGGTGATAATCATTTTTTTGCTAGCATATGCGCCCTCATACACAACCATATAATCATAAAAGAATAAATCAATATTTTTTTAAAATTTTTTTATAGTCCTTGTCCCTGAAAACTTGTATTCTAGTCAGTAAACAAAAATCAATAGATTTAGTGATTTCAATGAGAACCAAAAGATGATTTTCTTTCTTATTAATAGATTATATTATTTACCAATACTCGAGAAGACCTAGACTTAATATGTAAAAGTTTGACAAACATACTATTTTTAATCAAAATGTTTCCTTAATTACAAATAGTTAGATTCCAAAAGTGTTATTAAATACACTAAAAATCAATTAAAAGGTAAATTGTCTTCCACCAGATTCGAACTGGTGACCTTCTGTGTGTTAGACAGATGTGATAACCAATTTTTTTAAACCAAGTTTATTACGAAATTGGTGGGGGGAATGGGGGAAGTCTCAAGGACTCACCCAGCCCAGATGTGATAACCAACTACACCAGGAAGACTTAATAGTCTTTCAGTGTACTAGTCAATTTAATAAATCTCTTTTTAGTATTTAAAAAATCCGTTTACAAGCATTGTCAAGATTTTCTTGTGATATACAATATCATTATACAGTTTAAAATTGATGCATGTTATTATTTTTTTTGTGAATTTTTTTACTTTACTTTGGATTTATAAAACAAGCAAACTTGGGTCAAAATATAGAGTCTGATGGTCTGAAATTGGTGCTAGCTTACACTATCTCAAATTACACCATCTCAAATCATCTTTGAGATTGCATTTTTGAGTTGAAGATTCTTATTCAAAAATAAAAAACAATAAAAAATTTAAAGTTATAATTATTTTTCATAATGAAGTATCTTAAAAATACATCATCTTGCTTTTGTCATTTTAGAGAAATAAATAAACCCTTATTCTGATAACTTTATTTAAATATGAAAACACTCAGTGTGGGATAGTCTTCCACTATCTCAAATCTACACCAGCTTGATTTAAGCCATTTATCACCCACTTAAATAAGCTCATATTAGCACTATATCAATGAATTTTCTATACTGCCAGAAGATGTTCTCAAAGTTTTAATAAAAGAAACCAATAGTAAAATCAACCAAAAATTGTCACCAATGTATTACTAACACTGGTTATTACTGGCATTTAAAATCCCTTTAGTTATGTATTTCATTCCTTATATATATTTATTTTTACATTAATCACCATAATTTGCTTTATTGGTATCTTTATCATTTAATTTTTTTGCACATCAATTTACATTGTTCCAAAATACACTGAGTTTCATATCAACCAATTGTTTTATATACACAATACATAGGTGAAAATAAAGAAGAATTACATATGACATCATAGTAGGCTAAACTAACTCCATAATCTCAATTATTGGCTTTCACTTTTAAAAGTATAGTCTCACACAAAATATCACTTATATGAAAATCTAAGAAAAATTCTGGAAATTTACACAAACACAATTTTATCTCTACTAAACAGCTTAATGGTTTTAAGCCAAATTTTATAAGATATTTTTGAGTGATTCAAGATTTAAAATTTTGACCAGTTGTGATGACTTCACTGTTGGTTTATTAAAATAAAATAAAACATACAAAATTCTTATGCTTTTGTCATACATTATCATAATTACAGCATATAAATCTCAGTATTTTGACTGTAAGTTTTATTCAAAACTCAAAGCTTAGCATACTTGCACTACAAGAGAAAAAATTATTTTTACATATTCAAAAACTCTGATTATTTGATATGATATAATTTCAAGTTTTCTCTACAATTTTATGTAAAAATATTTTATATTTTTTTATATTTTTAATATTATAATTTTTTTTCTAAAAATTGACCTTAAATTCAAACATTTTTAATAATAATTAATCTTTAGATGCCTTCTAAGCATACTTAAAAAGCTGTTTCCAGATATCCAAGGACAAAACCATCACCATGAAAGCTGAAAAGCCTAATAATTCCCAAAAATCAGTCTTCTAAAAAACTCATATCAAGGCTCTATACTCTTACCTGAGACTAAAGAGACCAGTTTTATCCCTCTCCACTCTCCATTTGTGTATTCCCTTCTGACCCTCAGGAGAAGATTTTTGACATCAACCATTACTTTGACCCCACATCAGAGCCTGAAGAGAAACAGAAGCAATAAACCAAGCCTTTTAAACCTATTGGGGAAAAATTGAGCTATGAGATATCCACACAGTCCCCAAAATCTGCAACCAGCATATCACTTTTGCTGTGCCCATTAAATTCCTGTGAGCTATCTTGTTACATCTAAAAAATGAGGTGTTGGATTTTTTAAAGGACTACAGCTTCATCTATAACAATAAGAAGAATACAATCCATAACACTATTATAAGTGTGATGACCTTAGCTTTACAGAAAGACTACCTAATTATGGCTTAATAAAGTTAAAGGCTTTGACTGTTAAACATAGCTATGTTGATCTCTTTGACCCAATTAATCATCTCATATGCTGATTGCTTCATCAGGCAATTATGATTGTCAAAGAAAAAACCTTTATTGAGGTTTTTAATGCCACCCTCATTAGTTTAAATAATTTTTAGTTTGACTCTGACAGATATTTTTAAAGCTTCAGAGGTATTTCACTGATCAGAGGTATAATTTAAACACTAAAAAATTGGTATAACCTCAATCAATCAGCTCATTTTCAATGAAGAAAAGAAGCTATCCCACCACAAGAAGTGCTTTTTCTCCATGCCAACATTGTAGATGTCAAGGAGAAAATAATCTGCTTCATAAGCATGTCAAGATATACACAAATTCCTGAAATGTAAACCTTGGCTAGCAGATAGTACCTTATTTACCTACCCAAAGCTATTCAGCCAGCTTTAGAAAATCCACAGGAAGTGTGATGAGAGCAACGGCAAAAATTAACTCATTCTACAAATCAACTTAGTGTATGTCAACAGCCAGAATTAAAAAATACTCTTATGTCAACAGCATTAAAGAGTCAGAATTAAGTTTTTACTCATGCAGACTACTTAATGTTGGTGGAGGTAGTAGCAAACTGTTGCCTTATCAGGGCCCTCTACTGTGAGCATTTGACTGTGAGCCCTACTAGTACAAAGAACAGTGTGAACAAGGGGATGTGGCCTGTTTAGACGTGGCTGTTGTGTGCCTATGAAAATAAAGGTAAAACCTGTTAAGGTATTGGCAGATCTTTCCAGAGTGATGTCATAAATGGGCTGACAGTGCCCCAGTAAAACAGGAATTAATTTTCTCAAGGGTGGTCTCTTTGAGCTGCCTTATGCATTTGGGATAGGTTTTTGTGTTGGACTAACCACACTAACTGAAATGAAAAGATAGTTCTAGGATGCCTGAAATCAAGCACTGGATCTCACACAAGTGGAACCAGATACTGGGGCAACTGAGGTCTCAAATGTGGTACCAGCAATGGTACTTATTGCGCTTTTTGCTTTACAACACCACAATTATTTGAGATTATAGGGCACAAGACATTTGTCAGAATACAGTCATATGTGAGGATATGAGTAGTATTGTATAAGAAGAGTCAGGATTGAACAGAACCATGGTTATTGCCCAGCAATGGCTTCTGATTGCACAGAAGCACTTAAGGATTAGGATAAAGGCCAACCAGATTAAGGATAAAATAAAGATGCTTTAAAGATGATTTTATTGTAAATAATTTAATTCTTCTTATACCTACTACTACTGGGTTAATCTCTGGGCTGATAGCAATGCCTTCTAGGACATTCTAACACGCCCCTAATTTGGGTAATTATTAATCTAGGCTTGGAGCTTATTGCACATCAACCAATAGAATATCTTTATCTTCACCCAGCACAGGTGATCCTTGCTGGTATGGAATAATTTAGTACTTCAGGATCACTTCTTACTTCTCTGGCATCCTGCAGGCTTAATGCTTATTAATGAGATAAATATGGGAATTCAAGATTATGGGGAATCAAACCCAGCGCCTTGGCGCTTGATGTAAAAGTAAGGCAGCACCTGCAATAATTTTCAGTTGGCGCTTGACGTAAAAGTAGTTTAGGGCTTTGGCTCCTAATCCAGTTGCTAGGCGGTGCCTGTGTATTTTTAAAGTGCAGCAGCAGCAATTATCATTGGCTAGTTTAAGGCTCAGGTCAACAGACTACATCTGATTCAATATGCATAAAATTTATACTACCAATTTATGTTATTTGGTAGCTGCAATTCATATCCGCAAGCTCCATCATAATTAGTATCATTGTATTTTGTACTACTAATTTATGGATTTGGTTGTATCAATCCCAATCCATGAGCTCTGTCATAATTGCACTATTACTTGGTCAAAATTCTCAACAGTACTGACTGTCAATTAGAGAAACCCCATATGACGCTGAACTCAAAGTGGTGTGTCTAATTCCCACTGTACTCATCCACCAGTTGGTCTGGCGCTCTGAGGGTCTTGTCTTGGGGCAAGGCAAACTAAAAACTCAAAGACTACTAAATTTCAACACTTTAATAAGCAGAAACCTGTTTCCTGAAATTTTAATTAATAAAAATTAAGCTTCAAAATACTTCTAGGGTAATGTGACTATGTAAATTTTAAAACAACTATTAAAAATGATACATGTCAATCAAAAAAAGTAATAAAAATACACTTTTATTTTATTTTACCATGAAATTAGCTATCTTTACTATAAAATATATCTTTTTTCACTTATAAAAAAATATTAAAGCCCAGTATACAAAAAGTACCACATAAGAATTCACATATTATATGAAAATATAATAATCATAAATAGCACATAAAATTAATTATTATTAAAAACTACAACAAACATATACTTTACTAGTAAAATACCATCATAGGCCATATAATACAGCCTAAGGCATCAAACCGCCAATAAAAAATTAATGATTTTTTTAAAAAAATTCATTATAAAGTATTTATAAATTTTTAGACTACCTATTTATAAGATCATATTATAATGAGCAATTTATGTTTATATAAAAAATTAGAAAATACTCAATAAATTTAATTTAAAGATAGCCTGTGATCACCTGGTTGTCATTAAGGACTGTGGCAATCTTCTTGATATCTTTTCCAAGCTCTGAAAGCTTATATTTGGCCTTGACAATGTTCTTTATCTTCTCTTGGTATTGCTTCTCTTTGGTGGCTCTCTTCTTCTTGGATGGGAAGTTCTCAATATATATTATTGATGAAAAGTCTTCTCCTGTTGAATTCTGAGATTCTTGTAGAAGGTGTTGTATCTTGACTCAATACCAAAGTCTGCTTTATACGCCTATTCCCTCTATCTAAAGTAAAATTAGTTTTTATTCCATCTTTAAGAACAGACAGATAGCAGTTCCAGTCAGCTTTTGCTCTAGGTTTTCTCGGCAACAGCGCCCATGTTGACACTTTGTTGACATGACCACTGTTGACTCAAACTCTAAATCTCCTATGTTTTTTGCTAGTTGTGCTAGCTTAATTCTTTTTTTAAAGCGTTCAGGGGTGCAAACCCAGAAAACACAACAAAATTGTGGCCATCTTGACACAATTTAATATTAAGCTTAATAAAAAACTTGTTTAACCTGATTTTTCCTTTACATTTACTAATAAAAATTAGTTTATTTTTTTTGATTTCACGACGTAAAAGTGTCAATGTCAACACTTTTTAAGCCAAACTTATTTTTAATAACAAAACTGAAGCATTTACAGTAAAAAAAATAAGTGCGCATTTGAAAAAAAAATTATTGAATTATTATATTTAAAACAACAGTGTGCATATATTTGATTATTGGAATGTTCATGTTATATATATTTATGTGGCACTTATTACAGCTTTAATATATTAAGTGGATTGGATGCTAACAGTGATCCAATAATTTAAGCGTGACTTACTATGTAAGTTACTATAGAATTTATTATTAAAAATAATGTCGACACTTGAAAATGTTGTTTATTTGCTTGTGATCACCCCCCAGGGTGGAGTTAAGCAAATTAGAGTGGCGCAATTAACCCTAGATTAATATGCCACCTCATATAAAGAATGTCGTAAGTGACGTTGTCGACACTTTACCTTTTTCAATAGTTGAATATAACTTCTTAACAACTTTACTTAAGCGCAATAGTAAAATATCATATTCTCACTAACCAAATATAATTTTTAATAAAGAAATAAAGAACCTTGATACTTTTTTTTACTTATTTTTATATGTTTTTTTTTAATTTTTATATGTGAACAAAAATATACAGGAAACAGTTAATTTTTTGCTAGCCCGCGTAAATTTAATTAAGTGTACTATAAAAAACATAGTAAATTTTCAAAATAATGTCAACAGTGAAAATGTCGTCAAAAATAATGTCTACAATTTTTGAAATTGACAGTGAGAATTCAGCTTTTTTTACTAATTGTCAATCATATTGTCAACGCTTTTCACTTCTCACATATAAAGCTTTATGTTTTATATAATAAAAACTTCTCATTTTTTGATATGTTGTATTTTTGACTTTGCTCTTTCATATTTTTTAATTTTTAAAATAAAATTGATATCTAAATATAATACTTTCACATATTTCTATCAACTTTTATCTTGTTATTTATAATTTTAATAAAATAAAAACTATATAAATAATTTTTAACATTTAAATGCCAATAAAAACCATCTAAAATTTAATTTTATATGTTTTGCTTTTTAAGTTGTTTTGTTTGTTTTTTAATATAATTTTCATTATTTTAAACCATTTTACTTATTATTTTAGGACAAGAACACCTCTAAGCAGCCAAAGGGTACCAAGCGTCCCTCCAAGCCCACCAAAGCCACCAAGAAGAAGCCTGTCTTGTCAAAGAAGGCTACCCCCAAACCATTTCCCAAGCCCTCCCCTGAGCCCTCTCCTGCAAAGAGCCCTGCTCATTTCACTGGGGGAGAGGGAACTGATGGCTCTCTTACTGAGCACAGTTTTTACAACTCGGCTTCTGACAAGGAGCCAATCAAGAAGAAGCGCTCATCCCAAAAGTCCCCACCCAAGGATAAGTCTCCTGTACATGAGGAGCACCACAACAAGCCTCCTTCTGCTTATCCACCCCTGCCAAACTCTCCCCCTTCAAGCTCATCTGGGGATGATACAAAGCCCCACCCTGATTACTTCCCTGGCTTCTGCCATGCTCCTGCTGGTCCTTGGGACCCTCTTGTGGCCCACAACATCTGCAATGTTGATGGCAAGTTCAAGGTCCTTTCCACCCTGCCCAAGTTTTTCCCCATAATGAGTGTTAAAGGTGGGCCAGCCATGGTGGCCAATGGATACATCTTCTCATGCAACAATGCCAACCGGGGCTTTAAGAGCCGCCATTACACCTGTGAGGACCGCTCCTGTCCAGTGCAGCTCAACACTGAGCGCTGGGACCTGGTCCAAACCATAAAGGGCAAGCATACCTGCATCATGTCTAACACTATCATCTCCTGCCTCCTGAAGTGGTATCTGGTGCAGATTATGCCCACTTCCAAAGACCTTTCTACCACCCAGCTGGCCGTGCTTGCTTGCAAGTACCTGACCCCTACCAACTTGAAGAGGATGCCAACCCACAATCAGTTGGTCAAGTTTGTGAGTGATAGGCGTCAAGCCTCAAACCCCCTGGCCAAGAGTGCCACCAACATCAAGGACCTGGTCTTCACTGATGCCCTCAAGAAGACAGAGGATGGTGAGATGTTCCTGCTCCATGACAATGGGCAGGAAGTGGAGGATAGGATTGTAGCCTACGCCACAACCCAAAACCTGGAGCAGCTAAACACTGCTACCACCTGGCTGTGCGATGGCACATTTGCTACTTGCCCCCTATCTTCAAGCAGCTTTGGGTCCTACATGGGCAGTTTAATGACCAGGTCAACCCCTTGTCTTCTTTCTTCTTCCTGGTGCCAAGACAGAAGTCTATGCCAGAGCTTTCAAGATTGTACGGGATGCTTTGAGCTCCCTTTTTACCAACCAGCTCCCCCCTCCCACCCACACCACAAGGGCCAATCCCTCCTCCGCTGAGAAGGATGAGGCAACCTTAGCCGCTGAGCAGCTAGCTCATGCGCGCTCACTTGGGCCAAAGGTTATAATAATGGACTTTGAGCAGGCTCAGTTCAGAGCCTTCCAGGTCACCTTTGATGGAGAAGTCCAGGGCTGCTTCTTCCATTTTTGGCAGGCCCTTGTCAAGAATCTAAAGAGCAAGAAAGACCTTTTTGAGAATTATCTCAATGATGATAAGGGGAAGTGCCGCTTTGCCATGACCCAGTTTGCTGCCTTGGCTTTTGTGCACCCGGAGCATACCGGGCTTGGCTTTGAGGCCCTCCAGGAGGATGCTTATATCAAGAAGCACTCCACCATCTTTGAAGGCTACCTGGAGTACTTTGAAAAGCAATGGGTGGGCAAGAAGGTGACTGCCCGGAGAGGATAGAGCGGGGCCACTGCCCCTTGGAACTGCCAGGGCGCCTGTATTAAGGGGGAGATGAAGACCACCTCTAGCCTTGAGGTTTGGCACAAGCACTTGAAGACCAAGTTTGGAACCAACCCCAAGTTCAACAAGTTCTTCCAGAAGCTGCAGGAGGAGCAGGCCCGGACTGTCTCCAAGTTCCGCAACCTGGCCAACTGGGTGGCCCCCAAGAAGAGGAAGTCTAAGGACCAGGACTACCAGGAGGACGTGCAAAAGGTAGTAAAGAAAAAGTACAAGGTGGCGGAGATCAAGAAGTACCTTGAGGACGTTGCAACTGCTCTTGCTGGTGGCTTTAATTAGCCCAATAAACCTTGCTTTGCTTTGCCTATATATTTTTTACTTTTAAACTTTTAATTTTTTGATTTTTTTAGTTAGTACTAATCTTTTTAGGTATAAAGGGTAAGTTTCAGATACAATTTCAATGTGGTTTTGTAAGAAATATCTTATATTTTGTTAATTTATCTTTAAGCTATGAGATATTTTCAGTTATGTTTATATAAAGTATAATAAATTAAAATTAGAATTTTCTTATATTTTGTGGTTATTATGATATATAAAATATCTTTATTTTTGGTTCATTGGAATTTTAATTTTTACAGAATAAAAAATAATTTTATAATAAAGAGTGTAATTTACATAGTAAACTAAAAAATAGTTGCTTATATCTCCTTATTCTTATTATTATGGTATTTTTTTATTGCATTTTTGAACTCTCTGGGGTTATTTCAGTATAATAAATCTTTTTAAAATATTTTTTATATTAAAAATGTTCAGGGTAAAGTGTTTTGTTAATTAAAAAAGTGTCAACATCCAGGAAACAACATTAAGTAAAACTGGGTCAACACTTTACTATAGTGTTGACATTAAAACTGTCAACATGGCCACTGTTGACATTTTTAGTGTCAACATGGGCGCTGTTGCCGTTTTCTCAATCACTTAGTGACCTCAAGTCCAATTCACTGTGGCTTGTAATATTCAACAAAATGATAGAAGGAATCATAATGTTTCTTGGCATGTGGATCCTGCATAGGAGTTCAAAGGCATTTCATGTATTTTTAGGCTTTATGAAGGCTGGTGCCAAAAATTTCTGGACCAAAAACTTGCAATTTTATGAGGCATTCAGACAGTAAAGCTTACTGAGCTCAGATTGGTCCTTTGGCTGCCTATTAACAGCCTGTCAATAACAAAAAAACACCTGGACTTCACCATTAAATGTATTTAAAAAAGCATTATACTCAGCAGTTTCATAGTCCATTATTACAGTTGAGGGGCCAGGTTCTCTGTCATGAGCTTGTTGTTTTGAAACAAGGATGGCTTTGTGTTTTTCATCATCATCTGGATTGTCTCTATTGTTATGACTAAGTAGACTCTTTTTATTACTAGGCAAGGCCTTGATGTCCTCCTGAAGAATATTAAAGGCTCTTGTTTAGATCTCTTATGTTGCCCCAGGAAGCAGATAGTAGGCAAATGAGAGCACCTTGCTTTTAATGTGGGAATGTACAACCCATGATTGATAAAAAAGCAGGGGGCATACAGCAAAGGTACTGTCACATAACATGGCATCTGAATATCTCAACTACTCCAGGTTCTGTTGTGTAGCATGGCATATAGTTCTTGTCTCTGCTGTAGGCCCATCATCATGTAAAAGGAATACCTCATCATTGTTGAATATCTTCAACCCCTCTGTCAAGGCCAACTCTCCTTGGTTCATGGAAGATTTCTTACAGGGGCATAGATCTTGGCTTTTGTCACATATGTAATTAACTAACATATTGCAGTTGAGAATGAGGTTTAAGTTCTCATTATTTAGGTGTGTATGGTCTTAACAAAAAAATCAGATGTCTTTATATCCTTGAAGACTGGAATCATTTGTTAGAGGTATCACTTTAGAAGCTTTTTGATAAGATTAATAGGAGAATTGTTTTTGTCTTGCCTTTTTTGCTGGTGACTTTATCTCATATGTCTGTTTTGATGCTAGAATACTATTGTTTATACCTACAGACATAATGTTTGCTTCTTCCTACTATTTTCTTATTGTTACAATTGAAACTGTAGCCATCACAGACTATTCTTACACCTTTTTTTACATATGTTAGAGGGAAAAACCAAGTGAACTTCTTTGGGGATTAAACTCTCCTTTAAAATTACAGATGTTGTGCACCTCAAGGGGATCAAATGTCCCATTTAGTGCTTGATGATATCCATACAGGTAGTCAACAGGATTCTATTTATTTATACTTGAGGAGGAGGGGGGTGAAGAATCATTAAACAGCAAGGGGGAATTATCTGAAGTTAGATTCTTGCACTTATTAGACTGGAATAAGCTTGGTTTGTTGGGTCTTGGCTGAGGTTCTGAAATGTGAGATATCTTCTTTTTCTTTGCTTGTTTAGAGAGACCTTATCTCCTTCTGATTAATACAATCTTTGGGAAGCAAGACAGGTCAGGGGAGGGCTTTTCTATTGCAGGGTCTGGAATCTTCTCCTTTAATTTCTATTGCTTTAAAGAAAATTTGGTTTTTTATTTGAATATGGACCTTGAGCCTTTACAAAGGCTTTGGGTACCTTTTTGGGTGACTTGAGATTTTTTTGGAGCTTCTTGGAAGATTTGTCCTTCAATAAATTAATTGAAGTTCTCAAAGTAAAAATAATATAGAAATAATGAATATAATTAAATAATAACCACTTGTTTTGTTTTTAATATTAATTAAATAGTTCAGGGGGCATAGCAAATGCTTGAAGAGCTAGATTAGTGATAAAGAACAAGAAGCTATGTTTAAAACAAAGTGTTGACATTCTTGAATTCAGCATAGACAAAAATATTAGATTTAAAATTTAATTATAAAAAAGTGCTATAATATTTAATGTCAACATAAAACATGAAAAACACTATGCAAATCACTTATAAAGCTTGGTTAAGATTTTTTATAGTTGGTTTTTAAGGAAAAAACTGTTTTATTTTAAATACAAAAAAACAAAGGAATGTATATATAACTTTTTAAAAATTGATAGGGATTGTAGAGAGTAGTTTAAAGTACAGCCCTGGGTACTTTGGAATGAATTACCATACTATTATATGGGTGTTTTTTGTTAAAAGGAAGTGTTTTCTTATAAACCAGTGAAAGTATTGACATAGAGATTGATGGGCTTTTTATAGTGATTTTTGCTTTTAAAGTTTGCTTAAATTATGTCAGATTTTTACTTAGCTGAATCCCTTTGTTGTGATTTAGGCAACAAGTTGAATTAACAAAAAGTTGACATTATAAATACATATATAAAGCCTAGCTTTAACATATGCACTTCAGCTTAAGTGGACTTGCAGAATTTAGCTAAATTTTATTTAATGAGTTTAAAAAAAATATATATAGCTTCATAATACAAAAAAACACTATGAAAGTTGGCATATATCTTTGTTTAATGCTTATCTTATTATATATTTAATAAAAATAGTACAGTAGTTTTAAAATCTATGACAACAAACAAAATGAACTCAGATTTAAATAAAATGAATTCAGATTTAATTGAAATTAGAATGAACCCAAATCTATTGTAAATCAATATAAATTTATTTATTTTTAATTTTGTTTAAATCTGAGTTCATTTTGTTTAAATATGGATTGTTTTCAATTGTCGCCATAGCTTTTACAACTACTGTAGTATAAAATATAAGAAATAGTTATTTTTAGAATAATGTGTATTTTATTAAGAAATTTATGGATTATTATTTGGGGTCAACATCCAGATATTACTTACTGGAGTCAAACTTAATGTAAAAGTACACATAAAGCTCATTTTTCATAGCAAATTATATTGATTTTGAGCTGAAATTAAGTCCTGGTTTATGTGGCCTTGGAATCATGACTGTTTATTTTTAAAATTTCAACTTTGACTTAATAATTATATACTGTAAATTCAGAACCTAAACATAAAAATGTGGGATTGTCAAATCCTTAGTCCAAATTTTGAATCACTTTTGCGGGCAACTCAGCTGAGTAAAAATTAAAATATTTAATAAAATCAACCATTTAATTTAACTTTTTTGATTTATTTAAATTGGCAAATTTTGAATCTCTTGAGCATATAACTCAACTAAAAAAGACAAAACACAGCAAACAAATGCAGGATACACGAATCAGAAATGTAGGATTCTAATGTACAATTTGAGATTTCCTGTATTTCAAACAAATCATAAACATCATTTAAAACTTAATGGTAGGACACGCCATTTCAAAAACAGCACTTTGATTTACGCCATCTCAAATTTAATTTGAGATGGTGTTTTTTGCGTTAGTGGTTTTGAATCACAAAAAATTAAAATAAACAATAAAATAGTTAAAATTTACATATACTCTTATAATGCAGCATCTTGAATTTACACCATCTCAATTCTGTCACTTCAAGTAAGATTAATTAAATATTATTTCACTAACTTTATTTACATATGAAATCACTTACTGTGGGGTGTGTTTACGCCATCTTGACTTTACCTCATTTCAAATCACACTATTTATCTTTAACTAAAATAAGCTTATTCCCGCACAAAATAAAGCCTGTTGTATAGTGCCAGAAGATGTTCCTATAGTATTAATCCAAGAAACTTATACTAAGAACAACCTAAAAAGACGCCACTATGATAGTCCTTCTAGTAATTATCATTGCTGGGTAAAAAAACCAGTTTTGTTATATGTAATTTATAACTTTATTATACATGGATACATTGATAAGGGATCTCTTAACAAAATATTTTAATAGTGATTTTAATATGGAAGGGGGTGATTACACCATTTTAATTTATGTCACTTCAAATTCCACTGAGTTTCATATTGCCCAATTGATTTGATGCGCACAATGGATAGGGGAAAATAAGGGGAAATTACATATGACGCCAGGCTACACTATATTAATTCCCCACCACAATTCTTGCTTTCCACTTTTCAAAAGTACATTTTCACATAAAAACCATATTAATAAAGAATGTAAGAAATTAACTGAAACTTTGCAAATATATATTTTTTTGGTTTTCTCTAAACAACTGGGTACTTTTTAACCCCAGTTGTATAAGCTAGTTTTTGAGAAAATTCAAGTTTTACTCTTTGGCCTGTTTGAGGTAGCTCCACTGGGAATTTGTTAATTTAATATAAAAATGGTCAAAAATACTATGTTTTTGAGCTACACCACCTCAATTACGTCACTTCAAAAACACCATTTTGAAAGCAAGTTTTCAGTCAAAACTCAAAGTTTTGCCTACTTGTGTTACTAATAATTTTTTTTATTTTTACCAAACAAAAAACTTTGAAATTTTGATATTATATATTTTAAGACCTTCTTTACAATTATATGTAAAAGATGACTACTTTTATATTAAAAAAATTCTCATTTTTCTCTTTAAAAACAATCCCCAAATTGCTCATATTTTGATACTAATTTACTTTTAGATGCCTCCCAAGTCCATCAACAAAGCTGCGTCCAAGGCCACTAAGGCCTCCAAGCCCAAGATCTCTCCTCCCAAGGCCAAGAATACCCCAAAAAAGCAGCCTTCTAAGGCCAAAGCTCCCCCAAGACCCCAACTCCATCACCTGAACCATAGGAAAACAGTCCTACCCCTCCCCACTCTCCATTTGTGTACTCCCCCTCAGACCCCCAAGAAAAGTATCAAACTTCAATTGTCACTCTGATCCTACCTCATAGCCTGAAGGGGAAAAAGAAGAGGAGCAGGAGCCTAATCCTGGTGCTCCTGCAGATGACCAAATTAAGCTCTGGAATCTAAATACCATACACATAATATGAAATCAAAATAGCATTTTTGAAATTCCATAACATACCCAGCCAGATACCCCATAATGACTAAGAAAGGGGGTGCTGGCTTTTTCTACAAGGGCTACAGCTTCAGCTGTAATGACAAGAAGAATCTATCTGCCAACATCACTATAAATGTGATAATGTTGGGTGCCCAGCAAGGCTTACCACTTATGGGTTCACTAGATTTAAAGCCCTAACTGTCAACCATGACTGTGCCAAGCCTTTTGAACCACTTTATCAACTTATCTGCTGGTTTTTTTGCCAGGTGATTCCAACCACCAAGGATCAAAATGCCACTGAGGTGGTCAATGATACCCTCCTAAATTTAGATGATACCCAACTTACCACTGTTAGTGGCGCCTCAAATTTGCAGAGATATCTCACTGATCAGAGATATGCTCTGAGCACTGAAGGCATCAGTGCAAGCTCCATTAAACAATTAATCCTTACCAAGGAACAAAAACTATCTTGCCATGAAGAGAGATTCCTTCTTCATAATAGTGGCCAACATGCGCCTGAGCGCATTATTTGCTTTACCACCTCACAGGATCTGCACAAACTGTTGAAACACAAGACCTGGCTTGCAGATGGTACTTTCTCAACCTGCCCAAAGCTCTTCAGCCAGCTTTGGAATATTCATGGGCAGGTTGGTAATCTAGTTCTTCCCCTGGTTTTCTTTTTTCTTTCCAACAAGAAGCAGGAAACATATGTTTGTGCACTCACAATTTGAAGGCCAAGTTGGATGAAATCCTCCCAACTATTGAAGAGAAGCCCAAGGAAACTGAAGGGCGCAAGAAGAAGGCCCAGTCCCAGGAAGAGGAAGCCACCCTAACCAGGAAGCAGGCAGAAAGCCTTTCTTATCACAAATATATGGTATTGGATTTCAAACAGGCTCAGGCAAATGCCTTCATTTGAGTCTTAAAGAGCTCCCCTCAGGGATGCTACTTCCACTTCCGGCAGGCACTCTGCTGCTGCCTCCAAAAGTGCTATGAACTTCATGAGCTGGTCAACTCTGAAGGCACTAAAGAAGCCAAGTAAGTTTTTAATTGCTTCACTTCCCTTGCCCTTGTGAGAAAGAAAGATACAAATACCTTTTACAACGCCCTTCTCTGCCATCCTTATATCCTTGCCAACCAGGCAGCCTTTGCTACTTTTATCAAGTATTTCAAAACTCAATGGGCTGGAGTGTTTCAAGGAGCATGTCACATAAGAAAGGGCAGTGAATAAAATCACCTGGAACTGCTATAAGCAGGTCAAAGACATGTTAATCAAGACCACCTCTTCCCTTGAAGGGTGGCATAGCCAGTTTGCTACAGGGGTCAGGGTTCAGAAGCCCAAATTTAATAAGATAATGGGTCACTTGAAAACCCAGCAGGTCATCTCTGCCGCCTCTTTAAGACTGGTATGAAGACCAAGGGTGATCCCCCTAATCAGACTAAGGCTGTAAATAAATATACTGAAATCAACAAGGTGGTCCTTGCATACTATCCTAAGGATAGAAAGCTTGAGCATCTCCAAGCTATCTTGGTTGCTCTTTCTACCAATGTTTTAGCCATTTTCCAATAAACACCACTCTATCTTCTCTCTTCTTTCCTTTACTTTTATCATTATTTTAGTTTTATTTAGTATTTGGTACAATTCTATGCTTATTTTAAAGTATAGGTTATAGTTGAAATAGATAAAAATGGTTGTTTTTGGGTATATTTTAACTTTTGGGCTTTACGCAACTATTTTGCTACTAATTGACCCCATTTTTATTGCAGATTTGGAATTATGAGGCCTTTTTAAGCCTAGAAATGTTTTTTTTGAATTTTATTTTTTGAGAGTTTCTTGGGTTATTTTTGGAGTTCAAAAAATCTAAAAATTTATAACTTGATTTTCTTAGTTTCAATTCCATAAATCAAAAATGACCTTTTTACTATAAAATCAAGATAGCGTAAATTGAGATAGTGTAAAACAAGATGGCGTAAATCAAAGTGCTGTTTTTGAAATGGCGTGTCCTACCAACTTAACAAATATGAAACTGCAGGATTTTCAAACCAAGAACCAAAACCAAATTAAAAATAAGGTGAATTTGAAATAAATATAATTTATGGGTGTCTCAAAAAGGATGTCAAAGGATCTAGAGTGAATTTGTGCTAATTCTTTTAGGAATCATAGTCATTCTCAAAAATCACCCTATTTCATTTTAGGACAGCTTAATTTTTGATCATAATATTCACCAACTTAACATACTTAATAATAAAGTTGATTAAAATATAAACTTCTCTTTTTGAGTTTAATTTTTTAATAAAATTTTATTATGACTTCTTTTGATAACAACCAAATAAACAAGCTGTTTTCTGGTCTTAGTATCATGCAGGGCTACGCTGGGTCTTTCAGTATTGAAGCCTCTGTCTAAGATCATTCCCAACCTGCATGCTCCTCCCCAAGCACTACCCAGGAGTGTGTTTTTCTCCCATGTCCTCAAGCATGGCCCTGTTTGCTCATCACGCACAGGCAGCTGCTAACCCAAATCATACAGCAACACTAGCATCCGGAATTGACCAAGTGAGCCATGGGGCCACCAATGGAAGCCAGAATCCAGAAACAGCCAAACAGATGGCACTGCCTGGTTTTCAAAGCAGACACATCCCACCTCCAGCCAATCAGCTTACAAGACGCAGAAGAAAGCTAATTACCCCAGAAACTGTTCTTAAAATGATCAAAAAGCAAGGGATGCTTATGTTCCTTGGGGAAATTGCTGCCACAATGAGTTTTGCAAAGTCCACTGTGGCTGAAACCCTGAAAGCCCATACCAACTGTGGCCTACTCCCAAGAAGACCCCTACTGGAGCCTGTACATCAACTGATAGTGAAAAAGCCCATCCCCTTATGATGGCCATCATGAAACGTGACCCATGGATGCCCCTGGTCCAGGTTTGTCTCCAACCAGGACTCCACAGCATTTTTACTAATAAGAGAATGATGAATTTTTGGATGCACAGAGTTGTGGTTGCTTTCAGAATCTTATCCAATCAGGTTTTCAGTGGCCCCATTTTGGTGGATACTGACCCCTATGATTCTATCATCATCAATTTTATCAAAGGGAGGGCAATGAGGGCCGTAATATTGTTGTTTTTTGTCATATGCCAAGATTTTGGCAAGTATTCAAGACTTTGGGGAAAAGCTTATCCAATCTGACATATACAATCACAGGTCAATCCTGTATCAATTTGTCAGGGTTTTGTTGGCAGTTTACTCATTGGGTGTCAATCATTACTCCACGTTGTCAAACACAGCAGATGGGTATGCCTACCAGACAGAGCTCAAGGCCATGCTGGAAGAGTGGGCCATACAAAATGCCGTGCACACAGTTGTACTGAATGCTGAGATGGAGCAATAGGAATGGGCAACCCAAGAAATAAGGGCTTTGGGGCATACCTGTTGATCCTACCCCATCAACCACGCCAACATGCATCTTGCAGATGTATGTCTCTACAATTTTGGTTCTGCCCTCAGGCGCTTAAAGCCTGCCACCTACAACAAACTATGCACCCAAATTGATAAGGATTATGAGCTTTTCCCTTCTGTGTCTGTCCAAGACTTATTTGATCTCATATTCTTCTTTGCAAGTGATAGTGATAAGTCCAGAAAGGACGCCTGCCTCCCCCCACACCAGTCCATCTGTTTTGTCAAGCCAGTATATGTGACAGAAGAAGAATTTGAGCAATTGAAGCAAACCACTCTTGCTGCCCCTTCCCAGTCAAAAAACTCTGCCTCCCAACCCCCCTGTCAAGCCACCCATGTTCCAACCCTGAGTTACAAGCCACTACCAATCCCCCTCACTATCTCTGATGCCATCCCTTTCACAGGCGCAGATGAAGGCAATGTTTATTCCGCCCATTCCCTCCCCTTCCCGTCCTTTGATTAATAAATAAATCTTTTCTTTGTGAAAACTTATTAAAATTTATATTATTTCTTTTGATTTATAATTAATAGTGTCAAAACAGCAGGCTTGACCCACCAACAAGGTTCTGAGTAAGCGGGTTTGTGACCTGCAATCCAATTATCCAGTCACTCAAAGCCAGACTAGGAAGTCAACTCAAATTGCCAAATCCAACAACATGAACAAATGATGATCCCTTATGGTGGATACCTTGTTTTGGCGCTTGACTCATTACTAGGATCAAGTCACCCCCTTCACTATTCAATTGTGTGATCAGCACAATCATGTTCCTGTTATTCTTGATTCACAATGACTATATAATACCTATCTCCCAATAAAGAATATTATCTAGTTCCCAAATATTTTTCCCCTTGTAACTCTGTTAAAACAGCACAGTTACAGCATTGGTAGCAGAAGTAGGTTTTCCATCCTAATTTATTCCCCAAAATTCTGCTTGTTGCCTGTACTTGCCGCAGCCAACAAATCCTTGATAGAATCATGTCTGTCCTCCCAGCAGACTGGACACCGTTTGCACCTGGTACCAAGATACCTGATGGGTTTGTCCTCTACCAGAACATAGTGATACCACTTCCTGCGTCCAATGCCCTGTCTGCCCAAGGGTTCTTCCAGGCCCCCTCCACCATGCCCTGCACAACTGATGAAAATACCATGCCAGCCTACATAGCCCAAAGACTTCAAAGCGCTGCCCTGGAATACTTTGCCGGGGCCAATGACCTCAACACCGCTGCATGGATCCAGTCAGCCCAAAGCAAGCTGGCCCAAATGGAATGCCCACAGCAATTTTGGATTGCAGAGATCTCCATCCAACTGAACCACAACGTGGGCGCCTGGTGCAACAAGTGGCATAAAGAACACACCAAAAAGGACTGGGATACATTCAAACAAGACTTCCTGGCAAGATTTGTGCTTAAGAACACCACACTCATGATCATACATCAAGTAAAGAACTTAATCCAGACAGGTACTGTGAAGGAGCTCACCTGCGCCTACAAGAAACTCTGTCTACGCGCACCCTTCAATATGGTTTTTGATACCCCAGCCACACACCTCATGTACTATGACGCCCTCAAGTTGTACATAATGAGGCACATGGACCTGGATCAAGTGACCAATTTACAGAGTCTGTACCGCAAAGCGGAGAAAGCAGAACAAACATCTAACACAACCACAAAGCGCAAACTGGAAAACAAGAGAGACCCAAAGACTCTCTTCAGCCAGCTGCTCTAGTTGACCACCCCCTGGAAACAATGGCAGCAGCACAAACCATAAAACCACAGGTTCAAATGGACATGGAAACAGGAAAAATGGCCATTCAAACTGTACCCATTTCTGTATCACTGCAACACAGGGCAACCAAGACAAGGGAAAAGCCCAGGGAGAGCATTTAGCAAGCCAAGCTCTCCCTGCACAACTCCTGACTTGCCCAACAATGAATAAAACCCCAAGGATGTGGACCAGTGCCCAATGATCCAAGTGCCCTCAGAAGACCTGGTTCTCTACACCATTGCCAGACACCCCAATAAAGTGATGTCTAACCCTTTTTGCTTTTGCAGTTACACAGAATTGGCACTCCTGGACTTGGGCGCGGATCAAACCTTAGTCAACAGCAGCTCTGTGGACAAGTTCAAGCTAACCACTAATCCTTTGCAGATTAAAAACGTGGTTTTAGCTGATGAACAATATATTGCCGTGACAAGGGAGACCACCCCCTTCTCTGTCATGCTTGAGAACCTGCACTCCACCATTCAAGGCCCCATCATTGACTTTCCCAAGTTTGACATCATACTGGGTTTGGATTGGCCAAGAAAGAATAACCCTCATGTGGACTGGGCAACCTCAGTATTGACCATCAAACGCAAAGGCGTCAACCACCAGATCTACCCTGACTCAGTGGACCAACTCCTATGCAACCATGGCTTTGTACACATTACAGAAATCCAAAAAAACCCTCAAGACAATCAACTGGGACTCCTGCCAGTATGAGATCATACACTTCAAAGACCACCAGGATACCTCCACGCCTCAGGACTGCAACATTGTGGCCCACCATCCAGAAATCTTTAAGGAAGTGTTACCTGGGCTGCCCCCTGACAAGCATATCCAACACTCCATCCAACTCAAGGGGGCTGTACCCAAAGCACGCCCCATCTACAGGCTGACCCCAAACAAGGACAACACCCTACGCGCCTATCTCAAGGAGGCATTGGAAAAAAGACTTATCCGCCCCTCACAGTCTCCCTTTGGGGCCGCCGTATTCTTTGTGGCTAAAAAGGACGGTTCCTTACGCCTGGTCACAGACTACCACACCCTAAACAAAGTCACTATCAAGAATTGTTACCCCTTACCACTGATTGACAACCTCTTTGATGCCCTGGGCAGCGCCACAGTCTTCTCTAAGATTGACTTAACTGCAGGCTACAACCAGATCCGTATTAAGGAGGAAGATATCCCCATGACAGCCTTCTTCACTAAGTATGGCTCATAAAGATGTGTGGTACTCAATTTTGGTATGAAAAACGCCCCCTCAACCTTTGTAACCTTCATTAATAAGGTGTTTCCCCCCACAATGGCAAGCACGCCTTGGTTTATCTGGACAACATTATTTTCTATAGCCCCTCAGTGGAGCAACACCACAAGGACCTGGAGGCAGTCTTTGCTACCCTGGCACAATACAAGCTGCTAGCCAAACCCTCCAAATGCCAGTTTTTCCGTGAGCAACTACCTTTCCTAGGACACATAGTCTCAAAGGACCGCATCAAGCCCAACAGTCAGAAGATACAGGCCATTTGCAAAATGCCATCGCCCAAAGACAAGTTGGAACTCTGCACGTTCCTGGGAATGGTGGCCTATGTACAGCGTTTCATACCTGACTGTGGTGTCTTGATGGCACCCCTATCTGCCATAACTGGCGCCAAATCCAAGTTTATATGGACCCCCCAATGTGACCTCTGTTTTAGACGCCTCAAAGAGAAGCTCACAACAGCACCTATCCTACAGTATCCCAAAAGCAATAGGGAATACCAAATGGAAACCAAAGCCTCAGATACATCCATTAGGGACAAACTACAAATCAAAAACAATGACAGCAACTTCCTACCAGTAGCCTACAAATCACGCAAACTGACAGATGGCAAGTGTCAGTACCCTATCCACAACAAAGGGTTGTTGGCCATTTTACACTGCATAGTCAAATGACGCTGTTATCTAGAGCAACAGGAAGAATTCACAGCATTGACCAACCAAAAGTTGCTCATATATTTCAAAACCCAAGAAAACCTATCCTGCCGTCAGGCCTGCTGGATAAAACTCTTGGAGAGATTTAACATGCTCATATAGTACAAGCCTGGCCCTGAACTTGCCATGGCAGACACACTCTTGCGCCTGTACATCCAAGCTATGAGAGGAGAAATGAGCTCAACCCAGACTAGCCTCTCCTGGTACTTCAAACAAAAGATGAAGGTTTGCCTCCTGGCACCACAGACACAATAAAGGAAACGGTCACTAAGAACAAACACCTATTTGCAGACGTGTATGGAACCTTACATCAAAAAATATTCAACAGAACCACCATTCATTATGTCCCCACACATCAGCAAGTTGACACCATCCTACATTACCATAGGGACCTAGGGCACACAAAAAGTTGCAACATCTACAAATTCCTTAAACATAAGGCATGGTGGGCAACCCTGTACCAAGATGTCCAGGAAGTCTTAGAACAATGCAAAGTATGCAAGAAATTTGCAAGAAGCAAGACACTGCCTAAGTTAGTACTACCTATCCCCACACAACTACTCTTCAAGGTGTGGGCCCTAGACATTGTAGGCCCCATGCCAGGAAAGCATAACAAAAAGAAGTACATCATTACTTCAATAGACTTTGCCACACAATGACCAGTGGCTCAAGCAGTAAAAACACATACTGGTAATGATGTACAGTGATTCATAAGAAAAAATCATCAGTAAGTTTGGAAAGCCAGAACTCCTGATAATTAATGGAGGCAAGGAATTGACCTCTGAAGATACCAATGTATACCTCACCAAGAATGGGCTCAAGCACACAGTGACAACACCTTATCATCCTCAGGCCAATGGACGTGTGGAACGGCTAAATGGCAGCTTTGTGCAAGCTTTGGCCAAGATCACTGCCAGGAGACCTGAGGACTGGTATAAGCAGTTACCAAATGTACTCTTTGTATGCTGGACTCATGTGAACAGATCCACTGGAGAAAGCCCTTTTGAGTTGGTATATGGCACACAGCCCAATATCATCCAAGCATTATCAGGACCCAGGCTGGAAATTCCAAGCCAGGCCCCCCTCACTCAGATCCCCAGGTCATAGAGGCCAATGGCAATCAAACAGAAAGAGAAAACAAGCGTCTAGAAAAGAAATTCATCCCCATCCAAAACAGACATGAGGTTGGTGACAAAGTTTGAGTCATGAACGTCAACAAAAGTAAACTACAGCCCAAGAAAGTAGCCCAGCAATCATCTTAAAGGTAAAAAAAGACACTTACCTTGTGCAAGGACTTGGGAAACGTAAACAAGACAAGGTTATACACCATTATTGCCTGAGACCCTGTAAGGCAAGACAAAAACAGTGTGAGACTGCCCTACCCGCCATGGAACAACAGTTAGTCCAGTATGGTACCCAGGCTCCTGACAACCTGCCCCCAGAGTAGGCCAACCTTCAGTTGGGAGGGGGGTGTCAAAACAGTAGGCTTGACCCATCAACAAGGTTCCAAGATAAGCAGGTTTGTGACCTGCAATCTTATTATCCAGTCACTCAAAGCCAGACTAGGAAGTCAACTTGAATTGCCAAATCTAACAACATGAACAAATGATGATCCCTTATGGTGGATACCTTGTTTTGGCGCTTGACTCATTACTAGGATCAAGCCACCCCCTTCACTATCCAATTGTGTGATCAACACAATCATGTTCCTGTTATTCTTGATTCACAATGACTATATAATACCTATCTCCCTATAAAGAATATTATCTAGTTTCCAAATATTTTTCCCCTTGTATCTCTGCTAAAACAGCACAGTTATGACAATAGCATATTTTTTTACATTATTGACATTCTCATAATCAATAAAATGTTGTACATTTTATGAATAACATATAATTCTTTGCATGAATATTTTTAAGATCAATAATAAATTAAGGACCACAAATGTATAAATTACATTAGAATATTACAGGTATGTGTTAAATCCTGATATTTAGATATTATGTGCATAAATCAATGCATTCTTTATAATAAAATTCATTGTAAACAAGGCCTTTTCATTGTAAATTATATAAATGGACTGTGTTTATATTAGGGAGCCATTAATGCTTAGTACAAATATTAATACATAGTGCATTTTACAGCCTGCATATTTACCTATTGGTAATAATTCTGTAAGCTTTTTAGTTGGATTTTGCAAGGTAATAATAATTTAATGGCTTAATAAATTACTTTTTATTACCATTAATTGACAGATTTTCTTTTCTGTGGCAATTATGCATTTTCTGATATTTACACACTCTAATTAATTGTTTGGTATCACATCCCATTGAACAGGCAATAGGAAACATGGTTGCCACCCCAACCACATCCGGTCTTGGGGTGGCAACCATGTTTCCTATTGCCTGTGCGGCTGGATGTGATACCAACCAATTGGATAACAGTGTGTAAATATCAGAAAATGCACAATTGCCACAGCAAAGAAAATCAGCCAATTAATAGTCATAAAAAGTAATTTATTAAGCCATTACATTTTTATTACCTTGCAAAATCCAACTAAAAAGCTTACAGAATTATTACCAATAGGTAAATATGCAGGCTGTAAAATGCACTATGTATTAATATTTGTACTAAGCATTAATGGCTCCCTAATATAAACACAGTCCATTTATATAATTTACAATGAAAAAAGCCTTGTTTACAATGAATTTTATTATACAGAATGCATTTAGTTATGCACATAATATCTAAATGTCAGGATTTAACGCATACATGTAATATTCTAATGTAATTTATACATTTGTGGTCCTTGATTTATTATTGATCTTAAAAATATTCATGCATTGATGGTAGTACTATAAAAACCAGTTTTTTGATGTAATTCAAACAACACGTCAAATATCTAAAGCTTGATAAATGAATTAGAAGCACACCTGCAAAAAGGTTGTTGAAATAGAAAAAATAATAGGGAACTAGTAACAGGAAAGCTGGGCAACAGAGGCCAGCCACTAATCCAGTCAAAGGAAGATGCTCTGAATAAATTGGGAAATATTATAGAAAAGAATAAAGAATCATTACTTAATCTACAGAGAACAATTTTATCAAGTTTGAATTTCAATAATGCAGCCTACAATTTGTGGGAGTTCTGGCAAGGAACCAGAGAAAACAATAATAAAATCAAACTAATAGAAGGAAAGGAAAAAACACTGGAAATTATCTGAAATAAAGAGGAACCTATTCAAAACAAAATAAATGAAAAAATATAAAGAAACAGATGAATTTGGAACACAATCAAAAAGAAGAATCACTTTAAGAAATACTGAAAATTTATCAAATGAGAATCAAGTGGAAGCACAAGTAGCACAGAAAATAAGGAAGATCAAGCCCAGGAAATCAAATGAAGAGCAGCCAACACTCATGAAGTTTGCAGAAGGGGCACCCATGGCTGAGGGGGCCACAGGGGAAAGAATCAGTAAGTTTTTTATTTTTTCCTTAAAAAACTTTAGTTGTAACAAGAAATGGGGACAAGGTTGCCAAAGTGGCAGCCTTTACACCCAGTTGGTTTTACAGGGGTTACCAATCACTGGTAGCCCCTGTAATTCAAATAATATAAAAATGAAATCAATGAAATAATTCAAAATAACATCAATCAATATGCAACAAAAGAAGAAATTAATAGGGAATTAAAAGTACCAGAAGGAAGTTCAACTTGGGTCAGAGAAGCCTATGAAGTAGGCGCAAGTATCTGTTAGAATTGTTTAAATAAGGTCCAAGCTCAAATAAAAGTTGTGGGGATAAATTGCCCAGACTAAAATCAGAACCAAGAAATAATATGTGCACTGAAGTTTTAAACCTACAAATCTACAAAGGAAAGGAATAAGACACAAAATGAAGGCAATTAACAACACAGAAAACAGGAGATGTAAATGGACCACCAAAAAGAAATGATTTTGGGATAAGGGATACAAAACCTGCTGGTCCTGTGTGGAGACTTTTCTCAACCATGCCAAGACGGCTGCAACCATGGCCTGAGAAGGGGGTATTTTTGACCCCATTAGCTTTCATATATTGGGGAATGACTTTATTGAGAGTAGGTAAAACTATCTGAAAACAAGTTTTCAGAGGGGAAATAGGAGGGACTATAGCTCAACTGGGAGGGACAAACTTGAATCCAATTGGCCAGCTGGAAATATTTTCACCTCTTGGTTGGGGACTTCTGCCAAAGCATCAATGCCGTCATAATTTGATATTTTTGGGCAACCAGCTGGTCAACCGCCAAGCACCACTGGGTAGTGGTATCTTGTAATCTTCAACACATAATTGTTTGGGCAAAATTCAGGGAGATTTATATTAATTTCTTCACCATCAACAGGGGCAGCTTTAACCAATTTTTTCAATGACTAGATTTAAATCATCCAATACTTTCAAGGGTTTTGCTGCTTTTCTGTTCCCATTCTTCTTCTTTGGGCAATCTATTCCAGTCAAAAATGACACTACCATGAAAGTATCAATTTCATGAAAGGATGTAAATTAAAATGAATGTCAACATAAATTTTGACAAATATAGCTTTGAATATCTTGAACAATTTCAATTTTCAACTATGAACTCATATGAAATAAACCTGAAAAAAATCAATTTCAAGTTCCACAAGAAAACATCAAGGTGGCAATTTTTAATAACTTAATCAAATCAATATCAAATAAAATAGGTGAAGTATTTTTAGTCAATAAGATGAAACTTTTATTCATATCTTTTGCAGAGGCATGAGGGGCCAATCCCTCCAAAATTCCCAAATTGCCTTTAATCAAATTTTCAAATACATCCTATACAAATAGATTAGTCATTATATACAAGAAATTATGCTTATTTATGGAAAGCTATACTTTGCAGCAGCTGCATCTTGCTGTTTACCTTGGGGTAATCATCCACTGCATCATGAAAGCCAACATGAAAAGCTGGAGGATGTCCCCCTTCAAATGGACATCTGCTGGCTGGCACTGGACAAAATGAAGACGCTGTGGGGCTACCAAACCGTAGAGCATGTCCTATACAACTATTTTATGTTAGCTTTGTTGTACAGATACACAATACCTGCTGAGAACCAACTCCTAATCAATTTGCTTTTGAAACTGCCTTTTATAAGACGCTCAGCCACCACCAGGGTGCTGAGTGCCACTCCTCTAGCAATTGGCGCCAGAGTTGTCCACCACATACAGAAGAGTACATGGTCCCAATTAGACACATTAGCAGAAAATTTAATTTTGGGGTATAATACCCCAGAATAATCACATTCCCCTTTGCAATTTGCATCCCCCTAATAAAAAATTTCTCTTGCAAATTTAATTTTAATATTTATCTTTAATTTTTAAATTAGAGTAATATGTAATTAGGTTGATAATAATAAAGAGACAGTTTAATAAAGCAAACATATGTAATAATAAAATATGATTTATAAATTTGTTTATTTAGTTGCTTGTCAAGTACAGGTTCATATATTATGTAGTTAAACAATAAGAGCTATATTTATCTGCATTGAGCTGCCTGCTCCACTTATGTTTAAACAAGTGATTGTTTAGAACTTGAATTACTTTTCCCTTTTAATATGATTTGATAAATAGATTTGCTATAAAAAACCCACATCATATGTAATAATTAGTTTGATATACATGAAAATCATTGGTTTTTGTGTTGTGTGGCTGTAGTGGCACTGAAATAATAAGATCAGGTGATACCTCACAAGGTCAAATCTGTGGCTTTTAAAATAAAATCTATTGTACTAAAAAGGGTTCACAATTATTTTAAAAAAAACTAATCTATTTTAATCTTATTTAATTTATTTATTTGTTAGCTCTACAGTCAATACAATATTTGGTGCATTATAATTAAACTATGTCTCTATATCTAATATAATTAATGTTATTTAACTTTTGTACAAATTCTTATATGTCTATAATACAATTCAATGTCAATTCATTATATATAAATAATGTTATTCAAGTCCTATTAAAAACAAAATAAATAAAAATAAAAACAAATAAAACTGGAGCACCCATTTATTTGATTGGCTCAGAGTTACAGGCTTTGTAAAGGAATGATTTGAAGTGCTTGTAAAAAGCTGCCATCACATCAGGTGGCATCACAAATTGAATGACCTCAAGGATATTGAATAGGTCCTGAGTGTCCTGAGGAAGGCCTTGTTTCACCTTATTATTGATCCAACCAAACACCTCCTCAATTGGATTCAGGAATGGGGAATATTGCGGGAGGAAGAGAAGTCTCATTGGACAATCAGCAAGGCAGTGGCTGGAGGAGTGGCTATTCTTGTCAATGGGGGGAACTCCAACACAACCAGATCCACTTTGTGGAGCCCAACATTTTAAGCACAACAATGTTGGCTGTGCCGCTGTAATTTATCTGAAGGTACTCCTTGACGGCTTGGAGAAAATCAAGAAATGTCTTGCTATTATGGGAACCCTTGATCATCTAATACTGGTACAACCTCAAGGACCAAGAAGCGCTACCATGGAATAGGTCTGGGAACAGATAGCTGCACAATGTGCTACACCATCCTTGGAACCCTTTTCAACCCACCTATGCCTAGAGCTGAGTAAGGAGAAAAACAACAATTCATCTATGTAGAAGAACTGGACATTCCCAGTCTTCTTTAGAACCAGATAGGTCTTGGCATAAATGCGTCAATCCTCAATGGATTTCTTGCTATTTTGGTTGTACAGAGAAACCCCATGTACTTTCCAGGAGAAGCCCAAATTGACCATTGATTTGTAGAAAAGGGTTTTGGAGACAGAAAGCCCAAACTCTGTAGCAAGCATTGATTGGACAGCAAGTGTATCCAGGTGGCAATCCTTGGTTACCCACTGTTTTATTGCCTTAAAGTGCACAGGCTGCAGGAGTTTTTGCTTTATTTTTTCCCTGAAAGATTCAGTAATTTTCCCAGTGTTGCCATATTTGGTGTTGATGTTACCAAAATATCTGGCTGTGACACCAAATTGGGACGCATATCCCAAACTGCCATTGCCCTGTTCAAGCAGTAGAGGAGAACTTCACGCTCACTATCTGTCAACCAACGCGGGCCCTTGGATGGTGTTGAGCAGCTGGGTTATTGCTGGTATGTTCAAAGCTATAGATAAATGTTAGCCTTGCCAATTTACTCTATCTAATCCTATGCAAGAGCACTACATACTACAATAGAATAAAACTTTAAAGATAGTTACGTTTATTGGAACTGGAGTACAATCTAGCCAGCGGCTGCAATCTATCCAGGTGTAACTAAGAGCTTTTTTCATCCTTTCAGGTGTCTGTATCAATATATACTACAAAAACTCTTGTTATTGTTCTTTTAGACAGTTTTCAGTAGCTACCTTTGCAAAAGTTCCATCTTTGCTGCTGTGTCTACCCTGATTGGTTGTCCTTGGCACATGTGCTGCTACTGGCCTTAGCAAGGCGTACATGGCGCTTCAGATACAGCCTACGCTCTTCTTGAGATATCCTACTGGAAATTATTGATTGGCTGTATCCTTAAACGCCTATTATTGCGCCAAGAAACTATGCTGTATTTGGTTGACACTTAGAAATGGTCCCTGTGGTGAAGTGATTAGTTGTAAACTAGCTGTCACTATACTCACACATTTGATCCATTAAGCTTGGTGAATCATGGAACAATGGTACTCTTGCTCTGGATGATAACAAGGTCAAATTATCAACTAATTTGTATCCTGAGTTCATATTAACTAATGATCAGCCAATTGTTAGTTTAATAGTGGGCTAAAGATAGAGGAAACAAGGCTGTAACCAGATGATCCTGATGTTCTGTGTCTCTTTTTAATCTCTTCTGTTACTATATAACTCCCTTCTTGATTGATTAAATAAAATATTGAATTTACATACTTTAACTTTATTATACACATTAGGCTGGATACTTATCTTGGCCTAATCTTTAGTAATAGAAGGATCATATTTTGAGTTAAGTGAAAGCAACTACCAACTCTACCAGAAATACAAGAGTCCCTGTTCAATCCTCCTACATTGGAAGGTAGAATTCCAGTATTCCATTTCCAGGGCTTAATCAGTGGTCCTTTTCTGGCTGGCAAACCTTCTGCTTATTAATTCAACAGTTCAAATTGGGGATTATATGCGTATAATAGCAGACTTGATCTAATATTGACTTGTAGATTATCTGCCGTGTAATGCTGACCCAAACCAACAAGGAACCAATTATACGCTGGGTAATGCTGATCCAAATATGGTATTTCCTAGCCATATGTGCATCAATTGTTTGATATACTCATATACGTTCATTGAGTTGGTTGGAACTGAGTTGATACAACGTCCAGTAGGATAAGATGAGCAATATACAATTGATGGTTTCAAGATTACACACTGTGTAATAAATGATAATAAATATATTGGCTAACGTTTATACAGTGTATAATAGCTGTATCATTTATAATAAACTAGAAATATACAGCATATAATCACTACACATAGTAGAATGATAATCTAGTAATAATAAAACATATAATTATTGCATTTATTATAATAAAATAACAATTTAACAGTGTATAAATGCAATATCTATTATAATAAGCTAATTATTATACAACATATATTCACTACACTTAATTAAATGATAACCTAGTGATAATACAGCATGTAACTGATAAAGATCTGTGTGCAATGATTAGCCTGATCATTTGTGGTCAATCAGCCTAATCTCACAGATGGTACCACAGCATCCTGTCTAGAAGGCTTGACACAGGGGATGGGGACCTTCATGTATGTTGTGAATGCTGCCATTCACCATTTTTTGATTTTGCCTTTGTTGGGTTATTTTGAGGACAAATCTCTTTCTTTTGCTTTTGCCCTTCAAAATGAGGCTGGCTCCAAATTAGGAAATACAATTGTTCAGTTTCCTAATCCTGCACAACTCACTTGCCCCACTCATGCTTGTGGCAAGTGATCCTACTGTCCTGGTATTGTTTTGGGGTATTGCAAACCACTATATAATCCATTTCCTATTTTCCAATAAAATTAAGTTCTATTCACATTTTTGTCTTTGTGTCTCCACGTACTTTGGCGCCTCTCTAGCCATGTCTAGTAAACATTATTCATTCAGGGCCACAAGGTAATTGCATAGCCTTCCCTGCCATTCTAACCAAGAATTAGTACAAATCCAATCCTAAGGTTAGGATTTCCCGTTGTGACTCTGTGCTGCGCCTCAGATCACAAAAAAAATGGTGCTCACTAAAGGGGCTGTAAGCCCCTTGGTTACCCCCTTTACAACTACGTTTTCAGTACCCTCACCTCCACCTATACAAGAACCAACTTTGCCTGAAATTACCAGTCCTCCTATTGAGGAAGACATAGCTGACCCGCCTATTGTCCCTACTGTGTTGAACTTTGGGAGTGATTCCCGTCTAGTGGCCTACCCTTTGGGTACCCCTGCCTTAGAACAAGTCATGGCAGTAGTATTGTGATAGCCTGTGATGGAGCCATCCCTTTCCTCCAGCTTCAGTTCATCTGAGCAGAGTACTACAAATTTATTATAGCCTCATAATTTCCACAGCATCTCCTCTCAACAGCTGGCTTTGCTGAACACTTATTGTCATCCTTTGTGAAACCCACCTTAGACTATCATTAAATGGCTTTAGGGCTCCACGTTCAGGAGATCTCTTCTCTAAAAGCCGCTGTCACCCATCACTGGGATCAGTTTGCGGCCTACCAGCAGTGGATCCACTCCCTGTTTTCCTTAGTATCTGTCAATCAGTGCAACTCTGTCACCTCCCAATCTTGTTTAGTCAATTCCATTTAATAAATGCGCCTGTTCATCCCCAAGTATGTCAGAGAGCGTCTACATAAATTTCACCAGTTAGAACAGCCCTGGCGCGCCCAAGTGGATTCCACTCTAAATGCCTATCTCTCCAACTTTGAACAACTTGTACAGCAACTCAACAAGTTCAGTGCTCACTCCTTTGACCAATTGCAGCAATTAGCAGTTCATGCTGCAACAAGCCTCTGCAAACTTGGTGAGGAATTTGATCAAGAACAGGATGCTACTGCCGCTACCATTGCCAAACTCCAGACTCAAGTAAATTTAACTTTCTACCTCCAAATCAGATGCCCCACCCTATCCCCCTTCTGATGACTTGGCAAATTAAGAGCAGAGAATATGGGACACTATTCAAGAGCTACATATGACTACTTGTAGTCAAGGATGTCCTACTGAGGCTCCTCAACCTGACCCCCAGATTCTTGTGTTGACTGCTCAAGTTGGGGAGCTACAGCAAGAACTTGCCGCCCTACGTGAAATGATGGCAACTGCTGCTAGTCCAGTTGGGGTTGTTGATGAAGATGGTTGCTGCCCTGGCTTACCAGGAGCCCCTCAAATCCAATGTGCTAGGGAACTAATTGCCTTAGCTAACAAGGTGGATTAATTGAAGTGGGACCATACTGAACTGGATAGAGACATACAAGACATGAATGACGTGATTGACTCTGTGAACAACAGGTTTGCCCCTTGTCTCTCAGTGGGGCCATCCCTTACTTCTCAACTGGCTGAGCTCTCCACAATAGTAATCGCCCAAGGTCAACGCTTAGATGCTACTGCACAACAGACACTTAAGCTGTCAATACAGGTGCCTGCACCTTTGAGACCCTGACTACCCTTGAAGAGAGTATTTGTCAGCTGTGGGCTAGACAATCCCATCTGAATCCAAAGCAGAGTTCTCCCCGCGTATAAACCTACTTGATAGCAACAATGGTGGTCCAACTCCAGAAACACATTTTAAGCCTACCTTTAAGCAAGTCTTTGACCCCAGAACCTCAATCATTGCAGCTTTCCTAACTATCCATGAAACTGCTATGAGAAGAGCCTTGGATGAAGTCAAGAAAAATACATCCTGACCTGTCTACACCTGACCTTCCAAGAGGTAGTTGTTCCAGAGCTGCCCACCATTGAAACCTGGGAAGATATGAAGCAGCTTCTGATTGACAAGTTTGGGGGTGAGCTTAGTTTGGAAGTGAAGACAAACACCTTCATGCACATTGCCTTCAAACCAAAGGAGACCCTAGCTGAATTTGCAGATAAATTCTACTTGGAGGGACAAGAACTGATCACAAGCCGCCAGTTGACTGCACATGAAGCATACATGGCTTGCGCTCAAGACCCCAAGGTTAACCAGCTCATGTGTCTTCACTTCAAGGCCCATAAAGCCATACTTTCTTCCATGAAGAGGATAAAGAAACTGTTGCAGGATATGCACCTTACCCATTATGGGGAAGTTGTGTGGGAGAATTGTGCTGCTTCTACCTCTGGTTTGTCTTCACGTGATCCATGTATCCTTACCATGAACTTGCAGAATTCTCCTCAACAACAGGGTTGCCATAACTGTGGACAAATAGTTCATCATTCCTGGGTCTGCACTAACCCTCAAGTTGAAGGAGCTGATCCCAAAGAGCAGGCGGGAAAAAAACAGTCAACCTAGAGGCAGAGACGCTCTTGGTTGACAATACTTCCCAGTCTACTCCAGTTCCCCCCTTCATTGCTGAATCTGAGCCTGCTGACAATGAGAATTCTCCCATTCTGCTGATATTCCACAACATATCTGATGACTCTGACATGGACAATTATGATGTAGAAGATCCTGATGCCTATGGGTACTCTGTCCTGGTTGTCCCTGAAACTATTACAGTTCCTTATAAGCTACGTTCTGGAAAGACTACTACAACTGTCAAGCCTCTGCCTGAAGCCAAAGAGGTTGTCTCTTGCCCTTATCTCACCCAAGCCAAGAAATCTCCCATGCTTGTCAAGTCTTCTGAAGAAGCTGCTGAGGTTGCTGACGCTGTGTTCAAAAACGTCTCCGTCTTGCTCCCTCTCCAGACAGTTTATAAGGAGTTCCTGGACCTCAGATGCATGATTAAAAAGTGGGACAAAGAACTAGCAGAAACCCAAGGCATTCTGGCTGTCCTCCTTCCCTTTGGTTGCACCACCACTCATGTTAAAATATCCATCCAAAAGGTGAAAATTAAGGCTATCTTAGACACAGGGTCTCCTGTTAATGTTGTCTCCTCAAAGCTGGTCAAGAAACTCAAACTTGCCCCCAATTTTAACTATCATCAATTGTATGGCACAGCTGGGCTGTCCATGAATTGTGCTATAGGAGCTTATTTAGCTCTACCCATGCAATTTGGCAAGCTGCTCTTGGCTGTGCCTGATGCTGTTCTGGAGAATGAGAGCTATGACCTGCTAGTTGGTACTCAATTCCTTAGTAAATATAATGGGATCATTAACTTAAAGGATAGCTTCCTCTCTATCTTGGTATATGAAGTCCCTCTGATCTTTGAAGAGCCAGTTAAATTTCCTGGGAAGCGCCTCAAGACATGTGCCTTGGAATATCCCACTGGTGTTTTCACTTTAAAATACCAAACCCATTCCTCTAACATGAAGTGTCCTCCTATGGCTTGCCCTGCGTCTGAAGGGATTCCTCTCTTGGCCACTTCTGCTGTAACTGCCCCCTGGATCTCAGGCTATCCTAGACTCCCAAATATTGTATGAGTTACCCGAGTGTACGTTCCTAGAGTTATATTCTCCTCCCTTGCTAGGACGCAACAAACCCTATCTCTGTCCAAGAATCTTGGATGTCTCTCATAAAGACCCTGTTCAACTGCTGATTTCCAACTTGACTGCCCTCCCCATACATGTGTCTAGAGGGCAGGTTGTTGGCTATGGCAAGCTATTGAATGCTCCTGACGTCCTATCTCTCCATCCCTTTGGTACGTTCCAGGACTTCAACTTACCTGAGGATGAGCCACAAGTCCTATTATTGTTCACTGCCCAAGACTTTCTGCAACTATCTCCAGTTCAACAGAAAGAGATGCTTGACCTACTGGATCAGTTTTTAGATATATTCACTAAGGACAGCACAGATTATGGGTTAGCCAAAGGTGTCATTCACTATGATTGATACTGGTGATGCTCCCCCCTTTTGTGCTAAACCCTACTGCCGCAGTCAAGAAGAATATGCTCAGGTTTCTAAAGAGCTTAAGCAACTTTTAGATGCTGGACTGCTTGCTCCTTCCCAAAGTCCATGGGCTTTCCCCCTGCTCATACTGAAGAAGAAGGATTTAGGTCATCATATTATGATAGACTACCAACGCTTGAATTCCTTAACCAAAAATGATTCCTACCCTTTACCACACATTGACAATGCTCTCTGCCGCCTTGGGGGCTCTAAGTTCTTCTCTGCCATGGATCTGGCTTCTGGATACTGGCAAGTTGATCTCTCTCCCAAAGATAGACAGAAGGCTGCGCTCATCACTTCAGAAGGATTTTTGAGCCCACTTGAATGCCGCAAGGACTCTGCAATGCGCCAGCTACTTTTCAACAAGCCATGGATTCCATTCTCCGTGATTTGAAGCTCTCATATGTCCTAGTGTACTTGGATGATATAACTGTCTTCAGCGCCACCTTCACTGATCACTTGGCCCATCTCAAGGAGGTGTTCATAAAGATTTGTGAGGCCGGACTTAAGTTAAAACCATCTAAGTGTGCTTTCTTCAAAGAGCACCTTGAATTCTTGGGCCATGAGGTGACTCAGACAGGAATCCGCCACATGACTAAGAAAGTCAAAGCCATTGACAAAATGCTTCCGCCCACCAACCTACAAGAAGTTCAAGTCTTTCTGGGCATGATGGGATACTATAGACAATTTATCCCTGATTTTGCTGACACTAGTGAACCCTTGGTCCAGCTATTGCATAATTTCCCTTTCAAATGGACTTCTAGTCAACAACAAGCCTTTGGAACCCTCAAGCAAAAACTCAAAGAGGCTCCCATCTTAGTATATCCTGACTACAATAAGGTATTCATCTTATATACTGATGCTAGTTACCTGGCTATTGGGGCTATCTTGGCTCAACTGAATGATGAGGGTGTGGATTACCCTGTAGCTTATACCTCTTGTGTCCTGAATAAACATGAAAAGAACTACAGTGTGACCAAGAAGGAGTGCCTTGCTGTGCTGCATGCTTTCAAGCAGTTCCAACACTACGTGTATGGAACCCATTTCACTGTGGTTACTAACCATGCTTAGCTTAAATGGCTACAACAACTCAAGGAACCAAAAGGAAGACTAGCTAGATTGTCTCTCTGATTGCAAGTATATGACTTCACTGTGATGCACTGCCTGTGATTCAACATCAGAATGCTGACATACTGTCCAGAATGCCCATCCTTGCTCTATACCCTGCTGAAGCTGATCAGTTGTATGAACTAACTGGATACCCTTTGTCATGGGAAAGCAAGACAGAGGAAGTTCAAGTTGCCCTTTCTAAGCTATCTGAAGACACCCTCATTTGTGACAATCAACTTTTCAAGAAGGTACAAGACCACTACTTGCTCTATGTAAGGCCTAGTATTTGCCTTTTGTTGGTGCTGCAAGCCCATAAGGAGACAGGACACAGAGGCATTGCCAAGACTCATGCCTGGCTCCAGAAGAATTACTTATGGGAAAATCTTTTCTTGCTGATCCCAGATGTTATTGCTAGTTGCCATGATTGCCAGCTCCAACGTCCTTGAGCTGCTGCTAACAAGTTCAAGCTAGTCCCCCCTCAACACGCCTTTCACACTGTCAGTATTAACGCTTTAGGACCTCTCCCTTGCTCCTGCTCTGGTTGCTGCTTTATCCTAATTGCTGTTGATCATTTTAGCAAGTGGGTAAAAGATTGTCCTACTAAAGACATCACTGCTAAGACTACTGCTGTCTTTCTGCTGCAAGATGTATTCTTCTGCCATGGCTGCTCTCAAGTGTTGTTGTCTGACAATGGGACTAACTTCAACGCCAAGTTTGTGACCTCTGTTGTTGAAGCCTTGGGGTCTCATCAGTACTTTTCTGCCCCCTATAATCCTTCCACCAATGGGGAATTTGAGCACATCAACTCAACGCTGGTTTCTATCATGAGGAAACTCACTTACTCTGAAGCTACCAACTGGGATCTATACTTACCTGCTGCTCTCTTTGCCTAATTTCTTAGCAAGCATTGTATCACCAGGTATTCTCCTTTTGCTATGCTGTATGGCTTTGAAGCCACTACCCTGTTGCTCCTGGGGCCCCCCTCCTCTCTGCTGATAAGGCCATGAACCCTGATGAGCACATCAAAGATCTGGTCAACTGCATCATTGATATACAGGCTAATGCCTACACTTACACATATAAGACTAAGATGCTTGAGTTCTCTCCCAATAATTCCTGGAGGCTCCCCCTGCCTGAATTTGCTGTTGGTGACCATGTACTTGTACTATCAACACAGAGTAGGTGGTTGCGCACAGAAGGTAGTCTCGTTGTGGATTGGGCCCTTAGAAGTGACCTTTAAGTAAGGATCAGAGTATACAGGAAAGCTCCTTTCTAGTGATTGACCTTTTGCTTGTGTTCATGCTAAGTTCCTCCGCAAATATCACCCCCCTAAGGCCAATCTAGAGGGGGGCAATGTTGTGAATGCCGCCATTCACCATGTTTTGATTTTGTCTTTGTGGGGTTATTTTGAGGACAAATCTCTTTCTTTTGCTTTTGCCCTTTGAAATGAGGCTGGCTCCAAATTGGGAAATACAATTGTTCAGTTTCCTGATCCTGCGCAACTCACTTGCCCCACTCATGCTTGTGGCAAGTGATTCTACCATCCTGGTATTATTTTGTGGTATTGAAAACCACTATATAATCCATTTCCTATTTTCCAATAAAATTAAGTTCTATTCACATTTTTGTCTTTGTGTCTCCACATACTTTGGTGCCTCTCTAGCCATGTCTAGTAGATATTATTCATTCAGGGCCACAAGGTAATTGCATAGCCTTCCCTGCCATTTTAACCAAGACTTAGTACAAATCCAATCCTAAGGTTAGAATTTCCTGTTGTGAC
The DNA here is from genome assembly GCA_014839935.2 of Entomophthora muscae. Lineage (NCBI taxonomy): Eukaryota > Fungi > Entomophthoromycota > Entomophthoromycetes > Entomophthorales > Entomophthoraceae > Entomophthora > Entomophthora muscae. The sequence goes on along the minus strand of QTSX02000043.1, from coordinate 247,575 downwards.
TCTGTGCTGTGCCTCAGATCACAACAATGTAGATAGGTTGGATCACACTTGCTTGTGGTGGCGCCATTAATGAGTTGAATATAAAATAGGCGCAGATGGCTCAACAGTGGTGGCCAATGGCTCATAGAGGTATCAAAAATGCTGGGGCAGGAAGTGGCAACTCTTGGATCCAGAGTGCGGGGCCAGGTGACAACTGGGTACACGGTGGAGGTGTATGTAACCTCAGTGTTCCTGGTGACCTTGGTATTGGAGAATTTTGGTTGCTGGCCTGTGAGAGTGGCTTCTGTCTTGGATTCAAGGCTGGCTGATCCTGGCTTGGAGATGTAGGAGGTGGTTGGCTGGCGCTGACACCTTGGGAGGCCTGTGTCTTAGCATTACTCCCCTTGAGTTGGGTTCTGGGTCTGTTCTTGGACCCTCTGGGACGCCCTCGTGGACAGGCTGCCCTGCAGGCTGGTGCAGGAGCTGGTTAGAGAATGTAGATTGTCTGTCCATAAAAATAAAATAAAATGATTATATTTTGGAATAAATATGTATTTATTTGGATTTTGGTTTAGTAGTGGGTAGTTATTTTCTCTTGATTTAGCCTTGAATAGTAAAAGAATTTTTATATCCTGTAAATTTGAAGTTGTATAATGTTATATACTTTCTTGGTTTGGATAATTTTAAAGTTTAATGGCTTTATCATGTCTAAACAAGGTGATCAAGATTGAATTTTTAGTTTGGTTTTAGTTGTGGTGGAGCTTTTTGATTTGGGTTGGCGTTGTCCTAGTGTGCTTACTGTACATTCAATTTGGATTCCAGTTCCTGCAATTAATATTTGAGTTTACTAGTGGCATTCAAAAGTGATTTGCAATTTGGTTCTTTGATTTGAAAATCCTAGCAATTTCAAAAAGCATAGTAAACTTGATGAAAATGGTTGATGGATTTGAATGGTTTAAATCTGATTCCAGTTGATTCATTTTGTCCTATTGGAAATATGCAGTTTGAATTGAACTTTGCAAAGTGTCTATGAGTTCCCGCATTTTTAAAAATACAAATAAAAATACAAAAAAATCATTCTAATTAAAAAAGGCCATCCTGCAAAAGCAATTCAAAATTTGGATCAAGGATTTGACAATTGTTGCAACTGAACCAATTAGAGTTCAGTACTTGAGTTGGGGAAGACAACAATCCAAAAGAAAGGACAAGAATGATTAGAATAAAGGTATTGTTTTTTCTAGAATATTTTGATTAATATGTTATATGGGGAAAGCCACAAGGGGGGGTGGTATAGTGGCATGTTCCATGTAGGGTCTGAAGCCAAGGAATAAATTGTGCAGGGATCAGTAGGTCAATTTGGTAGCGCTCCTAATTAGGAGAAAGTGCCCACAGTTTGATATTGCCATCAGATTGGTTCATGTTGTTAGATATGTCAAGGGACGGCTCATTGAGCGCCCCCTGTGTATTGTAAGATACAGTTGGCAGGCAAGTCTGGAAACTTGGTTGCAACACAATACCACATTTTTATGTTTAGGTTCTGAATTTACAGTATGCTGCCCTTTTTCTCCTTGGGTGCATCAACAAAAAGAGAAAGATTTGCTATGCTAAAGAAGGCATTCCTCTTTGTTTTGAGGCAATTTTAATTCCTTCATCAATCACTTCCTCACTCAAACTGAGTCTGGAAAAACAGAGTTCCCTCCTGCTGTTCAAAATCAGGAATTAAATGGGATACTTGATAACTTAAATGAATCTGCTGAAATTCTCTCCACTGAAAGCATCTCCCAGCCTTGAAATCTTTAGTTGCTTCTAACTACTCTCTAAAAGAGCTAAATAATAAGGGCTTTATAATGGCTAAAAGTGAGCTTGAATACTCAAGAAAAATAAATGAAAATTAAAATGCTACTTTAAATAAAACACCAAAAAATAACAACTATTCATTAAAAAAAGAAATAATTTGAAAAATAATAAAAAATTACTGGAAAACTCTTTTGAAACAAGCCAGTTTACAAAAGAAGTGCCTGGAAAAATTTTATAAAGATATTGAAAAAGAACTGAGTTATCACTCAACTGAAATTAAGTACTCTCTACTAAAAATAAAAAAGAAATTTATGAAAACATGAAAATAAAAAATGAAGCATCTATTTTTATTTATACTCATTATAAACTAATCCCTAAAAATATCAATAAAAAGTAAAAAAACTACCTGATATTGTGCAGTATTTGTAATTTAAAAAATCTACTAGAAAAAGGAAGGAAGAATGTGAAAGTAAAAACTTACCATTACCAGAATCTATAAACAATGACTTAAAGACTATTAATCAACACCAAGACTTTTATGTTCATAAAAATAGGGAATAGTAAGAAAAGATATTAAGGAATTAGATGATGAGTCTTGTGTTGTAGTTATAGATTATAAAGAAAACTTAAAGGTTAGAAAGTGGTCCAATTGAGACCAATAATTGTTTTTATTCAAAAAACCTATCTCATCATTAGGGTTTGCATTAGTTTTTAAAGAAAAAAATAAAATCAAATATGAATATCATGATTTTTCATCTCAAATAATTATAACACAATTCTTTATTTTCAGGTGAGTGTTTTATAAACTTCTTAAATTAGATAGATTTTAAAAAATAAAAACTATAAAAGTATGGACTGATAATGGAAATCATTTTAGATCATATGAATTCTTGTATTAATTATTTAAAGAGACACCTGAATATATTAAGGGTTCTATAAAATATAATTGTTTTGTTGAATTAAATGGAAGAAGCATTGTCAATGGTCACTTTGGTGTAATATCAAAAATTTTAAAGGAAAAAGAAAATAGTGCTTTATATTAACAATATCAATGATCTAAAAAATATCTGTGAGCAAGAAGAAAAAGAAAAGAATTACAAAATTCAGCTTTAACCAGTTCAATTGTTTCTTAAAAAGCATTTTTTATATTTACAAAAGAAAATTTAGGCCTATAAAAAGGGAGCTTTAAGTTGAAAATCTGTGCATTAATATTTCATATTTGGTGAAAGATGGGAATTCATATACTTCACCTTTAACATTTGAAAGTTTCTCAGAATATTCTGAGATAAATTATCATTTGAAATCACATGATGATACCAGAGAGACAAAGATATCAGAATATGCTAGTGGTGTATTGGGGAAAGTTCATGAAGTAGGGCAGCTTACTAGAGGGTGCATTTTAAATAGAGTTATCAGTCTTTCAAAAGCAACAACCTTTTTTCTAAAATAAACTAAGAATAGTTATGATGAGCCAAAGATAAAGTAATAGTCATTTATAGCTTTGGGGATGCAATTACTCTCCCATGCAAATCATGTAGTTATTTTTAGTTTGTATGATTTACTTAAGATATTCTCAGTAATATCAAATGTTGCAATTTTAACCCTATGGGATAATAAGTTTTCTTAAAAAACTTCATATAATTCAAAGATTATTTGAAGCTTAAAAACTTGATAACATTTGACATATTTTGAATAATTTGAAGATAAAATAATGTAGTTAAGTTATAAAATATTTGATCTGGCACCTAGGCATAGCAAAAATAATAATTAACTATGTGTTCACCAAAGGTCAACTCACACCATTTTTTTGTGAACCCATGTATTTTGGTTTGTATTTTGAGTATTTTTGTTTGTTGCATAAGCACTTTGTTGCTGTGTTGACCCATTTTGTCCATTAACAGCAAAAATCCCTTTTAACAGAGTGTATATTTTAACCTGATAGTTGGAATTCACTTAAAGATGAAACCATTTTTTTAAATCTGAAGTATTTTAGGTTGTTGTAATAGCATTTAAATTTACTGTATATTTCTTAATAAAAATACACATAATCTGGAATATCTTCACTTATAGTAAGTTATTTATATTTGGTCCTTTGTTTCATAGTTGTTTGAAATAAAATGGATGAAAATTCCAAGCTTTGTTTTATATTAGTGGTTTATTATAGCTTTGAAACCATTGGGCGCGTTTTGGTTAACTTCTAAACATGGAATTAAGCTAGGTTGTACAGTAATTTTCAGGCCTGTTGAGATAAATAAAACTTCTCAGTCTAAAAAAATTCAACTCAGTCTAAAAGAAAAATCAAATTGGATCCAAATCTATTTTAATTTAATATAAATTCCTTGATTTTTGATTCTGTTTTTATACTGAGTTGAATTTGTTTTTAGACTGAGAATTTTTGTTTATCTCACTAGGCTTAGAAATTACTGTATATGTTAAAACTAGGATTTATATAGTGTCATTTAATGTCAACACAAAGATAAAACAACACAAAAGCCAAAGTGAGAAAAGGAGAATAAGTTAAGAAAACACAATGAAATAATTTAAGCAAGATTTTAAAGTGGCTCCACTATAAAAGAAGGCCAACAACAACAAAGATGACACCCTCACTGGTTTAATAAGCAAAATATGTGGCTTAACATTTTCAGCTTACAGGAATGGTATGTTTAAAAACCCAAAACTTCACATAATAATAAAACTATTTTTTATATTATGTAGTAATTAGTTTTTAAAAGTTATATATAACTTTATTATAGCCAAAAACCAAAACATCCTATTTTCAGACTAGATTTAAAACCCAATCTTAATTTAGTTAAGAATTATATGTTTTTTACATAGTGGTTTACCTAAATAATGCTGACTATCTACAAGTTGGCAATCAGAATTAAGAAAATATTTTAGGCTGACTGTCTAGAATCATAATTTTACTATATGTCAACACTTAAAATGTTGACACTGAACATTTAAATTTAGTTTTGTCCAGCTTTTTCTCAATAAAGATCCTCAATACTGCATATCTTAAAAATAATGAAGGTTTTATTGCATGTTTTTATATAATAATTATCCACAAATTGATATATTTTAAGGTTTAACTTTCATTTTTTCTATACTTTATCCTCAGTTCTTTCTCTAACCCCTTTTTTAGAGGATAAAACAAAGAAACCCCAGCCAAATAAAAAAAACCAATAAGAAGACTGCCAAAGACACTGTTAAGCATAAGGCATCTTCTTTTACAAAGAAAGTGGCTAAGAGAAATCCTAAAAAAGATGAACAAAAAAGAAAAGCCCCACACCTTTAGCTTCTGAGGAGGACTCTGATGATGGTTTCCCCTCCAATAGCTGGTATGAGTCCAAGAGAGATGAAGATACCATCAACAAGAATAAAAATTAAGGCAACTTCAAGTCCTCTCCTGGATTCTCTCCCAAGCCCTCTCTTGAACCTTCTCCAGGGGAACATAAAGATGATGAGCAACATAAGTACTTTCCTGGTTTTTGACATGCTCCTCCTGGGCCATGGGATACAATAAAAGCCCAAAATATTTGCAATGTTAAGGGCTCCTTCAAGATCCCAAAGAGATTCCCAAAATATTTTCCTCTGATGTTAGTCAAAGGTGGCCCAAGCATGGTGAGTGATGGCTGTGTGTTTAACTGTAATAATAATTAACAAGGAAGCAAGAGCAAACATTTCACATGTGAAGACGAAGCTGCCCAGAACGCCTAAACACCCAAGGTTGGGAAATAGTTACCTTGGAAAAGGGGGACCAATACATGCATGCCCACCACCACTTTGTTTGAGAAGCTGCTCAAACAGTACCTATTCCAAATGGTCACTAGTATCAAAAGACATCAAAGCCAAACACCTGGCAGTAAAGATCACCAAGCACTTGAGCAATGAGAACCTTAGAATTTTCCCTGATTGTGAAAAACTTGTTGAGTATATATGTGATAGGCACCCAGAGCTAAAACTAATTGGAAAAAGTGTGTCCCAACTAAAAGACCTGGTCCTTACTACTGAGTTGCAGATGATCCAAGACAATGAACAGTTCCTGTCTTCACAATGATGGACCTGGTGCAAAAGAAAGGATCATATGCTATTCCACCTATAAGAATCTATAGCAACTGTGTGCCACTGAGACTTGGCTCAGTGATGGGACATTTGTAACATGTCCTAATTTATTTTATTAGCTGTGGGTAGTGTCATGCTCAGCTTGATAATAAAGTCCTCCCCTTTGCATATAGTCTTCTTCCTGGAGCCTCAGAGAAGGTATACCTAAGAGCATTTAAGATTCTACATGAGGGCCTTAAAGCTATTTCCACTGAGACCAGAAAGAATCCTGGTCTGTCAATAAGGGTCACTCATAATGACACTGATAAAGATAAAGTCACCCTAGCTGCTAAAAAGAAGGAACACAATAGAGCCCTTGGCCCCAAAATAATTATAATGGATTATGAGACAGCCCAAAACAACTCCTTTGTAAAAACTTTCAAGGATGAGGTACAAGGGTGTTTCTTTCATTACTTACAGGCATTAATTGACGCCTTAAAGGCAAGACCCTTCTCAGCTCTTTCACATAGCAGGATGAAACTGTTAAAAGCAAGGACTGATTGAGAAGTTTGATGCTACTTTATTTATTAAGCCTGAGCATGTTGGCCAAGGATTTGAGCTTCTCTGCAATGACCCTTATGCCTTGAGCCATGAAGCTGAGTTCCAACCCTTCTTTGACTAATATGAGCCCCAGTGAGTGGGTTGCAAGATGGTCAGCTTCAAAGGCAAGCCATCAGAAAAGAAAAACTGGAATTGCTACCAGGTTGTCCCCAAAGATGAAATGAAGACAAAATTGGGCCTGGAGAACTGGCATAAACATCTAAAGTCCTCATTTGGTGTTAATCCCAGATACCAACACCTTTTTTGAGCACCTTCAGGCCTAACAGATGGAAGAATGTTTCCTCTCATTTGGGATATGGAAGTAAGTGCTCCAAAGAAGAGAAGACAGTGCAAGGCTAGTATTTAAAAAGAGAAGATAAAGACAGCTGTAAGGAATAAGTACAAGCTATCTGAGCTTGGAGAGCAGATAGGAAAGATTGACACTGTACTCTCTTGCAGCAACATTTGACTTGCTTTATAACAAACTTTTTGGCTCTTTATGATATTTTTGTTATAGAGTTTTACTATTAAAAATAGCAATATTTTTTAAATGGATAATTTAAATTTGAGGTTAGAAAGAATATATATGCTTTTATAAAAGATTTCATGCTTGATCCTGGATTATCTAGCTTAAATGGTTGTTTTAGTACTGAAGTATATGTAATTTTGGGTTGTTATTATATCAACTATTTTTAAAATTAAGTGTTTATCTTTATTTTCTTTATTTGGCATAATTAATTTTCATTAAGTGTTTTTTGAAAGATAATTTAAGCGCTTTTTATATGGTAAATGAAATAATTCTGTAGTAAAAATAGTTAATTTCATAGTAAATTATTTATGAAGTGTATTTTCATTGACTTTTTCAGTTATTTTGCCTTACCTTTTGTTTTATTTTTGGGTTCTAAATGATCATATTACTCTAAAAAAGTCTTTGGGGCTTAATTTTACTATGTAAAATGTTCAGCATTTGGTTTTTTGCTTGTTAAAAAAAGTCTAAAACTTCCATTAGGCTACATAATAACACAACTTTATCTAGAATTTTCTAATAGTGTTGACCTGATATAAAATTGATTCGACTGTCAACATGCATTCAGTTGACACACAGATAGTTTAAATGCTGGCTGTTGCCAGTTAAACTTCTCTGAGACTCAAGCCCCTTAGCTAGCTAAGGGCTTTAGACTATTCTGAAACATGCCAAATTTTCTGCCACCAGCAAAATTTGGGTAAAAATACTACTAGCAATCAAGTCTCAAGATAAAATATCTTTAAAAGACTTGATTAAAAGGTCAGAAATGGCCTGGGCTCAACACCCAAAAAACCACTGGAAATCCTATCTGTACACTGCACTGAAAATTACTAGAAAGTTACAGTATGTCTCTAAAACATCCAGTGAAATCTTATTAGACCTTCAAAATTTAAGTCCAACAAGAAACAACACAATATTATAATAACCACCACAAATAAATCCACCAAGCAGTTGAAAATAGGCCTAAAAAATATTGATAAAGAATACTTATTTAAAAAACTGCATAAATTTTCAACCTTTAAATGGTTACAGATAGTAGATTGTATCCAGGTATGCCCTGTAGGACACAGTCAGAGCCAGAAGATTTGAGGGCTCTAGCATCTAAAATCTAGTGATCATCCAATCTTCTGACAAACAACTTCAGATATATTCACCAGTAGCTCCTCAGATGGGTTCCTCTACAACAGTACTGGGACTGGCACTCCCATCAAAGGCAACAAGTCAAAGTAAGATAAGAATAGGAAGGAATATGTTGGAAAGAAGATTAACCAGGAAGCCCAAGATGAAACATCAAAAGACAATGAAAAGAAGCTTCAAACAAAGGTGATACTCAGAATAAGAAAAAGTGCTCTCCAAGACCACACAAAGTCTCACACCAGCTTCAACTTTAACTCCAATAAAGAAAGGATCAACCAAAAGGTGGGCTAAGAAGGATGTTCCTGGCTGTGAGCCAGAGAGAATCAAGAACTTTTTTGACAAAGGATGGAATTTTCACCATCCTGATGAGCTTTCCACATTTTTCTTCATGCTGACTGCCCAGGAGAGGCCAGCTGCTATATATGAGAGCTATTACTTATATAGCAATAACATATTCAGACCAGATGCCCTAAAGCAATTCAAGTGTGAGCATAAAGGATGCCCCTCAATGGTTGTCACCAACAGGTTTGAATCCCTGAAAACTCCACCTTAAAACCATGATAATCTTCTTCTAAAAGATTTGTTCAAGCCTAATGGAGTGGTACCTGGTCATCAACTTCCCCCTGAAATCAAACATGCCCTCCTCTGACATAACCACACATGCCCTATCAAATCTCACAATCATCAGTAATTTTTAGTTCAAACCTAACACCAAATTATCAGGCTTATATCTGAAAAAAAATGAGATGATTCTATCCCAGTTAATAGCCCCTGAAACAGCAAAGATATCTTAGTGATTGATTATCAAGCCAAGTACACAAATGATGAGTCTCTTAGTCTTTCTGCATGGATATATAAAGGAAGGAAAGGAGAGGATGATCATATATGTGGCCAAGAGTCATTTTGACAGCTTTTGAGGATCATGGGGTTGGGTTATCTGATGCAATATTTAATAGCTGTCCCAAGATCTTTAACCAGCTCTGGGGTATACATGCAGAAGTTCAGAAGGGAGTGGTACCTCTCATCTACTGTCCCATGATTGAAACCAAGCAGGAGAACTATGTGGTTTCTTTGAAGATCATCAAGAAGGAGATACAAAAATATGTCTGTAAGGAGCAAGAAACAAGGCTTACATCAGCAGGAAGGCCACCCAAGGATCCTGTTAGCTCAATCAGGCTCAGGAATTCAAAGCTATTCCTGCTTGACTTTGAGGCCTCCCAATCTATATAATTCAATGATGTCTTTTGTTGCTCAACCCAAATATGTGACTTTCATTTTTACCAAGCCTGATTTAAGAAGATTAAATCCTTCATGGAGCTTCAAAAAAGTATACCTCATGCATATCAGGGATCACAAAAAGATGGCTGTAAGATACCTAGCAGTGTACTTTCTAAAAAAATGTCATATTCAAGGCAGTGAAGCCCCTGGATGTAAATGAATGAAATGTGTCTAGCCAGGAACTTATGGCTGTATTTATTGACTGATTCAAGGATCAGTGGACTGGAAATCTTTTTTGTGAAGATGCATGTCCCAGGAAAAAACCAACTGTAACTATATGGAGTCTGGTATGACTGAGGGTATCAAGAGAACCTCTGCAATAGAAGGATGACATAGCCGCTTTGTCCAAGCCAGTGGAGGGGGATAAGCCATCCCTTGAAAAGATGTTTGCTGGCCTGAAAAAGTCAAAATAAAGGGCTGGTATATTTCTTTGTGATAGTAAATATAGATTTTACTCCCCTCAAAGAAGAGTGTTATGAATTAAATAAGGATACAATGTGCAACATGGTGAACAGGGATACAAGAAGGATGGGATCCTGGAATACCTGTTATGGGTCTTAAACGATATGAACTTTGGGTTTGAATGAGTGGTAATTTCTTATATAATAAAGTATTTACTTATCTTCTTAAATCGATATTTCTGTAATTTAATTAGATATTTTTCAGGTAGTTGGTAATAAATGTTTATTTTTAGGATTTAAGATCCAATTTTATTAAAATCACATAGTTGTTTTTATTGGCAAAATTTAAGCTTATTTTAATATGCAGTTTCTGGTTTTGTTAAACTTCAAAGGTAGCAAATAATCAGTTTTTGGACATAAAATTGGTTTGTTGGAAGGACAGAAAAACAGTGTGTAAGGTTGTTTGTTGGAAATTTGGTTAACAACAATACTTGACGGAACATATGCCCGGACTAAAAATGCCCTTATAAGCTATGCTTTTATTTTCATGTATTTGAGGCATCAAATATGATAAACTATTGAAAAGAAACGATTTTATTTGTAGGAAACCTGAAATTGTACTTCAAAAATAACGCATAGGTGTCGCTGAATTCTTGCGGCTATCGAGGAGGTCTTTAAAGAAGCTGCGGACATCATCAAACCAGAAGGTATTGGGTGAAGTCTCTGGAGATACCAAACGAGGGCTACTAGGAACGTGCACAGATGCAGCTAAAGCAACAGGTAATATAAGTATAAGTGATTTGAAATGCATGCTCGCTTTATCATGCAACAGCCTCTTTTAAAGCTGATGTGTGGTTCGTTTTCACAAAATGGCCCCCGTATGAAAATCCTAAAGTCATGTGATGCTTCCATCGGATACTTAATTGTATGATTTGGACCATACATGAGTAGATTCTAGTTCTAAAGTAGAAAATAAGACATTGTTCTGTTTTGCGCCACAGGGATAAAACGGTTGGAAATGTTTTAAATTGGTTTGAGATAAAGTTGATTATCAATAAACAAAGATTTATTTTCTGCCGATTACTCTAGTTAATATTTGAACGATAATGACAAGCTTGATGATAGCTATAATCAAGGATGTAAAGGGATCAATCGAATGTAGTCCATTTGACCTTCTGGAACATGTTGATTTGGCGTAAAAGCATAGGTCATGTAGTTGTTCAAAATCAACACAAAATAAAAAGAGGGAACGATGTTAATCACGAGCTTAGATAAATACCAAAGTTTAATTTATTTCCTCATTTTTAAACATGTTATCAATGCTCTTTTTGCCCAGTTAAGGACAGGAGAAAAGGCAAATTTAAGGAATTCATTTGACACATTTAAAAACATCATTTTACCACCTTGAGATAAAGGGAACACTCGGCATTTAAACTGTCTGCATGTCAACTGTCAAAATTGATTTTATACCCAGGTCAACACATTAGAAAAGTCTAGATAAAGTTTACTATCATGTAGCCTACTGGAAGTTGACACTTTTTTAACAAGCAAAAAACCAAATTCTGAACATTATACATAGTAAAATTAAGCACCAAAGACTTTTTTAGGGTAACATGATCATTTAGAATCCTAAATTAAAATAAAAAATACTGCAAAATAATTGAAAATCATATTAAAAATAAAAAAAATTTACTATGAAATTAACTTTTTTACTATAAAATTTTTTATTTACCAAATAAAAAGGTCTTAAACTATTTTCCAAAGGAAACTCAATGAGAATTAGTATATTCAATAAAAAAGAAAGATGTAAGCCTTTTTTTAAGAAGTATTTGATATAATAGTAACCCAAAATTACATATACTTTAGTACTAAAACAACTATTTAGCTAGATAATCTAGGCTCTAGCATATAAATCTTTTATAAAAACTATTAATTATTTCTACCATTTTAATTTAAAGTATCTAGTCAAATAATATGATTAGTTTTTACATTAAAATTATAAAACAAAATATCATAACAAGCCAAACATGTTAATTATAAACTAACTTGGAGGTTTGTTGCAAGAGAGTACAGTGGCAATCTTTCCTATCTGCTCCCTAAGCTCAGATAGCTTGTACTTATTCTTGACAGCTGTCTTTATCTGCTCTTTGTAAATGCTAGCCTTTCACTGTATTCTCTTCTTTGGAGCCCTTACTTTCATATCCCAAAGGGAGGAGACAGTCTTTCCCTCTTCAGCCTTAAGATGCTCAAAAAAGTTTGTTATCTGGGATTAACACCAAATGAGGGCATTAGATGTTTATGCCAGTTCTCCAGGCCCAATTTTGTCTTCATTTCATCTTTGGGGACAGCCTGGTAGCAATTCTAGGTGGACTTTACTGCTGGCTTGCCCCTGAAGCTGACCATCTTGCAACCCACTCACTGGGGCTCATAGTAGTCAAAGAAGGGTTGGAACTCAGCTTCATGGCTCAAGGAATAAGAATCATTACAGAGAAGCTCAGATCCTTGTCCGACATGATCAGGCTTAATAAATAAAATAGCAACAAACTTCTGGATCAGTGTGGTGCTCAAGGTTTTTAAAGGGCGGGTTCTGGTAGCTGAGCAGCAGACAGGGAAACACAACAAGAATGGTATCTTCTTACTCAACAGAATCTCTATAACTGGGCTCTGCAAGTAATCTAATAATTGTAAATTTGGTGTTATGTTTTTACAGTAAATGATGTCTTTATTGGGGCTATCTGAGGGCCTTATATAGTTGGGGGTGGAGGAGGGAAAAGAAAGGGTGAGTCATCCTGAATGAGGTCTGGACTGACAGGGACTAAGCTATTCATTACTGCTGAAACCTTTTGAAGAATATTCAGAGAGAAGGGGCTTAGATTAGGTGGGATGCAAAAATCTAAACATGTGATCTTGGGGTCAGGTGGTTGCAGCAAAAGTAGGGCTGTCTCTGGAGAATTGGGTATAGAACAGGGTTTCATGATGTTCTTCTAGAGGGTCTGTTGAGCAACTTGGGTTATTGCTGGTATGTTCAAAGCTACAGATAGATGTTAGCCTTGCCAATGTTCTCTACCTAATCCTATGCAAGAGCACCATAGACTACAATATAATAGAACTTTGAAGATAATTATGTTTATTGAAACTGGAGTATGATCTAGCCAGCAGCTGCAATCTATCTAGGTGTAACTAAGAACTTCCCCTTATCCTTTCAGGCGTCTGTATCAATATATACTGCAACAATCCTTGTTCTTGTCCTTTCAGACAGTTCTCAGTGGCTGCTTTTGCAATAGGTCCATCTTTTCTACTGTGCCTATCCTTATTATCTGTCCTTGGCATGTGTGTTGCTACTGGACTTAGCAGGTGTACATGGCACTTCAGCTACAGCCTACGCTCTTCTTGAGCTAACCTACTGTCATTTATTGATTGGCTGTATCTTACACGCCTATTATTGCGCTGGGAAACTACGCCGTATTTAGTTGACGCTTATAAATGGTCCTTAATCTGTCCTTCAACATTGGGAGGTATAATTCTGATATTCCATTTGTAGGGCTTAATTATTGATCCTTTTTTGGCTGGTGAGCCTTCTGCTTATTAATGCAATGGGTCAAATTGAGGATTATACACTGTATAATAGCAGACTCAATCCAATATCAACTTGTGGATTATCTGCCGTGTAATGCTGACCCAAACCAGTAAGGAACCCAATTATACGCCAGGTAATGCTGATCCAAACTCAGTATTTCTTAACCTTATGCACATCACTTGTTTGATATACTCATATATGTCCATCAGGTTGGGTGGGACTGAGTTGATACAATGTCCAGTAGAATGGAATGAGTGATATACAATTGATGATTACATTATTACACACTGTGTAATGAGTGATAATTATTATATTGGCTAACGTTTATACAGTGTATAATGCTAATTATCAATTATAATAAACTAGTGATTATATGGTGTATAATCACTACACATAGGAATAATAATCAAGTGATAATACAGTGTATAACTGTTGTATCTATTTTAATAAACTAACAATTACACGGTGTATAACTGCCATATCCATATGATATATTAGTGATTATACACCATATAATTACTACGCTTAATAGAATCTTAGCCTAGTGATAATACAGTGTGTAACTGATAATGATCTGCGTACAATGATTAGCCTGATCATTTGTGGTCAATCAGCCTAATCTTGCAGGGTCCATGCTTGTCAAAGGGACAGATAATCACTATACCAAAATAAATAATGGGAAATATCAATGGGGTAATCATCAATGCATCTGCAGCAAGCCACAGATACTTTGATGAGTCAATAATTGCCATATAAGGAAGCTCCACCAATGGGTCATCAATTACCTCAATGGAATTTATTTTGATGGGTTACTCTCCAACACATTTGTGGCTAGCTGCAGGTATGTCAATTAGTGTCTAATTGGAAATGCTCCTAAAGGGTTTTGTGGGTGACTCTCCAAATAAAAATGCAATAAAAGGGCAGCAGTGTCACTTTATATTTCCAGATAAGGTAGCAGTCATAATATAGTAATATTTGCAAGTGGCACCCTGAACCACAATCTGAAAATTGCATTTATCTGTTGTATCTGGCTGTGTAAGAGAGCTGAGAAGGTTCTTGCCTTTTAAGACGTCCATTAATGGCCTGCTGGTAACAAAATAAACACCTTTTTATCTCATCATTGAAAGTTTTTACAAAGGCATTGTATTGGGCTGTCTCATAGCCCATGATAAGTATTTTGGGGCCAAGGGCTCTATCACATTTCTTCTCTTCAGCAGCTAGGGTGACTTCATCTTTATCAGCATCATCAGGATTGGCCCTTGTTGACAGATCAGGATTCTTTCCTGCCCCAGTGAGAATAGCTTTAATTCCCTCCTGTAGAATCTTGAATGCTCTTTGGTATACCAACAACCTCCAGAATTAACTCATACATAATGGAACATCCTCCATGTTGACAATTTCAAAAATTATTTTTGCTTTATCTTTTATAATTTTAATTAAAAGCTCAAAATAAAAATCAAATATTGCTTTTATTATCAATGTCAATTATTTAATCAAGAAAAAAATCATCTTTAATATTGAAAATAAGAAAAATATTTTTAAGAATTGTCAACATGGAGGATCTTCCTGTCACAGTAAGTTCCATAATGCCAGGTATTGTCTGTCCAAGTAAGAAGGCACAGAAGGCCGTAAAACCTGTATCAAAATTGACTGTGTTAACAAATTTAAACCAAACAATCAATTGAAAATGGGTCACAGCTGCTCCAGTATGCCAGCTGAAACCAGCTCCCCCTTGTAAACTGATGTTGATAAATTGACGTAATATGAGGGTCACCTGATATAAGCTCATTAATCAGCATGGTTGTCAGAAACTAGTCATACAAGGGTTCTTTGCAACCTGGTCTAGATACTTACTTGAATATACCAAAGGAATAGGAGATCAAAACTCAGGTGGTATTGCTTAGTCAATTTTTCTGATATATATTGAATAATTTTCCCTGTTTCAACTCTAAGAGTTGAGTCCTTCTAAATTTACTCAATAAAAATCAATTATCTCAAGCTCTAATTTACTTTCAAAAAATGCATCCTGTGGTGGGGTTGTTACAATATATTCTGTACAATCTTATTCTCAACAGAAACATTCCTGGAAGATGGGGTCCTGCAGTCAGAACTTTGTTGTTGGTGCCACCCAATGTTAATTTCATACCAGCCAATTTTGTAGCTCCTCCCTCCATTCCTGAAGATGAAAATTGGGTCACTTCTCAATGCCCAGAATTCTATGCTGAAGATGCATTGATGCTTTCCCAGGTCATTTATCTTGGTTTACTCTGGTTAGGATTGATTGTTCTACTTAATCCTGGAGTTTCAATTGGAAAATTCACAAAAAAATATCTGAAGCCGTGTTGGTGGTTAATCATCAATTCTATGTGGATTTGGGTGGTAATTCCCCATCATTTAGAAACGGCTTCATATTATCCAGTGATTTCTGTCACATTACTCAACTCTTTTAAGTCTGAGTTTTTGGAAGCAGTTTGTCATGAATTTGTGTTTCTTTTCTCCTGCTCCGTCAAGATATCTGTGTTTACCATGTTTATTTGCATCAGTTCATTTCTGAGTTTTCAGTTTGGACTTTTCTTTAATTTTTGGTTTCCATCTCTGGTTGCAGTTGTAGAGACTGGATCCTCTGTTTCCTATTTCCGTTGTGTCATGTCATTTTGGCGTCTGGATTATTTTCCTGCCCCACCCACTGATGAAATTTTTTGTGAAGTTTTGTCAGCATTATCATTTTATTCTGGCTCTAGCCTTAGTCACAAATCCCAAGTTTACCATGTGATGACAAAGGTTTCCAAAGATGCTTGAGAATGGTTGTTGTCTGCAGTGGAGCGCAATCCACAGTTTTAACTGATAGTGCATCTCTATATCCTTTGTTAAAAAAATTGTGTGTATCTATTGAGGAGCTCAAAGTATATCATAAGCTGTACGCCTTCCGTCAGGGTACAGCTCTGCTTTTGGCATTCCTTCCTCAGTTTCTTACCTACTGCCGTACAATCAATGTTCCTGAGGTGAACAAACTCTCAGCGTTGTGGTTAGCAGTTGACCAGACTGCCCAGGATTTGGCGGTTTGATTCCCTGTTAACCACATCTGAGGCCCTGGTAAGCCAAATTCTTTCTCTGGTCTCAAATCCGTCTACTTTCAAGCAAGGTACGTTGGTAATTAAGGATAAACCTGCTGTGTGCTCTTGGTTTTCTGGTCCTATCTCCTCGGTAGTTTCTTCCAACCAAGGCCAAGATTGTTCTCCCCCTAGCTTGTCTCAACTACAATTGGCGGTGGTGAACAAACTTGGCAATGTAAAGAAGGCCCCCATAGTGTCTGTTCCTGATAGTTCCTTGGCAATGCTTCAGCACGCTGTACCTGCAAAATCTTCTGTTATTACGTCCGAAGAGTTGCCCCTTGTTCCCATTGATTGTGATAACCCTGTTCTTCCAGCTGCCGTCCAAGAAATGATTGAGCATTACTTCCAGGAGCATCCTGCTTCCTTAGCTGCCGTCTGTACTGCCAATGAAAAACAAGACCCTGCCAAAAATGCTACCTTTGCTGCAAATAAATCCACTTCTGGTTACTTCTTGTTTCATGGTAGTATCAATAATGTTCAGACTATCTATCAGCCAGCCATCTTGTTAGATACAGGTGCTTCCAAAAAATTTATGAGCGTGGAGACTGCTGACTTGCTACAACTCAAGTACCATCCGGGAATGCTTGTTAGGGGTGGAAATTGTCAAACATTTCCCTCTTTCCAGCTGAAGAAGCCAGTTAATTTTGTAGTAGCAGGCCAGTCTTTTACCGCAAGGTTTTCTGTTTGCCCTACCCTTATGTATCCTATTATTTTGGGAGTGAGTTGGTGGAGAGATAATAATGTATCAACCTTACTGGAGAAAAATGAGCTACAGGTGGAACACTCCTTGGGTATAACTATCTGTATTTCGCTGTTGGATATGTCTGAATCTGAGCAATCATCACAGACCATATGATTGTTTCCTGTCTCTGTCCCCATAAGTTCAAATTTACCAGCATGTTTGCAACCCTGGTCTGTAGCATTTGACGCCACCAGAGGCGAGGTCCTTCCCAAGCATACTCAGTTTGACTTTGACTTTAAGGTCACTGTTGATCTGATCAGCATTGCTTCTCCTATTTACCCTTTAACCTTGAAAAAAGATGCGTGTTTGGAAGAGTGGACTTGTGAAATGTTGGCAAAAGGCTACATTTTTAAGAAAGCTTTGTCAATCTGCTCTCTGTTATTGTTTGTTCAGAAGTCTTATGGGTCCCTTTGTCCTTGTGTTGACTATGGGAATTTGAATAATATTACAATTCTGGATCCTTATCCTTTACCTTTCGGAGCACAGATCTCTAGATGTGTTGATAAGGACAAGGTATTCTTGAAACTTGATCTGTTGAATGCTTTTAATCAAATCAGGATTGCAGAAGTAATGGAATGGTTAACAGCATTCAGAACCAAGAAGGTTATCTTCTAGTTCCGCGTAATGCCTTTTGGATTGAAGAATGCCCCAGCTTGCTTTCAGCGGTTGATTGATTCAGTCCTGGGAGATCTCCTAGGTGTTTGTGCCATTACATATATGGATGTCATCTTGGTTTTTTCTCTGGATGAGGAGTCTCATAAGGCCCACTTGTTGGCAGTTGTAGAGTGCATTCTCCAAGCAAACTTGATCATCAAAAGGAATAAGTGTGAATTCTTTAAACGTAAGGTTACCTTTCTGGGTAATATTATCTTTGAGGATGGCCACACCATTGCCCCTAACAAGGAAGCTGTGGTTTGAGAGTATGCTACACCTGTGACAGTATCCTAACTTCGTAGTTTCCTGGGTACATGTACGTTCTTGAAGAAATTCACCCCCACTTGTCTGAGGTGGCCACCCCTTTATATTTGGCTAGTGGAAAGACGACTTTAGTTTGGACGCCTGAGTGTGCAAGTGCCTTCTCAGCAGTCAAGGCTCTTTGTTGTCCTCCCCAGTGTTAAGACATGTGGATCCTGAGCTTCCTTTTGTTGTTTACACTGATGCATCTAAATACGCTGTGGCTGGTGTGCTGTTGCAGACGGCTAGTGACAGGATTGAAAGACCTGTAGGGTATTTCTCCCGGAAGATGGAGGCTCGAGAACGCAACTACATGATTTAGACAATGAATTATTAGCTGTTGTGGAATTGTTAAAGCATTGGCACCACCATCTCATGTTGGCATGTCATCCATTTGTAGTTAGAACTGACCACAAAGCTCTTCTATATTATTGACAACCCAGGGTTTTGTCAGGTTGCCAATCCAGATGGCATGGTGATCTGACAAGATACAAGTTCCGCTACAAGTTTATTAAAGGATCTGACAATCACTTGGCTGATGCTCTAAGCAGGAATCCCTCCCATCTCCCAGATGCTAGTATGGACGCCAAGTTTAACACTCATACTATGATTCCAGACAAGGCTATGGTGCCTTTTGTATTGCCTCCCCCGGCTACGTTGGCCACCATGTCCTTAGCTGAGGGTGCAGACCTGGAATTGTATTCCAAGGTTAAGTTTCTGCAACTTTTGTCCAAAGGTTATGATAGGCTATTGGAGCTAGCATGTGCAAACCCAGTAGGTCAGCCTCAGGGTTATCATAAGATTAGTCCAGTCCTATATCATTAAGGTTGCTTGTGGGTCCCTGAAGGCACTATTTGGGATGAAATCATGGAGGCTAATCATACCTGTCCATTAGCTGGTCATCCAGGGAAAAACAAAACAGTGGAACCTATCTGCCACCAGTTTTCCTGAAAAGATTTGACTGTGCAGGTAGCCGCTTTTGTTTGAGATTGCCTGGTATGTGTTTGATCCAAGGCCAGTTGAAATAAGACTACTGGTTTACTGGTCCCACTTCAGCCTGCTGTGGGTCCTTGGACGTCTGTGTCAGTGGATTTCATTGGCAAGCTTCCCAATTCCAATGGGTTTAACGCAATCATGGTAGTAGTTGATCATTTCACAAAGATGGCACACTTTGTACCTTGCTCAACTACAATTACTTCAGTGGAAACTGCTAGGTTATTTGTGAACAGAATTTTCTCTCTACATGGCATTCCAATGGAGATTGTAAGTGACCATGGTCCTCAATTTATTGCTCAGTTCTGGGAAGCTTTTACTGGAATCCTTGGTATCAAATTGTGCCGCTCTACTGATTTTCACCCCCAATCCAATGGACAAACGGAGAGGGTAAACCAAAGTTTAGAGGTCTACCTACGCTGCTACACCAATGCGCGGCAAGATGGCAGGTGTGATAATCTACCCATGGCAGAGTTCACATATAATAATGCCCCACACACGTCAACTCAAGTATTGCCATTTTATGCCAATGTGGGTTACAATCCTTCTTCCAACATGGGTCCTCGTTTGGTTAGCAACGTGAAAGCTGCAACTGATCAAGCCGCTGAATTGAAGCAGGTTCATCAGGAGCTCCAAGTTACTCTTGCTGCCACTGTGACAACTTACAAGGAATACGCAGATTGCAAGTGCCAGGAAGGTCCAACTTACAGGCCAGGTGATCTAGTCATGGTTGATGCTTGCAATATGAAACTTAAAGTTCCATGTTGTAAATTGGGTCCCAAGCAAGTTGGTCCCTTCAAGGTAGAACATCAGATTGGTCCCTCTGCTTATTGGCTGGATTTACCTCCTTCTTTCAAGATTTTCCACACCTTCCATGAATGTCTCCTTACTCCCTTCAAAGGAACAGAGACCTCCTCTTCCCAACCCATTCTTGTGGAAGGAGAACCTGAGTACAAGTTAAATTGTATTCTAGCTTCCCGCAAGAATTGTTGTCATTTGGAATATTTGGTATCTTGGAAAGGTTATCCTGTTTCTGAAAACTCCTGGGTTCCCCACTACAATTGTTAAAATTCCTCTGATCTGATTCATGAGCTCTACAAGCGCAATCCCACTGCTATTGGACATCCTGAACTTACCCTTGCCGCAATGAAACTCCCACCTGCCCATAAGAATTTCTCTTTATCCCATCTCCCAGATGGTGGTATTGTGCCCAGGGCTAAAGCAGAGGGTAATGTCACGGTAAGTTCCATAATGCTGGGTATTGTCCGTCCAAGTAAGAAGGCACAGAAGGCCAGAAAACCTGTATCAAAATTGACCAAGTTAACAGATTTAAACCAAACAGTCAATTGAAAATGGGTCACAGCTGCTCCAGTATGCCAGCTGAAACTAGCTCCCCCTTGTAAACTGATGTTGATAAATTGACGTAATATGAGGGTCACCTGATATAAGCTCATTAATCAGCATGGTTGTCAGAAACTAGTCATACAAGGGTTCTTTGCAACCTGGTCTAGATACTTACTTGAATATACCAAAGGAATAGGAGATCAAAACTCAGGTGGTATTGCTTAGTCAATTTTTCTGATATATATTGAATAATTTTCCCTGTTTCAACTCTAAGAGTTGAGTCCTTCTAAATTTACTCAATAAAAATCAATTATCTCAAGCCCTAATTTTAAATTTTAAAAATGCATCCTGTGCTCAGGTTGTTGCAGTATATCCCGTACAATCTGATTCTGAACAGAATCATTTCAGGAAGATGGGGGCCAGCATCTGGAACTTTGTTGTTGGCGCCGCAAAATGTTAATTCCATGCCAGCCAATTTTGTAGCTCCTCCCCCCATTCTGGAAAATGAAAATTGTGTCACTTCTCAATGCCCAGAATTCTACGCTGAAGATGCATTGATGCTTTCCCAGGTCATTTGTCTTGGTTTACTCTGGTTAGGATTGATTTTTCTACTTAATTCTGGAGTTTCAATTGGAAATTTCACAAAAAGATATTTAAAGCTGAGTTGGTGGTTAATCATCAATTCTATGTGGATTAGGGTGGCAATTTCCCATCATTTAGAAACGGCTTCATATTATCCAGTGATTTCCGTCACAGTTCCATTTTGTATGAGTTAATTCTGGAGGTTGCCAGTATACCTCCTCTGAGGCTCCAGAAAGAATAAAATATGCAAAGAGTAGGACTTTATCATTGAGCTGGGCATGCACTACCCACAGCTAATAGAATAACTTAGGATATGTTGCAAATGCACATTATAGAGCCAAGTCTCATAGAGCAAATTTGCTCTAGATTCTTATAAGTGGCATACCATATTATTCAGTCTTTTGCACCAGGTCCATCATTGTGAAGAAGGGACTGTTCATTGTCTTGGATCATCTGCCACTCAGTAGTAAGGATCAGGCCTTTTAGTTGGGACACACTTTTCCAATTGGTTTTAGCTCTGGGTGCCTATCACATATATACTCAACAAGTTGTTCACAATCAGGGGAAATTCTAAGGTTCTCATTGCTTGAGTGCTTGGTGATCTTTACTGCCAGGTGTTTGGCTTTGATGTCTTTTGATACTGGGACCGTTTGGAATAGGTACTTTTTGAGCAGCTTCTCAAATAAAGTGATGGGAGGCATGCAGGTATGGTCCCCCTTTTCCAAGGTAACTTTTTCCTAACCTTGGGTGTTTAGGCAAGCTGGGCAGCTTGTCTTCACATGTGAAATGTTTGCTTTTGATTTCTTGCTTCTGATTATTAAATTTAAACACATAGCCATCACTGACCATGCTTGGGCCACCTTTGACTAACATCAGAGGAAAATATTTTGGAAATCTCTTTGGGATATTAAAAGATCCCTTAAAATTTCAAATATTGTGGGCTTTTAGTGCTTACCATTGCCCAGGAGGGGTGTGTTGAAAACCAGGAAAGTACTCATGTTGCTCATCATCTTCATGTTCACCAGGGGATGGTTCAGAAGAGGATTAAGGAGAGGACTTTAAGATTGCCTTTCTTTTCTTCTTGTTGATGGTATCTTCATCTCTCTTGGACTCATACCAGCTATTGGAGGGGAAACCATCATCAGAGTTCTTCTCAGAAGCTGAAGGCGTGGGTTTTTTCTCTTTTTTTGATCTTTTTTAAGCTGTTTCTTAAGAATTTTTTTTGTAGAAGAAGAAGCCTTAGTCTTAAAAGTGTTCTTGGCAGTTTTTCATTGGGTTTTTTTATTAAGCTGGGGTTTCTTTGATTCATCCTATAAAAAAGGGGTTTATAGAAAGGACTGTGAGTAAAATATAGAAAAATTAAAGTTAAAGCTGAAAATACATCAAGTTGTGGAGGATTATTATATAGACTATGCAAAAAATCATCAATCTTTTTAAGATATGCAGTATTGAGGATTTTATGAAGAAAAAGCTGTAAAAAACTAAATTGAAATTCTTCAGTGTCAGCATTATAAGTGTTGACATGCAGTAAAATTATAATTCTAGACAGTTGGCCTAGAATATTGTCTTAATTTTGACTGTTAAATTGTAGACAGCCATCATTATTGAGGTAAATAATTATGTAAAAAGCATATAATTCTTAATTAGATTAAGATCAGGGTTTTAAATTTAGTCTGAAAATAGGCTGTTTTGGTTTTTGGCTATAATAAAGTTATATATTTAACTTTTAAAAACTAAGCACTACATATTGTAATAAGTAGTTTTATTATTATTATTTGAAGTTTTGGGGTTCTAAGCTTACCATTCTGTAAGTTGAAATTTTTAAGCTGTAGCTTTTGCTTATTAGATTAGTTAGGTGACAAATTTGCCAGAGTTGGCCTTCTTTTATAGTGGAGCTACTATTAACTCTTGCTTAAGTTATGTCATTATGGTTGCTTAACTTATTTTCTTTGTCCCAATTTTGCTTTTGTGTTGGGTTTACTTTGTGTCAAATTAAAATGACACTATATAAATCCTAGTTTTAACCTATACAATATGGCTTACTCTAATGTTTAAGAGTTAACTAGGACACATTCAGTGGTTTCAAAAATATAATAAACAACTAATATAAAATCCAACCAAGTTTGAATTTTTTACACACTATATCTAAGAAAACTATAAAACAAAGGGCAAATATAAATATAAATAACTTATTATAAATGAAGATATTCCATATTACATGTATTTTTATTAAAAAATATTAGATTTGTTAATTTATGTCAAAATTGGGTAGATTCATTATTGAAGTTGGCCTAAAATTATTACTAATATAATTTGGTATTTTTAATAGTAATTTCCTTCTTATGTTGTAATAAAAATTAAGCCTATTCTTAATTGATGTTGACATTGGCTTTGTTTTCTCATTGATTATAAATTCTGACTATGGGATACAATATAAAAAATTAGTTTATTTGCAATCAGTTAGTAGGCTTTAGACAAAGTGCCAAATTAAAGTCAACTGTCTGCATGTCAACAAAGTTTCAACATATAGAAAGTCAACATTCATACAGTTTAAATTCCAACTTTTGCCCTTATATTTGGGCAGGGGCCCTACAATGTCAAGGCCTCATTGTTCAAAGGGTTCTATGGCCTTGAAAAGTAGAACTGATTTGGGGAAAATCTTGGATGTATTATTCTTGCATAACACACAAGTCTAAAGGAGGTCCATAATGTCCTGGTACACACAAGGCCACCAAACCTTATGTTTTACAAGCTCAAAAAAGTTACAGCATTTGATGTGATCTAAGATGCAGTGGTAGTGCAGAATAGTGTCTCCTTGTTGTGTGATGGAGATGTAGGGATTCTTCTTTCTGTCTCTGCTCAGCAGCAATTGTTACCAACATCTGTTGTAAAATGGCTTTTGTTGTCCTTCAGTTTTGAGATGGTTGCTGAGTTAAGGACTTCATACTGGGTGGCCTCAGGGTGAAGGTAGAGAATGGGCCAGACTGGGTCTAGATTATTATCCTCTGTGATAAATACTAAATACAGTTGGGAGAGGACATCAAAAGCAACTAGCTTTTTTTCATGCTTGTACTCTATACAAAGTTGATAAGAGACAGATATTCAACCCATCCTTCTTGGTGTTAGGTCAAATGTGACTGCCTGTTGAAGTATTGGAGGGACTTATGGTATGTGGGGACCTGAGGTGCAAGGTGGCGCCTTCCAGGTAGAAACATCATTTCTCAACATAATGAAAAAACGCAGCTAACTTCTTATTGTAAATGGGGTATGTAGCTTGATATCAGTGAGTTTTATGGACTTTTAAGCTACTAGGAGGAAGGCATCTATGTCAGTTTCTACCCGCAGCATGCCCCTCATGGCCTGGTCTGAAGTGTCAGTTTCAAGTTCATACTGGCAGTTCCTGTTAGGAAGATTAAGTATTGATGCTGTGATGAGTTTCTGTTTGAGTTTCTCAAAGGCTTGGCCTTGCACAGGGGTCCAATGGAAATTTTACTTGGAATTCAATAACTCAGTGAGGGGAGCAATTAACTCCCCAAAGCTGGGAATGAATTTGATACATGCATAATAATCCCTAGGAATAATTGTACCTGGCTAACATTGGTGGGAGGCAGCATCTTAATGATTTCTTTTATTTTTGGCAGGATCAGGTTTTATCTCTTGGGCAGAGATAATGTGTCCCAGGAATAAAAAATCAATCACTAGAACTCACAACTGGAGGGCCTAGCCTTCAGCTGATGGTTACAAAGGGTATTAAGGATGGCACAGAGGTGGTAAAAATGTATGGCTTAGTCTTGACTGTATACAATAATTTTGTATAGGTAGACCACACCACACACTTCCCAATCAAGTCCTCAAAGGCCTTCATATAAGCATTGAAAAGGTGGATGGCAAATTAGTCATTCTAAAATTCATGATACAGCACTCAAATAACTCATGGTGTGTATCATAAAATATGCAGCCTGAGTACTGATTTCTATAAATATTTAGTATACTACTTCTTTTTTGTAGTACTATACTTGTTGTGGTATAGTGACAGCCTGGATAAGCACATAAGAATATAAGAAGAAAATAAGATAAAACCGGTTCTTTATTTGATATGTTAGAAGGTTATATAGTGGGAACAGGAGAACTATTACCAAAGAAAAGAGGCACCAAAAAAAGACTTGTCATATGAAGGCAGTAGAGAGGTGTAATAAAAAAATTCCTGGGCTTGAAAACATTCTGTTTCAAACAGCTTTTCAAATGGATGGAAGTGGCTCTAAAATGCTATAAATCTATCATTAGCCACAGAAGTAAATTCCAGGCTCTATGCACAATTAACTCTCAATTCAAATGTTTTTTAGGAAAAATTAAATGTGTTTACAGGAATAGAATAGCAAATGCAACAAAAAATTGGGTATCTTGTGATTGTTTTATTGCCCTTAATATAAAGCTATGTTTTGGCCAATTCATTCTGGAATGCAACATTGTGTTTGATAGGCTTTTTTTGCCTCATTTCCCAGGGCAATACTTACCTGGCTTTACTCTGCAGTGAGATCAATCTTGCTAAATACTTTCACACCCACAAGTGTATCAAACAGATAATAGATTGGCATTGGGGGTGCCTATTATTTACAGTGACTTTCTTTAGAGCGCAGTGACATGTGACAAGGCGGAGTGAACTGCTCTTTTTGGCCACAAAGAATACTTCAGCTCTGTACAGGGAAAGGGAGGTGCGGATAAAGCTCTTATCTAGAGTGTCTACAAGGTGCTGACAGAGAGTTTTGTCTCTCTTTGGAGTTAGACAGTATAATGGGCAGGATTTTAGTAAGGACCCTTGTAACTGAACAGTGTGCTGGATCTCTTGAGATGGAGGTAACTGGTCTTGTGTTTGGCTAAATACATCCTTAAACTTGTCAAGTAACTCCTGCAACACTGATGATAGATTCTTTAAAGGGGAAGATGAGGAACGATCAGACCCGATAACCTCAACTGAGCATTGGTTGAAGTCCAAATTGCCCCCTTGAACTTGTAGGAGCCTTCCTCTGTTATATGTACAAAGACAGTGTCATGTAATAGCTTGTTTATCTCAATAAAGTTAATTTGAAGGCCAACACTTCTTCTATTGAGGATGATAACAGAGGTGTCCTAATTAATTTAAGGGCAGTTTTGACGTAACCAGTTCAAACTGCAATCAGGTCATGGCTGAGGTTGCTCATGATAGGTTCAGAGAGCCTGGCCTGAACGTTGTCCATTATTACTGAGAAGAATACTGGTTTATAGGTGATGGCTACTCTAAAGAAGTCTGCTATGTTATGCTTTAAGTTGGCTGGGTACTTGGTCCAACTGCTGAGCGGCATTGAACTCTTGATTGACTATAGTGTGATTGGCCCCAGTATCTACCAGGAGCATGTGAGTGTTTCCACAGAAGTGGAGGGGTAAGCCAAGCAAGCAATTTATTTGATGAACAACTTGCTTAAAGGGAGGGGCTGTCACTGTGCACTTGGAATACATTAAGGGTTTTGACCTTGTGCATGTTTTAGTTGCCAGGATCTTTGGCAAGGAGGGATTGGGAGTGTGGGTCAAGCAGGGTTGCAGGGCCTCTTATGTCTACAGCTCCCAGGCTTTTTCTGAACCCTAAATCTATGCCAACTGTAGCTCTCTCTTGCAAGGGCGCTTGCTGCCATTATCTTGCTGGCAAGATTGTCAGCATCCTACTTGGTTAGAGGCGCTGCCAGGTGCAAGGCAAGACTGAGAAGGTGCATTGTTAGATTATTTAAAGCCTATTGTAGCTTGGTTATTTGATCTACAATATCCTAGTAGAAATCATCAATAGGTGTACAACACCCCACTGTTACCCAATTACAGATATGTGGGTTTAATTCATTATTGATAAGGGTGAAAAGCATTTCACTTTCATCAGTGATGACTTTTAGGGCGACAACAAGTGTTTGCTGCCAGGCTTTAAGGTACTCAGGGACACTTTCTGTCTGCTTGATGGCAAGCAGGGGCGTTTTCACAACAATGGGCAAAAATAATATGCTGTAGTGAGATTTGGCGGTATCTGTTAATACCACTCAGGTGACCTTGTGCTCTTGGCTAGCCCAGTTGATAAACCATATGACAGCAGGTCTTGTGAGAGTCCCTGATGTGGTGGCAACTTATATGGGCTCAGAAACTTGAAAGATGTGAAGAAGGGTTTCTGTGAAGTTCATCCAACTTACTATGCTGGCGCCCTTTGCATCATCCTGAAGGATTATAATTGCAAGTTTATAATGTGTTGAAAAAGATCAGACTGGAGTGAGGGACACTAATGTCACATTATCTCATGCAGAGTTGATTGTAGATGCTGATGAAAACTAGTTGATCTTTATACACAATGCAACCCTTGGGAATGTACCTATCAGGGATGGGAAGGAAGGTTTATTGGTGAGGTGTAGTCATACAGCCAGCACTTTGTCCTTTCTTGGGTAATTTATTTTGTATATAGGTCATCAATCAACCCTATTGCTGCTACCACTGTTGAAACTGAACCAATATTAGTTCAGTATTTTAGATTGGGGAAGACAACAGTCCAAAAAAAGGACAATAATAAGAATAATATGTGTTTATTTCAGGAATAATACTGCCAATATACTATATTGGGGAGCCACAAGTTTGCCAGGGAGTGGCACAGTGATGTGTTTAATGTAACGTTTTGGGCTGAGAATAGTTTGAGTGAGGGATCAGCGTGTCAAATTGGTATCACTCCTAATCAGGAGATAGTGCCCATAAAATGACACTACTCACAGGGGTGCAATACGCGATCTAGAAAACGCCATCTAGAAAGACGCCATCTAGAAAAAATTTGCAATAGGGTCAGAATTTACATCAGCAAAATTAAAAAAATTAAAAAAATTATTAAATTGTAATTTTTTACATATTGGTTTCTAATATGCCATCTAGAAAAACGGCATCTAGAAAACGCTATCACAAATTGAAATAAAAATAGTGTTATCCAAATAATATTTTTTGAATATAAAAACACTTAATAAATACCCTAAAATATGCCATCTAGAAATACGGCATCTAGAAAGACGGCATCTGGAATCAAATAATAAATTATACTTTTAAGTAATAAATCCAAGCCTTTTCCTTATTAACTGGGAATAAAGTATGATATTAATTTATGACCACATACAATATATCAACTCAAATTAACTCACCTTTGATAGTACTATCTCCCTGTAACACAGTTATTAAAAACCACTTTTGATATACTGATTTTATTCCTTATCATAAAAGGATCTGTAATATTTGGTTTTCAGCATTAAAATGCTTCATTAATGATTTAAATATATTCAAGGGTAGTGTCTCCATTAACTGGAACTGTAATAATCAGGTTAAGGACAGTGTAACTAAGACTACTTCATCACTTAAAGGTTGGTACAATCAATTTTCTTGCCTGGTTAAGATAAAGAAGCCCAGATTCATTGTGATTATCAAAAAGCTGAAGATCTGGTATATTCATGGGGACCAGCTTTACCCTCAGGCCATCAAAAGCAAAGCTGTTTTATCCAAGCATGCAGATCAGCTGGTCAAGTTTGCAAGTGTTACCAATAACTTTTTAATCTATTACACTGG
Source organism: Entomophthora muscae (assembly GCA_014839935.2). NCBI lineage: Eukaryota > Fungi > Entomophthoromycota > Entomophthoromycetes > Entomophthorales > Entomophthoraceae > Entomophthora > Entomophthora muscae. The sequence continues at coordinate 218,909 of QTSX02000043.1, read as the reverse complement.
AGAAGGCTGCCTTAACCATCTTAAAGGCATTGTAAAGACTTTTGGGACTGAAGCCTGATCAAGTTACTCTCCCATTAAATACTTTACTTCCAAACATTTAATTTTTACTTAATTTTTAGTGAATTGATACAAACATAGGAGCAAATTTCAATATGGAAATATCACAGTTTGGGGTGTGTTGACTTTGGAGATTTGCACACTAAAGTTGGTACTAGATGATCCCACATTATTATTGCAGATTTGAAATCTTTGGATTATTTTGAGTCTAGCTATATGTTTTTCTTACTACTCTGGATTTTTTTGGGGTTTTTATTAATTTTTAAGTTATTTGACACAGTTCTATCAGAAATTTGACCTAGAGTTTCTAGATGGCGTCTTTCTAAATGGTGTTTTTTAGATAACATTTTCTAGATTGCGTCTTTCTAGATAGTGTATCCCACCATCAGTTTATCCCACATTCTAGAAGCATTTGCTCTCAAGGTAGTTTCACTAAACCAGGTCTCCCTGACAACTAAAAGCTGTTATCCACATGCTTATGGTAAGCTGAACAGCTTTGGTAAACTTAATTTTACTTTATAAAGCACATACAGTTAAATTATTATTATACTGTTTTGAATGTGCCCATTCACAACAGCTTCAATTTTTCCTGTATTTGATTTAAATTGCAATGAAGACAATTACTATTTCCCTTTTGCTATCCAAAGAATCACTATTCCCCTAAAAATATATGCTACAATTTCCCTTCACCCAATGGTGTCAATAATATTTGCTTCATTCATACTGATGGTAAATGATATTTTTCTGTTTATGCTTTGGTGTTGTGTTGCAACCAAGATTATTTTCTCACTCTCCAATGTATCTCATAATACACAGGGGCATTCAAAGAGACACCAAATAATGTAGTTAACGGTACAGAGGTCCCTGTGAGGGTGGGATACACTATCTAGAAAGACGCAATCTAGAAAATGTTATCTAAAAAACATCATTTAGAAAGACGCCATCTAGAAACTCTAGGTCAAATTTCTGATAGAACTGTGTCAAATAACTTAAAAATTAATAAAAACCCCAAAAAAATCCAGAGTAGTAAGAAAAACATATAGCTAGACTCAAAATAATCCAAAGATTTCAAATCTGCAATAATAATGTGGGATCATCTAGTACCAACTTTAGTGTGCAAATCTCCAAAGTCAACACACCCCAAACTGTGATATTTCCATATTGAAATTTGCTCCTATGTTTGTATCAATTCACTAAAAATTAAGTAAAAATTAAATGTTTGGAAGTAAAGTATTTAATGGGAGAGTAACTTGATCAGGCTTCAGTCCCAAAAGTCTTTACAATGCCTTTAAGATGGTTAAGGCAGCCTTCTCCAGTGTAATAGATTAAAAAGTTATTGGTAACACTTGCAAACTTGACCAGCTGATCTGCATGCTTGGATAAAACAGCTTTGCTTTTGATGGCCTGAGGGTAAAGCTGGTCCCCATGAATATACCAGATCTTCAGCTTTTTGATAATCACAATGAATCTGGGCTTCTTTATCTTAACCAGGCAAGAAAATTGATTGTACCAACCTTTAAGTGATGAAGTAGTCTTAGTTACACTGTCCTTAACCTGATTATTACAGTTCCAGTTAATGGAGACACTACCCTTGAATATATTTAAATCATTAATGAAGCATTTTAATGCTGAAAACCAAATATTACAGATCCTTTTATGATAAGGAATAAAATCAGTATATCAAAAGTGGTTTTTAATAACTGTGTTACAGGGAGATAGTACTATCAAAGGTGAGTTAATTTGAGTTGATATATTGTATGTGGTCATAAATTAATATCATACTTTATTCCCAGTTAATAAGAAAAAGGCTTGGATTTATCACTTAAAAGTATAATTTATTATTTGATTCCAGATGCCGTCTTTCTAGATGCCATATTTCTAGATGGCATATTTTAGGGTATTTATTAAGTGTTTTTATATTCAAAAATATTATTTGGATAACACTCTTTTTATTTCAATTTGTGATAGCGTTTTCTAGATGCCGTTTTTCTAGATGGTGTATTAGAAACCAATATGTAAAAAATAACTATTTAATAAAAAAATTTAAAAAATTTTAATTTTGCCAATGTAAATTCTGACCCTATCGCGAATTTTTTTCTAGATGGCGTCTTTCTAGATGGTGTATTGCACCAAACTGACCACGTCATGTGGATTATTCAGGAGTTTTTGGAGCTACCAGTAATGTCCTTTGATCCTTGATCAAATATGTTCGCCTTGTCTGATGTATCTGTGGTTTTCTGTGTAAATCAGCTATATAATTAGTTATTTTTATACCGACACATTTAAGCACCAGTCATATTTTCATCTATTATTCTCTAAAATGAATGAATGGGGTTGTCGATAAAAAACCGATTTGTTAAAATGTGTTTTAGTAATTAAATTTAAATCGAGTTTGGTTGGGTTTAAGCTGTCTTAAGATCATATGGCGAACGAATTCAATGAGAATTGATGAAATCACTTCTTTCCTGATCCTTTTAAAGCACATCCAGAAGCTTTGATTGATTGAATGGCGTGACGGAACAATGGCCAGGTTTATCATTGGGATTAACGTTGCTGTATATAAATTTGCATTTGATCAATTTACAAAGTGATCCAAGAACTTTATATTTGCCCTCGACACGTGATTACGAATCTTAATACGCCAGTGTTGTGATGAACAAATATCGAATATTCATCTAATAGGAGATTGGGTAAGTTGAGCCACCAATAACATTAATACCAGTCAGGATAAAACCAAACCAAGAGCAGCCAAAGAGACTCAAAATCAAAGCGAAATAAAGTTGTAGAATAAATAGCTATATTGTTATCATGTACAATTTAAAGCTCCTTGATAAGCGTTATCTCTTATCGGTATTGGAGCAGATTTTAGGATCACCGCAACATCAGCCTCTGTTAAATTCGGAAGTTTGGGCTAAATCAAGTATGAATTCCAAAGCAATATCTTTTATCGCAGCACTCACATCAGTGTCATGTTTGCCTGAATCAACTCATCCCGCCCCTGTAGTTCAGCAGCCTGCGACCCAGACATCCTGGATTGATGATATGCGTGATGTCTTTAAAAAGATTGGTGGGACCAACTCCCATGGGTTTAAACCCAGAGGTTAGTGAGCCGTTGAATAAAGATACTTTTTCGCAGATCTGATCTTCCTGTCAGTCCTTATAAAGAGTGACTGCATTGATGTATTGATATAAAGTCAAATAACTTGGTATAAGGAAATTCATGTTTTTAATCAGGATTTGAATACTACTGTATGTATAAACATAGAGTGTTTTTATAAAGTAATTAACAGAGCTAAAGTTAGACAGCAATGATTTTTTAAAATACACAAAATTACTAGCCAACTATTGCCGCAAACTTCATTTTTTAATAGAATGGAGATTAAAATCAACACCGCCATGAAGATTTCTCTTCTATGCAACTCTTAGCATAAGCTACATATACTAAATACCTAAATACATACCTATCTCATTAATTTTTAAAAATAATACTTTTTTTATAAAAATCACTAAAAGATCATTGGTTTCAAAGTACAATATCCTTTTCCCAGCAAACAAGGTCTTGCACTTGTTTAACTCAATACACCTTTTTTGGCAGGGTACACCATCTAGAAACAAAATACAGTAGTTTTGAAAGCTATGGCACTAAGTAAAAAACTCATCTGCAATTGAAAATAACTAATATGTAAACAAAGTCAACTCATATGCAAATTGAAATTTAAGACAATAAATTTATATTGATTAACAATATATTTTGGTTCCCTTCTATTTTGTTTTCATCTGAGTTGATTTTTTACATCTGAGAGGGTTTCATTTAAATCTCAGTTGTTTTGCTTGCAGATGAGTTGATTTTGCTTAGCGCCATAGCTTTGAAGATTAATTTACGTAAAAAATCAGGAATTTTCCACGTTAATTTACCCTATTATTAACTTAAATGTTTAAATTTTGACAACTAGAATATCAGAGACCCAAATTTTATAAAAAGATTCCCATTCTTTTTCTCGAAAAGCCTTTAGATTTCCCTTGAGATCATTGAGACAGCTTTTTTAACTAATATATCAGTACCTCATTAGCTACACTAACAATTCTAATCTTTTGAATTATCTTGTTTTAAAGGGTCAATTTATTTTTTAGAGATGCATATAGATCAGGCATCCTTTTGCTTGCTGAATTTTATCTCATTGATTATTACACTAAGCTTAGACCTTTTACTTTGATCAAACAAAAGAGCTAACTATATACCCTTCAAGTGAGAGGATATTATATTGCCACCATGCCCAATCTTCTTTAATAAGTTATATTTTTTGTTATGCTGACCTATTTATGATATATCACAAGCTCTAAAAATCATCTGATTAATAAATCTCAAAAAAACTCAGCAAATATAGAAATAATCTTTATCATCCGCAATTATTTTATCCTTGATAAGCTTACCATATAAATAGTCATTCAAATAGCTTATAGCCATTATTAATGATGAAATTAGTTGAAATTGGCCTTAGTCTCAATCATAAGTCCCAGCTTATTGGAAGCTCAGTTTTCTAAAGGTTCTTGTGATAGTTTTTTAAAGATGATACATTTTCTAGAAGATTTCTGGGGCAAAATACCAGATGATGTAATTTTCCTAGCCATTTGAAGATACTTGCTTATAAAGATGATTTCATTTTACTTATCAGTCACTATCTGATATTCACTGTGTTTAATACTGCCAAGTATATACTTTAAAGAAGTATAAAAACAAATAAAAAAGTAAATTAAAAAGAGAACAACACTTTATTTTACACAGAAGAAGTGTGCTATACAGTATCATGACAAGCCACCTTTTTGGGACAAGCTTTATTGGAAAAAAACATTTTTTGGGGGGAAAAGGGGATTATCATGACAAACCACATAGTGTTTATGTATGTCATGGTAGCCAAGGGCTTGTTTAAGCACTTTTTCTCATAAATTTGATGTTTTTGATTTTCTTGCAACACTGGAGTATGACAACTGTTTCTCCTACTATCTGGTAGTTGATAAATTTATGAGGAAAACAATTTCAGAGAGGATTTGATCAAATATGTTGCAACCTCTCACCCTGGGGTTTTAAAAAGTGCAGCTTTAAGTATTTTCATAAGAGTGTCTGCAATGCATTATTGGAACCAATCTAGTTTTGCCTTGAGCCAAGGCAGTTGTGAGCTTATTTGGGCTTGTATAGCTTTGCATGAGTAGAGCCTATTGTAGTGCATAATTTTCAATGCTGCTTGAGCACCAAACCCTTGATGAGTTAAGTATTGTCAGCTTTGAGCTCTATTACAATGCTCAACCCTCTTAGCTCAGGATATAGTTAGTGTTGATCATGATTAGGTACCCAGGTTTATTATCCGGTTTGAAATCTTTTAGCTTGAAGAGTTATGAATTCTCTTCCAGCTATAGGTCAATTTTTTCTACTTGATCTTATATTAAGTCTGTTGAATTAGAGCTCTCTTCATAATGTTTTTTTCAGGTAGAGAGAAGATGTGACCCCATGATACTGTTAAAGATTTTTGGTTTGTACTCACATATCAGTTCATAAGTGCTTTTACTAGGTTTTTGTTAGCTCAGGTACAAAAAACATGAGGGGTGTTGGCAGCAAATATGTTCAAAGATGGGGTTTATTGGCAGACAGTTTACTCAATGCTTTTTCTAATAAGCCATTTGGTCTTTTAACCATGCCATTATCTTGGATTGATAGGGACAAGTGATAGTGTACTTGATGTCATCTTTTTCAAGCTAAACGCTGGTGTCATCAGCAGTGAAGATACTGCCTCCATATGCAATTAGAAGTTCTGGTTCCCCAATTTGGCAACTATATTTCTGCCAATGGACCACCTTAAATTATTTTCTTTAGGCTTCTGGGAAGATTGTACTGTAGGCTATAATCTCACATAACCAATGGTTGAAATGATTTGTCTCTTTGCTTTTGCTATCTTCTGTCATAGCTTTCACACATTCTCTGTTCAAACTTTGAATTTTTGGGTTATGAAGACTGTGAAAAATTGTTGACCAGAGATTGTGGAAAGCTTAATTCATTAGGTGGCCATTGACAATTAAACAGGGCCAATCAATTACTCTTTTGAAAATGAGTGCCAACTTATCACATAATTAAATGCATGAAAAGCGTGCCATTATGTTGTTGCTAGGGATTAATTGCGTCACACCGCCGCCACTCTAAATAACAAGTGCCACAGCGCCAGCATTAGTTATTCTTGGCACCAGAGCGCCGGGGCGCCAGCATAATTAATTGCGAGCGCCAGAGCGCCGCAATATATTAAATTGAGCACTGAGGCGCCAACATGATTATTTGCGAGCACCAGAGCGCCACAATAAATTACATCAAGCACCAAGACGCCAGCTTCAAAAGGAAATAATGCCGAGGCACCAGGGTTGATTTGATTGAACTATTTGACTTGTGTGTAGAACCAGATATGGAAGTGATTGCTTACCTTAAAAAGGATCACTAATTAATGTTCTAGCAGAGGGTGTCCTTGTGCTAGACATTGTGGGATTGTGCCCTAAAATAGAAGGTTGTTCCCTCTTCTGCCAACCCAGCCAAGACTCTACAGTGCGCTGGAATGTCCTAGAAGACATTGTCAGCAACTGGTGATTAGTAATATGAGAAAACCCCTATGTAAGGTGTTGGCAGTAGACGCCAGGGGACAGTTTTTCCTACTCTATAGAACCCAATAAAGAACATTCATTACAATTAAGTTGGTCAATGTCTTCCAAATCTTCAAATTCCAAGGCATACAGTGAGTGTGTGCCCCTGTCTACTAATCCTCCTGTTGAATCTGCCGGTGTGTGCCCATTTTCAACAAGTGGTGCTCACTACAGGGGCACCACCCGCTCCAACCAATTCTCGTCCTCCAAATCTGATGCCCCTCCATTCTCAAAGACCTAACCAGATTTGGGGAACATTACTTGGTAATGAAAACCAGCGACGTGGAGAGGGACCAGCTTTTCTGACAGCAAGAGGATGTAATCAATGTGGAGAACTTACCTGTACTTCCTTCCCACCACTACACAGAGGTTCCTGTGGTGCCACTTGCTTGCCTCACACAGGTCAATTGCCAATACCTAGCTTCAGTGGCCTCAGGGCTCTTCCTTGGATACCAACTCAGCCAGAAACCTACAAATATCCAGTTGTCTCTCTTTCATCAGCACCCTGAGGCTCAACGCCTCATGGCTATATTTTGCAGCTACCTGGCGACCAATGAGGGAGACCTCAAACACTTTCCCACCCTCAAGAAAGCTACAGACTACCTACAAGGATTTGTCCATCCCGCAGTACACCAGTTACTAGGAGTCCAAGCCCGGCATCACCTGGAAATTTAGGACTTGGTCACGTACGCAGAGCGCCAGCACCAGCACCAGTATCAGGATTGGTTAGTGAAACAACTGGACTCTGGGTTTGAGGAAATTTGGGCTTATACTCAAGCCAAAAAGGACAACCAAACCACTCTGGCTTGTCAGCTTGAGGACCTTACTCATCAGCTGAACAATCACTTGATCCACATGATAGATTCAACCCTGAAAAATCTTGGAATGGGACCCGCCTGGGCTTGGGACATCACTTGCCATGCAATAGCCATCAAACAATATGTGGCGGGTGCCAATGCAACCAGTAACAGTGTGAACAGCCTTCTTACCAAGCATGACGCCTCTTTGGAGCAACAGGATAATTGCCTACGCGACTTGGATGAGAAGGTCTCTAACAATAAAGATAACATCAATGAGGTACAACACCTCACATGGCAAGAGAGCAAGGAGTCCAGCAACATTGCTAACACTGCCAAGGCCGAGGTTCTGGCGCTCTGTGACGGCTTCATCCAATATGACAACCATATCAAGGAAGCCATTCAAGAGGAGATCTCTCAACTAAGCCAGGAACTCTCAGCTCAATTCACCAATAGCTCCACCACCAAGGGTTGTGATTGCTTGGAACTCAATCAAATTCAGCAACAAGTAGAGGATATTGCGGTCACAAACAATGAGATATTCCGGGAATTGAAAAGAGTATGTGACAAAGGAGAGCAGAGCATTGCCTCCCTCAAGGCTGAGCTCAAGGAATTACAAGCTGAGTTGAAGGGACATGACAAGTGCTCTATCTCTCAGCGTGCTACCATAGAAGACTTTTGCAAAGGAATGGTCCAGTGTGCCAGGTTGATTGAGCGCCTACGTTCTTCTCTCTGTAATGCAGAGATGGAAATAGCGGACGCTTGGGCTGAGTTGGTGGACTCTAGATGCCGCTGCAGTGGCCAAGATTTGGGCGTATTGAGTCTTTTCAACATACCTTCTGGAGAGAGCGCCACGCTACAGCCCACCTCCAGCTCAGTATACAACAACGGGGCTACCTTGTCCTCTTCAGGCTGCCAAAGCCTCTCACAGGTCTTTGCTGTCCCACTTACGCCTGTGGATATCCCACGGGCACCCAGGGAGACTGGTCCAGCCGGGAGCTCTTGCATCAACTTCTTTGACCAGAGCCACTGTGAAGAGTCCCCCTCTTGCCGTTGTCCTCAGCCTGAGACTCCTACCCGGTTCAAACCAATGAACTTGCCTAAGTTTGACCCTAAGGGCAAAGTACACACATTCATCTGCCTGTTTGAGATGTCTATGTATGGGGCCAACAACCAAGATAAGGCCATCACCCTACTCAACCAATTAGACGCCGCTAGTACTGACCTCATTATACCACACATGCCCAAGCACAATTGGTCGTACACAGCGGCAAAAAGTGTGTTGCTATATGAATTTGGTAGTATTACCCAGGTCACCAAGAGAAATAATGAATTCTTGATGATCAGCTTCAAAAAGGACAAGACTATCACTGACTTTGCTGACTGCTTCTACCTTGAGGCACAGATCCTCACCAGTTCAGGGTCTTTGACTGTGCACAATGCCCATATAGCTTTGCGCGTAGCAGTAAAGCCCTATGAGGCTTTGTACCAAACCTCATGCCAGCCTTCCAGGACAACTGCACTTTGGATGGTATGGTACGCTACTTGCGCCAGTGCAGTGACACCTTTGGACCCCCCCCAACACTGGACCAAAGCCCCGCCCAGTCTCCAATTATCCAGGACGCTTGGAGGCTCCTGCCAATAACAACAAGTCCATACCAAAACCTGATATCACCAAGGTGGTCTGCCATTGCTGCAACTGGAAGAACCACTATGCCTCTAGTTGCAACTCCAAGATGGGGATCCACACACTACCCCCTTAGAATCTGAAGTACAGGGAAAAGTCAGTGTGGAGTAGAGGAGGAACTCTCTACGTCCACGCAATCCACAAACGTTCCACCTGACCTACTTTTTACGCCTGATACCGGATTCTCAGGGAATGCACTTCATTAGGTTCTTGTTGACAATGTGCATATGGTACAGACCTGCTCCAAGGTTCAGGCCTCTCAAGAGGCCGCTAAGGAGGTGTCCAAGCCTTATGCCCGCCAATTATTAGACAACACGCCTGACACGGAACCCCAACGCTGGGGAGATGCCACCCCCTTAGAGGCGTCAATGTGGCCATCCCCATGGAGACAATGAAGGATTGCCATCCCAAACTGTGTGACAGTATTGCCAAATTTCTTTCCACTGCCGACAATTTAGACATTCACTTAGTAAATAACATTGGTTCTTCTTATTCTGAGTGCACTTATGCAGATATTTTTGTGAACAAACTCAAGGTGTGAGCTATCATCAACACAGGGGCCCCTATAAATATAGTGTCTTCCAAGTTAGTGAGGTGTATGGGGCTCGCACTAGATATTGATCACAAGAAACAGTATAGTACAGCTGGATTAGGCTGTACCACCACCCAAGGAGTGTACAGCATGCTCCCCTTACGCTTTGGTTTGCTAATGGTCTCCGCCCCAGCTATTGTGCTTCTCAATGAAAACTACAATATCCTGATTGGAACCTCATTCATGCGACAGTATGGAGTAAAGACTGACCTCAAGAATGACATTCTTGAAATCTTGGGGCAGGCAATCCCTCTGTATTACAACCGCTCAAACCCAGAGGTGGGCAGCCATACTACCCCCTATGTTAACCTTGCATATTGCAATGATGTTGTCCCAGTCAAGTGGCAACCGCCAGAATTAACTCATTCCACAAGTTGACTTACTGAATGCCGACAATTTGTCAACATTCAGTAAGTCAACATTATTTTGGTATTTATCCACTGGAATTGGGCATTTCCAAAACTAAGCTAATTTTTCATAGTGAATTATTAAGTCAGAATTGCAAAATTAAAAAGGAACAGACATAATGTTGACACCATTTAAACAAAGGCTTAATTTTAAGCCAAAAAATTAATATAATTTACTATGAAAATGTAAGTTTCTTTGTACTTTTACATTAAGGTCAACTACAGTAAGTAATATCTGGATGTTGACCCCAAATAAGAATCCATAAATTTCTTAATAAAATACACAATATTCTAAAAATAACTACTTTTTATATTTTATACTACTGTTTTTATTAAATATATATTAAGATAAGCATTGAACAAAGACATATGCCAACTTTCAGAGCATTATTTGTATTATTTAGATATTTACTGTTATTTTAAACTCACTGGATAAACTATAGCTTATTTCCGGAAGTCCACTTAAGCCAACACACATATGTTAAAACTAGAATTTATATATGTAATTATAATGTCAACTTTGTGTCAAATTGACATGTTGCCTAAATTGCAACAAAGGGGTTTGGCTAAGCAAACAAAGTGACATAATCTAAGCAAGATTTAATAGGAGAGTTGCTATAAAAGAACGCTGACTGCTTGAATGTTGACACCTTCACTTATTTATTAGTAAAACACTGCCGCTTAACAAAAAGCACACATACAATGGTATGGTAATTCAGGTCAAAGTACCCAGGGCTGTACTTCAGACTTCCCTCTACAATCCCTAATATTTGGTTTTTATAAGTTACATATGCAACTCTTTAATTTTTTCAAATTTAAAAATAATCAATTTTGGCCTTAAAAATCCAACTCCAAAAAATATTAACCAAGCTTTATAAGTGATTTACATAGTGTTTTTCCACTTTAATGCTAACTGTCAGCATGTTGACGTAAAAATTAAAGCGTTTTTTATGCTGAAAAGCTAAATTAAATATTTTTGACTACTGTGACTATCAGAATGTTGACTTTTTATTTAAACATGGGTTTTTTTATTCTTTAATAATAAACTAGCTCTAAAATTACTTTCTATACTTCTATAAACTATTTACTTAATAATAAAATTTAAAAACAAGTGATTATTATTTAATTTTATTCATGGCTCACATGATTATTCTTACTTTATGAACTCTACTCTAATTATTGTAGGACAAATCTTCCAAGAAGCCACAAAATAACCCCAAGTCAACCAAGAAAGTACCCAAAGCCTCTGGAAAGGCCCAAAGTCCCTACCCCAACAAAAAACCAGCCAAAGAGCCCTCAACAAAACAGAAGACAAAGGAGAAGACCCCAGACCCTGAAAGCAAAGAGCCCTCCCCTGCCCCCTCCTCTTTCCAAGCTGTTACCAATCAGAAGGAGATGAGGTTCCACTAAACAAGCAAGGAAGAAAGAAGATACCCAAGAGTCCAGAACCCAAGCCAAGCCCAGATGAATCAAGCTCAAAGGAATCAAGTCCCAAGGAATCAAGCTCATCCCAGTCCAGAAAGCGCAAGAATCCAACTCCAGATAATTCCCCTCCACCGCCCAACAAATCTGCACCTCCATCCTCCTCATCAAGTATTAATAAAGAAGATCCTGATGATTACCTGTCTGACTATCATCAAGCACCAATTGGCCCATGGGATCTCCTAAAGGCTCACAATATATGTAACGTCAAAGGAGAGTTTAAGCTCCCAAAGATTTTTCCTCAGTTTTTCCCTCTAATGTCTGTCAAAGGAGGTGCAAGTTTAGTCTGTGATGGCTATGTTTTCAATTGCAACAATCAGAAGAGAGCAGGAAAAAGCAAGCATTATGTATGTGAAGATAGAAGCTGCACTGCCAGGATCAATACAGAAGGATGGGATAAAGTCACTAGTGAAAAAGGAGAGCACACATGCAATGCTCCAATAAATCTTATTGAAAAGCTTCTAAAGTGGTACCTCTACCAAATGGTTCCAGTCTCCAAAGACGTCAAGGCTTCTGATCTGGCAGTTAAGGCCACCACACACCTAATTAATGAGAACCTGAAGCTCATCCCTAACTGCAACCAGTTAGTGAAGTACATATGTGACAAACACTGTGACCTAGTCCCCCATAAGAAATCAGCCATGATTCAAGGAGAGTTAGTCTTGACAGAGGAGTTAAAGATGTTCAATGGTGATGAGGTATTCCTTTTACATTATGATGGTCCTACAGGAGAGACAAGAATTATATTCTATGCTACACAACAGAACCTGGAGCAGTTGAGGGATTCAGAGACCTGGTATGTGATGGTATCTTTGCAGTATGCCTCCCCTTTTACCAACTATGGGTTGTACATTCCCTTATTGAAGTCAAGGTGCTCCCATTTGCATACTTTCTGCTTCCTGGGGCAATAGAAGAGATCTACACAAGGGCCTTTAAAATCCTTCAGGAGGGCATCAAAGCCCTACCCAGTAATAGAAAGAGTCCCCCTGGCCATAACACTAGAGCCAATCCAGATTATGATGAAAAGGATAAAGCAACCCTTGCTGCAGAAAAAGAAGCTCAAGATAAAGCACTTGGCCCCTCAACTATAATCATGGACTATGAAACTGCCCAGTATAACGCTTTTGTAAATACCTTTGATGGAGAGGTACAGGGGTGTTTTTTCCATTATTGATAGGCTGTCAACAGGCAAAAAAAGGTTCTACCTGAGCTCAGCAAGCTCCACCGTCTAGATACATCAGGAAAGTGCAAGTTCTTAATTCAGCAGTTTATAGCACTAGCCTTTGTAAAGCCAGAGCATGCTGGACAAGCCTTTGAGCTCCTATGACAGGATCCATATGCCAAGAAACATGATGGTGCCTTCTACCCTTTCATTGAATATTATGAACCACAGTGGATTGGACGTAAGGTCACTAAGCGCCAGAGCAAGCTCAGAGCCAAAGCCAACTGGAACTGCTACCAGGCAGTTCTTAAGGATGAGATGAAAACTACTTAATCTTTGGAGGGCTGGCATAAGCATATTGAGTCCTCCTTTGGAATCAAGCCCAGATACAACACCTTCTACAAGCATCTCAAAGTCCAACAGGGGAAGACTGCTGCATCCATCAGAGATATTGAGAACCACCCATCTAAGAAGAAGAGAACCACCAAAGAGAAACAGTATCAAGAGAAGATCAAGGACGTTGTCAAGGCTAAATATAAGCTTTCAGAGATTGGGGAATACATCAAGAAGATTGCCACAGTTCTTACTGGCAACCAGGTTATTACAGTCTAGCTTTTCATTAAATTTATTGAGTTTTGCCTAATTTTTTATATAGTTCTTATATATTAAGTATAATATTTTTAAATAAATAGTTATTCTAAATAAATAATTAATCTTTTATGATACTTCTTTTATAAAATCATTGGTTTTTTATTGATAGTTTGATGCTTTAGACTGTTTTACATGGCCTATATTGGTATTTTACTAGTAAATCATATGTTTTTTGTAGTTTTCAATATAGAAAAAACTTTATATTCCTGTTTATGATTGCTATATTTTGCTATAATACGTGAAATTTTATGTAGTATCCTTTTGTATATTAGATTTATTTTGTTTTTACAAGTGGGAAAAATTTTATTATAGTAAAGATAGCTAATTTCATAGTAAAATAAAATAAAAGTGTATTTTTATGAATTTTTTAATGTTCATGTATAATTTTTATGGAAATTTTAAAATCTATGTTGTCACATTACCCTAAAACGTTTCTTGAAGCTTAATTTTTATTAAGTAAAATGTTCAGGAAACAGGTTTCTGCTTATTAAAAAAGTGTCAACATTTAGTAGTCTGCATGAGTTTTAACTTAATTTTGACTTTTAAATGCTGTCAACATTAAAGTATTTTTAATTTTGATTATTGACATATAGTAAGTTGACTTGCAAAATGGGTTAATTCTGGCGGTTGCCAGTCAAGTACTGTAAAATGGGACGCCAGGTTAAACATCTTCCCACCCAAGTTGAGGAATATAAGGGTCTGCTGTTACGTGCCAACTCTTCTTCCACTATTCCGGCCAGTTATCAGGTATTAATGGATATTGGACTGGAATTGCAGATCCCCCAAGGGCTTTACGGGGAGATAGAAACCCCTAGGAATTGCTCTAGGCTAGAACCCCTGGTTGTGCCTGACATTGTACTCCCTAATCATGGGCCCATAAAGGTATTGCTTGCCAACCTCAACCACTCTCCTGTTGAGGTAAAGCACCATCAAGTAGTGGTGTACCTGCATCTATTACCAATTGAAGAGGTGACAGAGATAAATAATTTTGGCACCTTGGATGAGTTTGGCCTCCCTTCAGAAGAAGAAATGTTGCCTGCTGTATGCACAATCATCCCACAGGAGCAACTACAAGGGCTCACTGTAGCTCAACAGGATGCAGCTCTTGCCCTATTTGAGAAATATAAGGATATATTTGCCAAGGATGACTTTGACCTGGGGTGTGCACAAAACACACTCCACCACATTGACACGGGTGAGGAATGCCCTATACGCCTTTGCCCCATACAACGTTCTTGTGCTTCTGACGCTGCGGTAGATGAAGAAATCAGGAAGCTGGTCCAACTAAGCCTGCTTGTTCCATCCAAGAGCCTGTGGTTGTCTCCAGTACTCATAGTCAAGAAGAAAGATGGTAGTAACCGTGTTGTTATTGACTACCGCAAGCTTAATAACATCACTAAGAAGGACTCATACCCCCTTCTGCATATTGACAACGCACTTGATTGCCTGGGAGGCGCTAAGTTTTTCTCTGCAATGGATTTAATATTGGGATATTGGCAGATTGAATTGCCCCCAAGGATCAGGAGAAATGTGCCATCATCACCAGTCAAGGGCTCTTCCAACCCACCCAAATGCCACAAGGACTGTGCAATGCCCCTGCCACATTCCAACGTGCCATGGACAACATGCTCCATGACCTCAAGCTGAGCTGTGTTTTAGTCTATTTGGACAACATCAATGTATTTTCACGCACATTTTTGGATCACCTTCAACACCTTGAGGAGGTCTTCCAACGCCTGGCAGCGCTAACCTTAAGGTCAACCCCAGGAAGTGTGACTTCTTTAAGGATCAACTTGAATACCTTGGCTTTGTGGTTGATGCCAAAGGGTACAGCCTCAGCCAGCTAAAGTTGAGGCCGTAGAGAAGATGAAGGTGCCGTTCAATAAACAAGATGTCCAAGTGTTCCTGGGCATGATTGGCTATTATTGGCACTTTGTCAAAGACTTCTCAAGGAAGGGGGAGGCCCTCTTCTATTTGCTGAAGAGTGATGTGCAATTTGACTGGACCCCAGCCTGCCAACTTGCCTTTGACATCCTACGCTTGAGCCTCATGAACAAACCAATCCTGAGATACCCAGATTTCAGCCGTGAATTCATTGTTAAAACGGATGCCTCACTGACTGGGGTGGGCGGTGTGCTTTCCCAGGTGGACTCCAACGGCAAAGAACACCATGTAGCCTACTGCAGCAGAACCCTGAACGTTCATGAACGTAAATATACCGTGACTGAATGGGAGTACCTGGCAGTGATATACACATACAAACAGTTCTGCGTATACCTACATGGCGTCCACTTCAAAGTAATCAGAGATCATGCATCATTACGCTGGCTCCAAAACTTGGAAGAACCTGAAGGGCGTCTAGCACAATGGGCGCTAAAAATTCAGGCCTACAACTTTGAAATATCACACAGAGCAGGTGTCAAACATCTGAATGCAGATGGACTGTCTTGGCTACCAACAGTAGCCCACCTGGCTGATGTCTCTGACCTTCTTTATGATAGAATGTTGGCAGATAACTACCAGGATGATCCTACAAAAGTCTGGTGCACCCTAGATAGGCTACTGGAAGACACTGAAATCAAGAATGGGCGTATATTGAAACACACCTTAGAAGGAATAAGAATAATTCCCAGACCATCAGAACGGGCGGACTAATAGTTTGCGCCCATAAGGCAATAGGCCATGGAGCTTTCCAGAAGACACTTGCACAACTAAAAACTACATACTTTTGGGAGGCCATGGCCTTTGTTGTACAAGAAACGCTGAGCTTCTGCAAAGAATGTCAAGGGGGAAAACCGTTTAATAAGTCAACAACCTATCACTTGGCTTGGCCTAACTTTGCTTGGCACATCATCTCAATTGATGTTGTATGGCCCTTGCCAGTCAGCAACTACCGCACCAAGTACATCATTGTTGCAATAGACCACTTGACCAAATGGGTGGAGGCAAAAGCAGTGCGCAACTTAGGTGCTAACACTACCACAAAATTCCTACTTGAACAGATCATATTGCACCATGGTTGCCCTCAAGACATCCTCACTGACAACGGCTCCAATTTTACTTCCCACATGGTGACCAAGCTCAATGAACTTATGGGAATCCAAGGAGTATTTTCAACACCCTATCACCCTGAGTCAAATGGAATGGTGGAAAGAGTTAACAGGACCTTAGTAGGCATTTTGAGGAAACTGGCCGCTAGCCACCCCGCTGAGTGAAACACGTTCCTGCCGCCAGCTATCTTTGCCTACAACATTGCCATTCACTCCTCTACAGGAAAATCACCATTTCAACTCTTGCATGTCAGACACTCCAAGTTACCCCCATTCTATACTCATGTGTTGGGAAAGAAGACACTCAATTGCCTCATGCGTATCAGCAAAGGCTGGCCCACACTTTGATTCAATTGCAGTCAGAAGCCTACTCCAAGGCATTGGCCAAGAAGATACGGAACCAGGAAAAAGATAATGTCCGGTGGGCCCCCCCTCCAAGAGTTCCAAGTAGGTGACTGGGTACTCTTTCATAACACACATGGATTTGGCAGAGCGCACAAGCTGGCAACTCTATGGATAGGCCCATTTGAAGTCATTTCTTGGACGTCCACAGACACCTACACTATCAAAGAGATTAAGGATAGACAGATGGTCAACCGTGTGCACACAAAGTTCCTGAGGAAGTTCATAAAGAATCCCCCTCCCAAAGAATAAAAATGATATCACTACAAAGAATTAAGTATATGGGGAAGTAAAAAGAAGAACTGATAAAAACAAAACAAAAAAGAATAAATTATAACTATAAAGACAAAATAAGGAGGCAAGGCTTTATTGGCTGATTATTCAGAAGGGCAACGTCTGGAGCCAGAAGGACGGGACCAACTGGCTGGAATCTTGCTGGAGGTACCTTTAGAAGGAGCACTGGCTGCAGGAAAATGGGGGATGGACTGACAACTGGGATTGTAACAATATTGTTTTGAGGTCAAACAGGGGATTAGAGGAGCTACCAGTTCATACTCATCATTATCCATTTGGTTGCGGACAAAGGCAAGCACCACCAACATTTGGCACCAAGCCAGCTGAGATTTGTGGGACATACCAGTCCAACCGCACAGAGGCAAGTGAATATTCCCCTCACAAACCAGACGTTCCCACCCACCATGAGCAGAGAAGACAGAGCCTATGGTAAGGCAATTGAGCAGTACATCCTCCATATAAGAGTAGCACACGGGAAAATATATCTTTGACTGGTAGGCCAGCCCACAAAAGTGTTCAAGGCAACGCCCTGAAAAACCCACAGCGCTGGAGGAACACGCCTCAGGAGGGTACCACATGAAATGGGCGGCGGATGCAGCCAAGAGAAGGTACAACTGCAAATTGTTCTCCTTCATTGCTTGGACAAACAAACGCAAGGCCAAGAAGAAACAACAGGGCGCGTTAGCTTGAAGATCCAGCCCAAGAGTGCAAGGAAGCTCAGAATCAGCAGACTGCTCTAATGCTCAGATGCAAGCAACCTCACGTACATACTGGTTACGCTGGGTGATGGTGTAGACATGCTTCAAGGAAAAGCCCTAGTGTCTTTGGCCATGACATGCAGACAGAGGTTGACCTCCCCAAATAACCGCTCCACGTTGTAACTACTGTGGTAACAAGCTCCCAAGCAAATTGGCGTCACTGTGTCATCCTCGGCAAACAACGCCTGCACATACACATAGAGCGTCTTTTCATGGTGGCTTATCCCAAACCAATTAATGATGGCAGGATAGGCAGAGGGCAGCTCTTTGGAGTTACAACAGGCGCAAAGTAGCGCAGAGGGCGTTGTAAGTGGGGACAAAGCAGTTTAAAGGACAATGTTGTCGGACCAGTCTAGGAGATCCTCAAAGCCAAGGCAAGGAAGTTGGATTAGGGGCGCCTCAGCCTCCGCAAAAATGGAGTTGGCCTCCCCGTCCCCCTTGGCAGGTGTGACCATGCCATGCTCTGACCCCGCCACCGTGGTGTCACAATCCTGGGGCCGCAATTGGCAATTGTTGGCAGGAAGTAGCTGGTTTAAGAAACAGACCCGTGAAGGGCGTGGCATTTGCATGAAAGCGTTGCAATCTTCTTTGGTCATACCAGCTATAAGGCCCTGGTAGACTTGATGCAAGGAAATTTGATTGCTATTGTGGGCGCTCATGAGAAAAAGAATGAAGAGTAGCCCTGGTCAAGTGGGGGGATATGTGAAGAATTGTTGATTAGGGATTGTGGAAAGCTTAATTCATTAGGTGGCCATTGACAATTAAACAGGGCCAATCAATTACCCTTTTGGAAATGAGTGCCAACTTACCACATAATTTAATGCATGAGAAGCGTGCCATGGCGTTGTCACTAGGAATTAATTGCGCCACACCGCCGCCACTCTAAATAACAAGCACCACGCCACCGGCATTAGTTATTCTTGGTGCCAGAGCGCCGCTCTGGTTTACATCAAGCGCCGGGGCGCCAGCATAATTAATTGCAAGCGCCGCAATAAATTACATCAAGCACTGAGACGCCAGCTTCAAAAGGAAATAACACCAAGGCGCAAGGGTTGATCCAATTGACCTATTTGACTTGTGTGTAGAACCAGATATGGAAGTGATTGCTTACCTTAAAAAGGATCACTAATTAATGTGCTAGCAGAGGGTGTCCTTGTGCTAGACATTGCAGGATTGTGCCCTAAAATAGAAGGTTGTTCCCTCTTCTGCCAACCCAGCCAAGACTCTACAGTGTGCTGGAATGTCCTAGGAGACATTGCCAGCAACTGGTGATTAGTAATATGAGAATACCCCTATATAAGGTGTTGGCAGTAGACGCCAGGGGACAGTTTTTCCTACTTGTATAGGACCCAATAACAAACATTCATTACAATTAAGTTGGTCAATGTCTTCCAAATCTTCAAATTCCAAGGCATACAGTAAGTGTGTGCCCCTGTCTACTAATTCTCCTTTTGAATCTGCTGGTGTGTGCCCATTTTCAACAGAGACAAAAAACTTAGACTTGAGGGTGCCTTACATCAGGCATACTTCTTACCCCCTTCACACTTATAGAGAGCTTCTTTGATGTTATCTAACATATTTGGCTACCAGTAGCGGCTTTAAGGTAAATTTTTAAGCACCTTGTTGTAAAATATGCAGCTTGGGTGCTGATAGCTACAAATAGTTAGTCTACTACTTCTTTATCTTAATACTATACCTGTTGTGGTATAGTGACAGCCTGGGTAAGGACAGAAGAATATAAGAAGATAATAGGACAAAACTGGTGTTTATTTATAGGCAACTGTGATAAGTTTGACTCCCTTAAAGTTGACTCCCTGGTACTTGACTCCCTTGAAATTGACTCCCTTGAACTTGACACTATAGTAAAGTGAGAATTCAGCTTTTGCTCTGATTGACTCCCTGGTACTCGACACTTTTTTAATTAACGGATCTTGATGTACTGAAAACTTTTAATATAAAAAATTAAGCTATACAGGTATATTATACTAAAGTGATCCTAGAGAGCTCAAAAATGCAATAAAAACAGTATTTGAATTAATAAAAATAAGGAGAAATAAGCAGTTATTTCTCATTTTACTATGTAATTTACACTCTTCATTATAAAAATATTTTTTATTACCATAAAAATTAAAATTCTAATGAGACAAAAATAAACAAAAACACAACAAATAAAGCTATGCAAAATATAAAGAAATATTATTATTTTATTTGATATAGTTCATATAAGCGCAACTGTGAATATCATATGTTTTATTTAGAAATTAACAAAAATTAAGATATTTCACTTACTTCCAACTATATATATTCATCTCAAACTTACCATGTATACATAAAACAATTACTGCTATCTAATTAAGTTAAAAAAAACTTAAAATTAAAACTAAAAACTAAATGATCAAAGCTAATAAGTAAAAATTAAAGTTAAAAGTAAAAAGTAAAAATCATATAGCTGAGCAAGCAAGTTTATTCCTCCTCCTTCTTTTCCCGTTTCATTTTGGCACCTTCCAGGAGGACAGTGACAATAAGCTCAAGCTGCTGCTTAAGCTCAGAGGCCTTGTATTTGTGCTTAGCCGCACCCTGGATTGCCTTGGTGAAGAGGGTACAGCGGGTGGTTGGCTTGGTGGGGGGACGCGGTTGGAGAGATCACACAGCTTGGAGATGGTTTTCTCCTGCTTGTGCTGCAAGAGGGAAAATAACTTATTGAATTTGGGGTGGAGCCCAAAGTTGGCTTTGAGGTGTTTGTGGTAAGCCTCTAGCGCTGAGGTGGTCTTGAGCTCACCATTCACTGCTGCCCGGTACACATTCCAGCTGGCCTTGGCACGGGCCTTGCCTTGCCTCTGCGTGACAACCTTCCCAATCCACTGGGGCTCAAAGTACTCAAGGAAAGGCTTGAACTCTGGGTGCTTCACTATGTAGGGATCCTTTGAGAGCACCTCAAACCCCATTGCAGTGTGCTCTGGCTTTAAAAAAGCCAAGGCACTAAATTGTGCCAGCACAAATCTGCAGGTGTCCAAAGTATCTCTCCGGCTCAACCTACTAAGCTCCATGTGGGCCTGCACGTTACAAGCAACTGCTTGGCGGAAGTGGAAGTGGCACCCCTGCACCTCCCTGCTAAACAGCTGCTCAAATGCATTGAACTGAGCAGGCTCAAAGTCCATAATGCATACGCAAGGCCCAAGAGCTCTTAGCCTTGCCTTTTCCTCCAAGTCCAGGGTGGCCTGGTCCTTGTCAGAGGCAGGTGGGTTGGCGTGGGTGTGTGGGGGAGTCTTCTTGGATTCATCATCATCATTGGGAGGAAGGAGGGCAATTTCTTGGCAGAGGATGGAGAACGCGCAGGTATAAATGGCCTCAGTGGCCCCGGGAAGAAGGAAGAAAGCGAGTGGAATCACCCGGATGTCAATCTGGGCATGAACCATCCAGAGCTGCTTGAACATCTGGGGGCAAGTGGCAAAGGTACCATCAACTAGCCAGGTTGACGCCATTTTCAACTCCATCAGGTTCTGCTGAGTTGAGTAGCAGATTATACGGTCCTTGGCTGCAGGCCCGTCATCATGAAGCAGGAAGCGCTCCCCACTAGGAAGCTGCTTAAGCTCATGAGTGAGCGTGAGCTCAGAGAGGACGTCAGAAGCCTTGGGGGGGAGGGGGATTTGCAGCAATACACTTATTGCTGATGAATTTGATCAACTGCTCCTGTGTTGGTACCAACTTGAGATTGTTGAGTTTGAGATGCTGGAGGGCCGTGATGGCCAGATCAGAAGCGCAGAGGTTGGCGGTGGTGGGAATGACCTGAACAAGGTACCATTTAAGCATGCAAGTGATTAGATGATTGGGGGGCTCACAAGTGTGCTCCACCTTCTCCAATGTTACTTGCTCCCAGCCCTTGGTGTTCAACTGGCCCCCGCAAGTCTTATCCTTGCAGACAAAGTGCTTGCTTTTGGTCTGCCGCTTTTGGTTGTTGCAATTAAAGATATAATTGTCGGCAATGTAACCAGGGCTGCCCTCTACGGACATGATTGGAAAGTACCAGGGGAAGCACTTAGGAACTTTGAACTCTCCGTCCACATTGCAAATGTTGTGGATGGCCAGTGGATCCCAAGCCACATGACCAGAAGCTTTAAACTTCTTGGAGTAATTCTCCAGCTCATCTTGGGGGTCAGATGAAGAAGGAGGGGAAGAGCCATTGGGAGGGGGAGGGGAAGGATTCTTTGAGGCCTACTTGGATGCCTCCTTTTCTTACCAGAAGAAGAGGTGGGCTCCTTAGCAGCCTTTGCCTTCTTGGTCTGGCGCTCCTTGGTAGGCTTGGAGTTGGCCTCTGAGTGATAAAACAAGTGGTTGGTAAGATCACCATCTGATTTATTGGGGGAGGAATTTTGAGGGGGAAGGTGAAGGGGATGTAGAAGATGAGGGTGGAGGGGGGAGGAGTGGGAGGAGATGGGGTTGGAGGTAATGGGGTTGGAGACTTTGCCTTTGCAGGCTTCTTGGCACGCTTGGGGTTTGAGGCAGTTTCTTTGGAGCCTTTGGAGGCTTGGCGCTTAGGCTGCTGGCTGTTCTTGCTTGATTTTGTCTAAAGAAAAGTTTAGCATTGTAAATAAAATGATTGAGAAGATATTGCAAACACAAGGGGGTAAAGCAAAGCAAAAGTTGAATGAAAAGTGTGCAAATAAAGTTTTATTTATAAAAAAACATAAAAAAGTAAATATAAGCAAAATAGAAACTCAAAGTATAGATATAAAGGTTAAAACATAAAAAGCTAGTGATTTTGTGATGAAGCATCAAAGATGTTAGGTTCAGCATAACATCTTAGTGTTAAATCAATGTAAAAGTTTAATTGAAAATCAAAAAAATATATGAAAATTATATGGAGAGCAGCAGAAAAAGTAGTAGATTATAATAGCAAAAAATTATTATGTGGAATTTTTTTATTGAGAGTTGAAAATTCAAAACATAGTAAAGTGTCAAGTTTGGCACTGTTGAACAGCCAGAAAAAGCTGAATTCTCACTGTTGAGTATGCTGGAGTTGAGCAGAAACATCAAATTTACTATGTTTTTTACATATAAACCTTGCTTAAATTTAAACTGGGTTTGAAAGTTAACCCAAAAGCAAGGCAGTTTTGTATGCTCAAAAATAAAAAAATACAACATAAATTAAAAAGTAAATGAGTGAAAATGTGTTTATTAGTGATTAGGGTATGCTGTGAGGAGCTGGGAGTGAATTATTTACCATAGTGTTGGTTAAAACGTTAAGAAGCTCTCTGTACTAATCCCCAAGTTAAAGTGTTGAGTGGGTGAGTGTCGAGTGGCGCTCATAGTACGTCACATATTAATTTAGCCTTAATTCCGAGCCTTTGATTAGTTAAATCCAAAACCGATCAGGTGTCAAGTGGATAGAGTTGAACAAAGAAAGTGTCAAGTTTCAGTTTTTTATAAATTACATATGAAATCTCTTAATAAATTGGGCTTAATTTATGTGGCACCACTTAATCCAAAAACCTGGGAATGACATAATGTAAAACAAGTGGGGTATTTGATTAATGTCTATGCCACTAAATCCAGTATAGTGGTGCTTGGGAGCCTAATCAACAACTATGGACACTAATAATAAAAATATAATATTAAATAACAAATTTTATATAAGCGCATATGTATTTTATTAATAAAATTAAAATTTGGCTTAAAAAGTGTCAAACTGGTCACTTTTGGGTTTAGAGTGTCAAACACAGGTTTTTTTGTTTCTATTAGTAAATTTACTTATAAATTGCCCCTTAAATTGGTATTTTAGCTAACCACTTTATTAAACAGAGTTGAGTTCAAGTAAATCCAACCTTGGTTTTTGGGTTTGAACCCCTAAATTACTAGTAAAAATTAGCTTAAAATTGGTTAAACCAAAAATACTAATAGATGCACATATGTGGCACTTGACTCCCTGGTACTCAACAAAGTGTCAAGTACCAGGGAGTCAAGTTTAAGGGAGTCAAACTTACCACAGTTGCCTATTTATATAGTATCACACTTATATAGTATGAGGCAGGGGAATTGCCACCAGGGGCAGGGAGGCACAGAAAGAAGGACTTCCCTAATGGAGGAGATTGGATTGGCACAGCTAAAAGTCCCGCGCAAGAAAACAACCACTTCCACACAGCTTTCCTTAAGGAGGTAGATATAAATAACTTTTTTGTTCTATTTATAATCCCAGAGGTAAAGTCCGTGCCTTATGTGCATTCAAAATGCAAATCAAACACCCGTTTTAGAGGCGTTTTAAACGTTTTTATCCCTAGTAAAATCAGGATGCAATAGCACAATTGCGCAATTGTTCTGTTGCTTAATTCCTAGATGGACAACTTAATGTCTAATCCATTCAATCTGCAACATTTCCCTCCACTGGATTAGACAACAGGGTCAAGAATGGCTTGGAGTCTCTAGGTAGTGGCTATGGTGTTGGGGTCAATCACATGTCTTGTTAGGTGAGGGTTTGTTGCCCAATCCTTGGTCATCAGCTTTGTGGATCTGTAGACAACAATTTGTGTTTCTTGGCTGTCATTCAGGTGGTAGAACAGTTGGTGCGGTACTGGAAGAGTCTTGTCAGTCTCCAATAAACACCTTGTTCTTTCATTCCTATTTGTTGTACTTTGGTGCATCACTATTGCAAACAGAACAAAAACCCATGGAATTTTTAATTAAGCTTTTGTTTTTTTGGGTTGTTGTCCTCATTGGGGCTTACTCTTGGTCACTAGAAGCAACACGCATATACTGAGTGTGTACTCTAGTTGTCAATTTCCCAGAATGGGGCTCCTTAAGGGTGTAGGAGTTGGGGCCTGTCTTCTGGATAACTTGAACTGGGCCTTGCCAAAGGGAGGCAAGTTTGGATTCACAGCTGTACTCTCTATTGCTGAAGAACTAGACTGAGTCTCCTACCAGGTAAGTGGGTAAGGCAGGGCATTTGGATGCAGCTTGTTCTAGGTCCTGCAACTTATAGTTTAAGTTTACAGTGTAGGCCTCTGATTGCAAGCAAATAAGAGTTTAAGCCAGCTTGTTGAGGTACACCTCTGGGGACACAGCCAGGCTGGGCTTTACCAAGAAATATAGTTAAGGGGGAAGTCCTGGTTGCTGGCCATAGAGCAGTTGAAAGGGCGGCTTGCCAGTGGCCCAATGGTACCCAATGTTATATGCAAAGGTGGCCGCAGGCAGGAAGGTATTCCATTCAGTCTCATGTTGGTGACTGAGCTTCCAGAGTATCTGGACCAGGCTCCCATTAGTGTGCTCTATCATGCCATTTGTATGTGGGTGATAAGGAGTGGATAGTGTCTGACAAATTTCCATCAGTTGGTTGAGGTGGGGGATGATATAACTAGTGAAGTTGGTACCATTGTCTGTCAGCAGAATCTGGAGGCAACCATGTTTGTATATGATATTCTCCAGGATAAACGTGGCTGTCACCAGTGCAGATTGATTGGGGATTGCCTTGGCCTCTACTCATTTAGTCAGATAATCAACAGTCACAATGATGAACTTGTTGCAACTGTTGGTAGCTGGCAGGGGGCCCACTACGTCAATGGCTACAGTGTGGAAGGCAAACTCAGGGCGTACAAGTCTGTGTTAAAACTTGGCAAACTTAGGCCTCTCAATGTTACAGTCATGGTAGTTGGCTAGAGTATCTACTACGTCTGTGTGCATTCCTTCCCAGAAGTAGTGCTGCTGTAGCATGGCTAACATATTCTGTATGCCACCATGACCAGTAGTCTTGTGAGCGGCCACCACTGAGTCCATGTGTAGGGATGGGCGTATGTAGGGTAGCTAAGAGTCTCCACAAAGCTTAAGGAGTTGTTCCTTAGAGACCTTGGTATCAACAGTTAGCTTCTTGAGAGCTCTCTGTATCTTTACTGGCTCCTCCCCCCACAAAGAAGGATCATTCATAAGCTTGTCATAGAGAATGTCAGCCATGGGGGATACTAAGGCAACAGTGGGAAGGCGGGAAAGACAGTCAGCATTCTGGTGGGCTGCCCTGGCTCAATGAATGATCTTGTAGTCATAAGCCTGAAGCTTAATGGCCCAACACACCAGATCTCCTTTGGGGTCCTTGAGGGCCTTCAGCCATTGCAAGGAGGCATGGTCTGTTACAACTTTGAAATGTACCCCATGAAGATAGACTCTGAATTTTGGTAGGAGTTTATCACATCCAGACACTTTTGTTTGGTGACAGTGTAGTTTCTCTTGTGAACATTAAGCATACATGATCAGTATCCAACAGGGTGTTCAAGTCTGTCAGAGTCCAGTTGGAAGAGAACACCCCCAATTGCCGTCAGACTAGCATTTGTATGAATCACAAACAGCTTGGCAAAGTCAGGGTAGGCCAGCATAGGGGCTGCAGTCAGTGTTCCTTTGAGAGCATTGGAGGCAGATTGGCACGCTGGTCTCCAGAAGAATTCCTTATCAGCTTGGAGAAGCTGAAAAAGGGGGTCCCCCAGGGATGCAAAGTTGGGGATGAAGCGGCAGTAGTACCCAATCATCCCCAGGAAGACCTGCACGTCCCGTTTATTGGCCAGGATCTGCATTTTCTCAATGGCTTCCACCTTCAGAGGTACAGGGCGAAATACATCTTGGCTAATGATAAACCCCAAGAACTCAAGGTGCTCCTTGAAGAAGTTGCACTTGTGTGGCTTGATCTTGAGATTAGCTGCAAGTAACCTCTGGAAGACTTCCTCCAAGTGTTGTAGGTGATCATTAAATGTTTGGGAGAACACATTAATGTCATCCAGGTAGACCAAGACACTGGTGAGTTTAAGGTCGCCCATCACTGCATCTATTACCCGCTGGAAGATAGCCAGGGCATTATCACAGACCTTGAGGCATACTTGTGGGTTAGAATAGCCCTTGGTCAGTGATGATTGCAAATTTTTCTTGATCAGCGGGTGGTAGATCAATCTGTCAGTACCCACTGATAAGGTCCATGGTGCTGAAGAACTTGGCGCCACCCAGTTGGTCCAAGGTATTGTCAATACAAGGGAGGGGATATGAATCCTTCTTGGTAACAGCATTCAGTTGACGGTAGTCAATCACCACATGGTTGCTGACATCCTTCTTTTTGACAATCAGGAGAGGGGAAGCCCAAGGGCTTTTACTGGGGACCAGTAAGCCAGATCCCAATAGCTTCTGAAGCTCCTTGTTAGCCACAGCATGATTGGCTTGACTGCAACGTACAGGTCTGTAACAGATAGATGGACTGCCTTGGGTATCAATATGATGAGCAACATATACAGCCTTGCCCAGGTCATAATCATCCCTGGCAAAAACATCCTTATACTGGGCAAAGAGATCCATAGCTTGATCCTTCTGCTCTTTAGAGAGGCCGGATAGGGAGTTGTGGCTTATGACTGATAGCACCAGTGGTTGCTCACAGGGTAGACCCAACTCAGAGAAGTCCGCAAAGGGGGCAGTCTCCTGCAGGTTGTCATGCTCTTCCAGTTGTATATAAGCCAGAAGTTGGTGTTTGGAGACAACCATAGCTTCACAACTCATGTTGTCCAAGATTATGAGTACCTCCTTCTCACTTGGCATGAGGATGCCTGGTGCAACCCATGGTTCTAGTCTGGAGGCATTAGGGATGCCAAAGATTTCTCCATGAGTGCCAGCTGGTAGAGCCAGCAAGAGGCCTGTATTGTGGATCACCTGAGAGCCAGGTGGGATAGTCACATTACAGGAGGCATAGAGTGGGAGTCCCTTGGCTTCCCTAACCAAGAGAGATAGCACCTTGACCTTCTTACTACACAGCATATAAGCAACTGGAAGCTCTCCATTGGCGTACTCTAGATTGATGTAGTGCAGACGTTTGAACACTTCTTCCAGGGGTTCCAGGTGTTTGTTATAAATGCAAGAGAAGACTTTAAATTCATCCAGATAGACCAGGGCATATGAGGGCTTGAGGTCCCCATCACAGCAGCTATAGCTTGTTGGAAGGTGGCTGGGGCGTTAGAGAGACCCTGAGGCATCCTGGTAGGTTGGAACAGCCTTTGGTTGGCAGGGATGGAACAATTCTCCGGGTCATCTGGAGGGAGATCAATCTGCCAGTAGCCAGGTATCAGGTTCATGGCCAAGAAGAACTTGGATGTGGGGACCCAGTAGGCAAGATCTTCTTGAATTCTCACAGTGCAAGAATCCAACGTTTCTGATTGAGAGGCAAAGTCAACCAGCGGAGGGGCATCAGAAGGCTCTGTTGTAAAGGAACAACAAGTGCCAGGGTCAGGCACAGGCTTATCAGGGGAGAGAGGAATGGGGGAGAGGAGGGAAGTGAAACCACAAACGCAGCCAAGGATTTCTCCTTGTCTTGGCTGCTTAGTAGTTTTTTGAGTGATCCTCATTGTACTCCTCAATGCCAGAATCATCAGTGAATTCTTCCTTGTTCTGACTAGCCTGAGTTTTAGTTGCTTCAGAACCATCAGGAGTGATGAAAGGATTGCTATCAGGTTCCCAGGGAGACTTCAGGGTATCTGCTGAAGGTACAATGAAGGAGACATCCTCTTTATTGCTTCTGTGACAGTGGTGGGGGTCAGGAAGAGGCAATGTAGTAAAAATCTTCTGAGAGGGGGAACTATCAGCTTTAGCATTCCCATGAAATCCTATTAGATTATCAGGGGTACTAATTGCTGAGGCATCTTCAAAGTTGCTTGCTTAGTTGATCCTGAAGGAAGTCAAGGAGAGCACGTTGAGCATCCAACTCATATAGCCACTCTTTCTTTTCATGAAAGGCCAGAACTAATTCCTCTTCCAGAAACCCCATCCGTTTCTCTTGAGCCTTTATAGTATCCTGAAGAGCAGAGAATCCCATGGTATAGCTGTTATGGATGTCTTCCAGCTTAGGAGTTTTCTGTTGATGAAAATAGAACTCCAGGGCAACATGCTGATTCATCTGGGTGGGTACTAAGGAAGAAAGTACATGTTCTATCTTGCTCATCCATATAGCCATTCCAGAGTGAGAGTGAACAGCTTCTGATATATTTTGAGCAAGGTTTGGGAGGCCAGAGCAGGGGTCAGAGCAGCTATCAGTTTGGAGGGTTCCAGAATTAAGGGAGATTTCATCAGGAGAACAACCAGAAGAAGAAGGAGGAGAATATTGACAGCATACTTCCTTAACCAAGACAGGCTCCAAGGAGCAGGAGATGCAGTTCATGCCAGTTGCTTCAGCCATGGGGTTAGGCTGGACTGATATCAAGGAGGTAAGAGCTTTTTCAATGAAGTTTATCCAGGAGATCATACTTGATTGGGAGCCGGCAATTTCCAAAAGTTGTTGGCAGTTAGGCAACCACTGGCTTAGTCCTGGTTGACCATAAAAAGAGCCATGAAGTCTACCAGATAGAGAGCCAGAAGCAGTGAAGGTTGATCCTGGAGTGGGTTGGGCAGAAGGAGCCGCAGATATAGACAAGGACATCTCTCTCTCCACAAAAACAAGGCCACGGGGGTGGGAAGAGAGGAAGATATGGTTTGAAGAAGCCATGAGCGCTAATGTTGTAAAATATGCAGCCTGGGTGCTGATTTCTACAAATAGTTAGTCTACTACCTCTTTATCTTAATACTATACCTGTTGTGGTATAGTGACAGCCTGGGTAAGGACAGAATAATATAAGAAAATAATAAGACAAAACTGGTGTTTATTTAGATAGTATCACACTTATATAGTGTGAGGCGGGGGAATTGCCACCAGGGGCAGGGAGGCACAGACAGAAGAACTTTCCTAATGGAGGAGATTGGATTGGCACAGCTAAAAGTCCTGCGCAAGAGAACAACCGCTTTCACATGGATTTTCTTAAGGAGGTAGATATAAATAACTTTGTTGTTCTATTATTAACCTTGGAAGTGAAGCCTGTGCCTTATGTGCATTCAAAAGGCAAATTGAACACCCGTTTTAGAGGCATTTTAAACGTCTTTATCCCTAGTAAAACCAGGATGTAATAGCGCAATTACGCAATTGTTCTGTCACTCAATTCCTAGATGGACAACTTAATGTCTAATTCATTAAATCTGCAACACACCTGCTACAGATGTGTCATAAGTCTATGATACCAAAGGGGTCTATCAATATTTCATGTTGACAGTATGTACAGCACAGCGCTGCCACTTTATAGAACTAGGTGGAGATGAATATAGACGTTTTTGAACAGGTGGTTGCTCTTGAGAATGCTTTTCTTGAATTTCTGTTGGATCATCAGGTCAGAATTTCTCTGGGAGATCTTCCATTATAACACAGTTCAACCAGGGTCCTTGTCATTAGTGCAGAGTAAACACTTACAGTACAACCTGGACAAGGCGCCTGACATAAGTGAAGCTTTACCTGGGTTGTACTCAATAATCACAAGGTACATTTTAATAAGACTCAACCATTAAGTTTGTTCTATTGAGAAGTTCTGTTGTGGTTTGAAGAGCACCAGTGAGCTGTGGCTAGTTAACACTTTGAATATTTGTGTGCCTTCCAGGTAGCCACACTATTTTTTTTGACCAATGTACAATTGATACTAATTCTTTGTTGTGGATGAGATATCTCTGTTTGCCATCTGAGAGTTTTTTGAATCATATGCAACAGGGAGGAAATCTCTGGCTATTGTCTGTATTCTGAGCACTCCACCAATCAAATAATCAGAGGCATCCGTTATCCAATCCTTAGACCCCTTCTCAGTTGGGGTACTGTAATATGGATGTGGTAACTGTTCAATCTTTTAATTGGCAGAAGTGTTGCTCTCATATTTGTGTCCATAAAAGTTCTGTTGGGTTGCTGGCAATTGCAGATAGCAAGTAGTCAGAGCTTCCTAGTCCCAGAAAATCTTCTGACTTACACAATCATTACCAATAAGGTACAGTGTTTGCTCTTGCTTTAGGGTGCTGTCATGTCAGCTATAGATCTTACTTTTTCAGAGACTGGTTTAATTTCATATTTGCCAAAATCATGCCCTAGAAAGGAGAACTCTGTGAAAAAGAACTTACATTTAGATGGTTGGCCACTAGTTAATTGTTGTGTAGTGTGTTGAGTACCATGCAAACATCTTTCCAG
This sequence comes from Entomophthora muscae, assembly GCA_014839935.2. Classification (NCBI taxonomy): domain Eukaryota; kingdom Fungi; phylum Entomophthoromycota; class Entomophthoromycetes; order Entomophthorales; family Entomophthoraceae; genus Entomophthora; species Entomophthora muscae. The sequence continues at coordinate 187,862 of QTSX02000043.1, read as the reverse complement.
TGGCATTTCTTATTGGGGCTGAAGATGATCATGGCACCCATGTAAGCTATGGCTGTGACAGAAATCACTGGATAATATGAAGCTGTTTCTAAATAATGGGGAATTACCACCCAAATCCACATAGAATTGATGATTAACCACCAATGCGGCTTCAGATATTTTTTGTGAAATTTCCAATTGTAAAACCAGGATTAAGTAGAACAATCAGTCCTAACCAGAGTAAACCAAGATAAATGACCTGGGAAAGCATCAATGCATCTTCAGCGTAGAATTCTGGGCATTGAGAAGTGACACAATTTTCATTTTCCAAAATGGGGGGAGGAGCTACAAAATTGGCTGGCATGAAATTAACATTTTGCGGCACCAACAACAAAGTTCCAGATGCTGGGCCCCATCTTCCTGAAATGATTCTGTTGAGAATCAGATTGTACAAGATATACTGCAACAACCTGAGCACAGGATGCATTTTTAAAATTTGAAATTAGAACTTGGAATAATTGATTTTTATTGAGTAAATTTAGGAGGACTCAACTCTTAGAGTTGAAATAGTGAAAATTATTCAATATATATCAGAAAAATTGACTAAGCAATACCACCTGAGTCTTGATATCTTATTCCTTCTGCATCTTCAAGTAAGTATCTAGTCCAGGTTACAAAGAACCCTTGTGTGACCAGTTTCTGATGATCATGCTGATTAATAAGCTCATATTGGGTGACCCTCATATTATGTCAATTTATCAACGTCAGTATGCAAGAGGGAGCTGGTTTCATCTGGCAGACTGGAGCAGCCGTGACCCATTTTTGATCAACTTTTTGGTTCAAATCCGTTAACTCGGTCAATTTTGATACAGATTTTCTGGCCTTCTGTGCCTTCTTACTTGGACAGAAAATACCTGGCATTATGAAACCTACCATGACAACGGCGTTTTTCCCAGCATGTTCTTCTAACACTATATTCATAAAGCTTACAAAGGTTCTTGGAGCGTTTTTCATGCTGAAGTTAAGGACCACACACTCAAAGGAACCATACTTTGTCCTGAACGCTGTCTTTGAGATATCTTCAGGATTGGCTCAGATTCAACAATATCCAGAAGTTGGGTCGCCCTTTGTGAAGAGTCAAGACCCCCAAGCCATCAAGGAAGTCATCAATTAGAGGCAGGGTTACCTGTACTTAATTGCAACTTTTTAAGGGCTCTGCAATCAGCAACAAGATGTAAGTCTCCACCCTTTCTAGCAGGAAAGAACACAGCTGCACCAAGTGAGGATCTGGATGATGCAGTGAGCTCTTTCTCCACAGCGTCATATAGGCAATCTTTCAATGTGCTGTCCTCTTGGGATATTGATCAGTATATTGGGCCTGCCTTGGGTATGCTCCCTTTTAGGTCAATCTCATACTGCATATCCCTGCTAGGCCATAGCCCTGGCAGCCTTTCCTGGAACCCAGAGGGGAATCCTTGGACAGACTGTTAATGTATGGGTCCAATTATAGGGAGGCTTCTGTATTGTCAAAGCAGGTGATATCATACCTACAGGTGCTCCAAGCAATCTTGCTGGTATCCTTTCCCTCCTCTGTTTCTTTCATCTTCACAAACCCATGGTCCCCTATAGGCGTGTCAAGGTGAGTAAGATATGCATTGCCATGTAACTCTTCTTGCTATACAGTGAGAGTGTGGCTTCCCAATCAACATGAAGTTTTATCTTCCTCATCCAATCTAGGCCAAGCCCTATGTCATACTTAGGGGAATTATTGAACTACCCTGGGTAGTCCTGTCATCTGGATACCTATCTGTGCCCAGAAGGGGTTGGCCTCTATAGTGTCTGAGGCTCTAGTTGTCCGCCAAAATAGCGCTCTTGATGCTGCTCTTGGTAGTAGGTAACTCCATGAGGCTGGAAACCTCCTTGGGGGCTGGGGGCTAATCTGCTCTGGGGTTGAATTTTGCTGTGCCCTAATATCTGCCAAAAGCAGAAAGGGTAAGTGAGGAGTTTATTTCCAGTTTGGGCGGCAAATAGCATAAAATTACTGGAGGGTACTTGGATCATGATGATTGAATCCACACTTTGGTCCCTGTACAAGTATTGTGGAGCCAGGATAGGCAGCTTGCCTAACCACCCCCTGGAGCTTTTCCCTCCTTGGGTTCAGCACCAGTACTCATCTGGTTAGCCTGAGTTTCATGGTTCTGCCTCAAGAATGGGTGTTATTAGCTCAGGTGTTTTTCTTGTTGAGTCAATGGTTCTTCTTGCTGTGAGACTCTCTTTTTGCTTGTTGGTTACATACAGGTTGCCATATTTTTGTGCAGCTTGTTTTCCTTTCAAGAATTCTCTTGGAGGTCCTTGCAACCGCTCATGTTAAACTGATGTGTGATGTGTGTGGGGAGGCCAATGTAGAAGTCCAGTTGTGGTCCTGCCTCATCAAATTTGATGGTGTTGGGAGCTCACTCATGTATTTCTTATATGCTGCAATGGACCCCTCAATGGTTCCTGTCATTTTAAAGGTTTTATGTTCTGTCATGACCACAAAGTCAGAGTCCTTAATGGCAAATTTTTCCAAGAAGGCGGTCTCAAATGCATCCAAGTCTTTATTACAATTGAGGTTTTGCTCAAGCCAGTTGCTCATAAACCAGGAGGCGGCCCCGGTGACTTGTAAGATGATCTGGCTAGCCAAGAGTCTTCAGGGGTAGCTGGCTTAGGAAAACCTGTTCCGGGTGCTTTAGATGCACAGTTAAATGATCTCTCAGCGTAGCTCTGTGAAATTCCTTATCCCTGCTGAGCAAGGACGCTGAAACACAATGTTGGGACTCTGGGCATGTCTTGGATTATGGGCAGGAACAGGGCTCCTTGTGTGCTGAGGAGGTTGTATTGTTCGGTTAGTACAGGGATATTTTTTGACAACAATGTATTCTGTAGGGATGTCCTAGCCTTCTTCATATCTTCTCCAGATGGTGGGGAGTGGCATCTGCTGGGTTCTTTTGTCTGAAGGAATTTTTTCCTTGAAGTTGTGTAGGTGTCAATACCCTACCTGTGCTACCACTGTTGAATGTATACTTCTGGGAAGTATAATAAACAAAAAAAGGGGAATTAAGAAGAAGATACTTTATTTGATATGAATATTGAGGGTTATATAGTATCATGGGAAGCCACATGCTGTACATGTACATCATGGTAGCATGGGGCTTGTCTGAGTAGTGTTCCAATCAGGATTCAAAATGGTTGATCCCCGTATAAGATGGGTGTCTGATAAGAGTGCCACTGATTATTATCAGTCAGGGAAACGGTTTGGGAATCACTTCCCTGAGAGGGAGTAATTGATGGTGTTATGGCAATCCAAATGGCTTTAATATTATCCATATTCTCTTTCAAGCTAACCTTGAGATACGCATTAAGCCCTTTTACAGGTTATGATATCTGTATCTCCTGAAAGACTCTGTTCGATACCGTCCCTTATCTAGAAGTTGGGTTTGAAACTCACCTTGAATTGCTATACTCCTCTAAGATAGAGGATGCATTCTTGGATCAGATCACTTAACTATCTTTCTTCATATCGAGGCGTAGTTTAGAACTATAGAGGGGTTTTTTCAAGGGAGCGGACTCAGGCTTACCAATCTGGTACCCACCTCGTTTATAGGAACCGATTTCTAATATTTATGACATCATGTTGAGTTTTTAAAATAGTTTTTTTTAAAATGCTTAAAATGCCGTCATGGTTACAGAAATAGGTTTCTAGCAATACGGTGTTGTTAACGAGGTAAGTACCATACTCTATGGCAGTTGAGATAAAGTCAATATCCATCTTTCCTTTAATAGACGATATTTTAGTTATATCGACGTTGATTTGGTACTATATAAAGGTTCCTGATCATGGGCAGTTTAGTTGGAGGAGGTGTAGAGCAGAGTTGGGGTTAAAGCCAGATATTTCATAGATGGTATGCCACTTCAAGGGTCCATATATTGCGGTTTGGTTGGTAATCGACTTGTTAGATTTTACTGTTTTAGGTTGTACTTTATTCGAGTCACCTTTATATAATTGATAAGATGGGTTGTCGGTTTTGATGGCAGAGTGCTGGATCTAATGCCGGTATTGTGGTAGATTATAAGCGTGGTTGGACAAGGATTCCAAGCTTGTTTTGTTGGAAGGTTGTAGACATAAGGTTTGGATTATGGGCTGTAAAACATGTGAGGTTATATTAATAGTTTAATGGGGCGGTGGTAAGAGAGGAAGTTACTTGGCTTTACTAACCAACTGCGGCTAGCTCACACGAGGGTGTGTAGCATCTAGTTTGAAGTGGCTAGACTTGAGCCAAGCAACTACTTATAAATAGTTTGGGTTTTTGTAGCGGAGACTATGAATTTATATTTCAAGATTGGGGTTCTGATTCATGCTGCCTGGGCGATGTCGCAACTGGACCTTGATCGCACTCACCAGTACACCCACTATGCGGCAGCAGCGTACTGCCCAGGCACCGACTTTGAATGCAAGTCCTGCACTGGCGTCAATGGCCGCTACGTGAATACTTTAAACAGTGAGCTATTGGATACCAGTGGGTACATTGCAGTTGATGAGTCGGACAAGCGGATTGTTCTAGCCTTCCGGGGCACTCGCGATATTGAAAACGACATCACCGATCTTTCCTTTCTCCTGACTGCTATGCTTGGTACGCCCTTTGGCGCCCTTGTCCATGTGGGTTTCAAGGCGGCCATGGAATCTCTAGCACCTACATTTCTTCCCAGCATCAAGGAGCTGGTTTCACGCCCCGAGTATGCCGACTACAGTGTCGCTGTTGTGGGCCATTCTTTGGGTGGAGCCATTGCCTCCCTTGCCACTGTCAAACTTCACTACAGCCTAGGGATGGCATGGGAGAAGATGGAGCTGTACACCTATGGCCAGCCTAGAACGGGTAATGTAGTGTTTGCCAAATGGCTCAGCCAGCAGCCCCTGGGTTCCTCAAGGGTTGTCCATAGAAATGATGTCATCCCTCATCTGGCATTTGGGCTTCTTGGCAGCTATGTTCACCACCAGAATGAAGTTTGGCTTAGGGAGGAAGCAGTTGTCTTGTGCAACCCCAGCGTATTGGAAGATCCTAATTGCTCTTACTCTATCCCTATAGCTCAGCTATCGCTTGCCGATCATTTGGTGTACTTCAACATTACCTTGGGGATCTATGGTTGCTGATACAACTTGCATTGAAAAGAGTTGTTAATTGGAAGATATTATTGCAGGGTGGATATAAAGAAAGATCAACCTTGTTTGGATAAATGATTTATTATTTCAACTATGTTCATCTCTGTGAAACCCATCCCTGTTTTGGACGACGCTTTTCATGGGTTTATCCTTTGTGGTAGATTTAGATAAGTCATCAATGAATAAGATCCCATCCTAAGTTGAATTTTAATACAAATTTTTAAAGGACCACTTAACAAGTGTACACTGTAATAAACACTTCCAAAACCAAAAGATCATCCATGCAGGTGATAATTTTGTTTCCAGTTAGACTTTCTGCTGGGATCCAGACTAATCCCTATAATCAGGGGCAAGTTTCTTAAGTCGAAGTTCCTAAGGTCGAAAGTGCAAAAATCGAAACACTATGTAGGGTGCAAAAATCAAAAATATCAAAGATCAAAGTGCAAAAATTGATTTTCTAGAGGTTAACTTTGAAGCCAAATAAAATGCAGTTTTTAATATAAATTTATATAGTTTAAAATCTTTTATAGACTAAAGAGACCCCAAGGAAATTCTTTCTGTAATAAAAAGTATATATTAGATAATAAAAAGACTCTTAAATTAGCTGTTTTTAAAGAAAGTTTATTTTGGTTTCAAAAGCAAAATTATACTAGAATTCATACGTAACTGTATTCAATTGAATTAAAAATATGAGACTACACAAAAAACTGCTTTATAAACTATAGTTTTAATAAGATGATTAGTTTTATTTTCAGCTTATGTAAAGCTATAATAATACTTCAGTATAAGCAAAATAAAGGATTTTTCTTACAAGATACAAGTGTATGATTTTAGGTATTTTGTTTATTAGTGATCTTATTTCAATGCTAAAAATTATAGAATCCTATCATTAAAATAATATAAAGTACTTTATTTTCTTATTAAAGCTATACTATACAACTTTATACTTAATAAAATATATAGTCCTATGTCTTATTTATAATAAGTCACAATATTCAAAGATATCAAGAACCTTTCACTCAATTCAATAAAATAAGGACTTGGATATTTTTATGTTAAAAACACTGTACTTCCACCAAAAGATGATAAAGATAGTTCAAAGTTGAATATCAAAGAGCAATATTTTATACATCTTATTTTACTCTAATATATATAGTAAAAAGATATAATAGAAGATAATTGAGGGTAAGAATGGAGAGAAGATAATAGAATATAATTGAGGATAAGAGAAGAAAGAAAAAGAAAGTTTTCTACTTGGTAACAGATTTTATATGATCCACCCTCTTGAAAATTCAGAAGTTTTTTAAATATTTTTTGGCCCATGGCGCAGCCAAGGGACCAAACAAACTTTTAAATTTTTTTGAGGAGGAATGAGAGGTGGAAAAGAGAAAATCAAAAAGAGAACCCTTCAAAAAACCAAGAGCTTATTGCACTTTGGTTTGGGCACTTCCATTTTGTCCCCTGAAATACCATAGGGAAACATAGTACAACATTATATTGATTTAATGTCTTTTGAAATTGCCTCCAAAACACGCCAATTTATTAATATTGTAATAAAAATAAAACCTACTGAAAAGGTTTTTTTTTGAAATATTTAAATATCAGGTCTTAAAGAATCTCATAAGGAATTTCAAAAGTTTTTAATAATTATTTAAATTTTATAAGCTTATAAAAGCATGACTAAATCTAAAAAGTCAATTTTCAATCTCCTCACTTTTGATTTGAGGAACTTAATAAAGCATAAAGCATAAAATATCAATTTTTCACAAGAATTTAATATTATGTGGACCTGGCTTTTTGGTACCCTTTTGGATTTCAATTTGACTACTTTTCAATTTCTGCACCTATTAAGAAAATATATGTAAATTTTTAAATAAATTTTTATGAGACAAAATTTTATTTTTAAAAATAAAGAGCTTATAATAGTAATCTATATTGGGATTTGAACAAAAAACTAAAAAAAATCCCAAAGTTAAAAAAGCTTTTTTTAGCTCTTGATTTCTTTTTTACATATAGAACAAAAATGATTTTTAAAATTTTTTATTTTGATGTATCAAATATTAAATTAAAAATCTTTTTGCACTTTAACTTTTGCATTTTCAATTTTGCCCCCTCTATTCAATGGAGCAAATAAATTCTATTTTAAAGCCAAATTAATCTAAGGTGTGTTTTAAATTGCATTGATTTGGGCACTTTGAACTTGGTTTTTTTATTTTGGCTACTAGTAAAAGCATTTAAAAAAGTCAAATTTAAGAAGAAAGTAATTTTTTGGGGATTTTCTTATTGAAAAAATTGTGGAGATCAAAAAATTCATTGACTTGGAGATTTTGATCTCCACACTATGACTTTAGGCACTTGCCCATAATAAGAATATCATTCTATTGAATGAGCAAAATCATCCATTTTAAATCTCATTTATTGTTATACTAGCTATTGAAAGTTTATGGTTAGATTTAAATAACCTTTTAAATTTCATTAACTAGATATTTTTTACTTGTTTTAAATTTTATACAAAATGGTCAGTGAAAATAAAGGTGTAGCAGGCAGGCTTCCAAAAGATTGAACTGTGCTATGGTCAGCTTTACCCTATTATGGCATCCCACTGGTATATTTATCTTGGATCCAACTAAATAAAGCTTTTGTCAAAATAGCAGGCTCAACCCGCCAGCAATATTTCAAACAAGTGGGTTTGTGACCTGCAATCCAATTAACCAGCCACTCAATGTCACGGTAAGTTCCATAATGCTGGGTAATGTCCGTCAAAATAAGAAGGCATGGAAGGCCGGGAAACCTGTATTGAAATTGACCAAGTTAACAGATTTAAACCAAACGTTCAATTGAAAATGGGTCACAGCTGCTCCAGTATGCCAGCTGAAACCAGCTCCCCCTTGTAAACTGACGTTGATAAATCAACGTAATATGAGGGTCACTCAATATAAGCTCATTAATCAGCATGGTTGTCAGAAACTGGTCACACAAGGGTTCTTTGCAACCTGGACTAGATACTTACTTGAAGATGCAGAAGGAATAGGAGATCAAGACTCAGGTGGTATTGCTTAGTCAATTTTTCTGATATATATTGAATAATTTTCCCTGTTTCAACTCTAAGAGTTGAGGCCTCCTAAATTTACTCAATAAAAATCAATTATCTCAAGCTCTAATTTACTTTCAAAAAAATGCATCCTGTGCTTGGGTTGTTGCGGTATATCCCAAACAATCTGATTCTGAACAGAATCATTTCAGGAAGATGGGGCCCAGCATCTGGAACTTTGTTGTTGGCGCCGCAAAATGTTAATTTCATGCCAGCCAATTTTGTAACTCCTCCCCCCATTCTGGAAAATGAAAATCATGTCACTTCTCAATGCCCAGAATTCTACGCCAAAGATGCATTGATGCCTTCCTAGGTCATTTATCTTGGTTTACTCTGGTTAGGATTGATTTTTCTACTTAATCCTGGAGTTTCAATTGGAAATTTCACAAAAAAATACTTGAAGCCACGTTGGTGGTTAATCATCAATTCTATGTGGATTTGGGTGGTAATTCCCCATCATTTAGAAACAGCTTTATATTATCCAGTGATTTCCATCACACTCAAAGTCAGACTAGGAAGTCAACTCAAATTACCAAATTCAACAACATGAATAGATGGTGATCCTTTATGGTAGATACCTCATTTTGGCGCTTGACTCATTACCAGAATCAAGTCACCCCCTTCATCATCCAGCTGTGTGATCAACACAATCATGTTCCTGTTATCCTTGATTTACATTGACTATATAATCACTATCTCTCAACAAAGATTATTATCTAGTTCTAAATGTTTTTCCCCTTGTAACTCTGCTAAAACAGCACAGTTACAACATTGGTAGCACAGGTAGGTTTTACATCCTACCTTATTTTGAAAAATTCTGCTTGTTGCCTGTACTTGCTGTGGCCAACAAATCCTTGATAGAATCATGTCTGGCCTCCCAGCGGACTGGACACTGTACACACCTGGCACTGAGATACCTGATGGAGTTTTCCTGTACCAGAACACAGTGATTTCACTACCCGCCTTCAACTCCATGTCTGCACAAAGGTTCTTCCAGACAGCTGCCACCATTCCACAACCAGCCAACAAAAATACCATGCCCGCCTATGTAACTCAAAGACTATGAAGCGCTGCCTTGGAACCTTTTGCTGGGGCTACTAACAACAATGCTGTAGCATGGATCCAGTCCGCCCAGAGCAAGCTGGCCCAGATAGAATGCCTACAACAATTTTGGATTGTGGAAATCTCCATACGACTGACCCACAATGCTGGCACCTGGTGCAACAAGTGACACAAAGAACACACTGAGAAGAACTGGGATACTTTCAAACAAGACTTCTTGGCAAGATTTGTGCTTAATGACACCACACTCATGATCATACGTCAAGTAAAGAACTTAACCCAGACAGGTACCTGAAGGAGCTCATCTGCGCTTATGAGGAACTACAACTATGCGCACCCTCTGACATGGCCTTTGACACCCCAGCCACACACCTCATGTACTATGACACATCAAATCACATGTAATGAGACACGTGAACCTGGACCAGGTGACCAATCTACAGAGTCTGTATTGCGAGGCAAAGAAAGCAGAACAATCATCCAATGCTCTTCACAAAGCGCAAACCAGAAAACAAGAAAGACCCAAAGACTCTCACACAGGTGGGCGCTCCACTTGACCACCCCTGGAAACAACGGAAACAACACACCTCCATAAACCTGCAGGTTCAAATGCCTTGGAAGTGGGAACAATGGCCAGTCAAATTGTACAAATTTCTATGTCACTGCCACACAGGGCAACCAAGACAAGGGAAAAGCCCAAGGAGAGCATTAAGCAAGCCAAGCTCTCCCTGCACAACTCCTGGCTTGCCCAATGATGAATACTGACTCAAGGACGTGGACCAATGTCCAATGGCCAAGTACCCTTGGAGGACCTGGTACTGTACACCATTGCCAGACACCCCAATAAACTGATGTCATATCCTTTCTATTTTTGCAGTTACACAGGCTCAGCACTCCTGGATTTGGGCGCAGATTTAACCCTAGTCAACAGCAGCTTTGTAGATAAGTTCAAGCTAACCACTTATCATTTGAAGATTAAAAACGAGGTCCTGGCTGATAAACACCACATTGTTGTGACAAGGGAAGCCACCCCCATCTCTGTCATGCTTGAGAACCTGCATTCCACCATTCAAGGCCCTCTCACTGACTTTCCAAAGTTTGACATTGTACTGGGTTTGGATTGGTTGCAAAAGAACAACCCTCACGTAGACTAGGTGACCTTGGTACTGACCATCAAACGTGAAGATGTCAACCACCAGATCTACCCTGACTCAGTGGATCAGCTCCTACGCAACCATGTCTTTGTGCGTATTACAGAGACTCTGGACCAAAAATAAAACCTGAAGACAATTGACTGGGACTCCTGCTAGTACAATATCATACACTTCAAAGAACACCAGGATACCGTCACGCCTCAGGACTGCAAAATTGTGGCCTGCCATCCAGAAATCTTCAAGGAAGCGCTATTTGGGCTGTCCCCTGAGAAACACATCCAACACTCCATCCAACTCAAAGGGGCTGTCCCCAAAGCACACCCTATCTACAGGCTGACCCCAAACAAAGATGACACCCTACACGCCTATCTCAAGGAGGCATTGGAGAAAGGACTTATCCGCCCCTCACAGTCTTCTTTTGGGGCTGCCGTGTTCTTTGTGGCCAAGAAAAATGGCACTTTACGTCTGGCCACAGACTACTGAGCCCTAAAAAAAGTTACCGTCAAGAATTGTTATCCACTACCACTGATTGACAATCTCTTTGACGCCTTGGGAGGAGCCAAAGTCTTCTCAAGATTGATCTGACTGCAGTCTACAACCAGATTTGTATTAAGGAGGAGGACATCCCCAAAACAGCCTTTCACACTAAATACAGCTCATACAAATGTGTGGGGCTCAACTTTGGCATGACAAACGCCCTGTCCACCTTTGTGACCTTTGTGAACAAAGTGTTTGCGCCACACATAGACAAGCATGCCCTAGTCTATCTGGACAACATCATTGTCTACAGCTCCTTGGTGGAACAGCACCACAAAGACCTAGAGGCAGTCTTTGCTACTTTGGCACAACACAAACTGTTGGCCAAGCCCTCCAAGTGCCAGTTCTTCTGCAAGCAATTACCCTTCCTGGGTCACATAGTCTCAAAGGATAGCATCAAACCTGGCAGTCAAAAGATACAGGCCATATGCAAGATGCCGCCACCCAAGGATAAGTTTGAGCTCTGCACCTTCTTGGGGATGGTGGCTTATGTACACTGCTTCATACCTGACTGTGGCATCTTGACTGCCCCCTTATCCGCCATAACAGGCGCCAAATCCAAGTTTGTGTGGATCCCCCAATGTGACCTCTGTTTTAGACACCTCAAGGAGAAGCTCACAACAGCTCATACCCTGCAATACCCCAAACATGACAGGGAATATCAAATGGAAACCAACACCTCAGATGCATCCATTAGGGGAGTCCTACAAATCAAGAATAGTGATGATGACTTCTTGCTTGTAGCCTATGATCACAAAAGTTGACAGATGGCAAGTGCCAATACCCTATCCACAACAAGGAACTGTTGGCCATTGTGCACTGTCTAGTCAAATGGCGCTGTTATCTGGAACAACAGGAAGAGTTCACAGCATTAACCAACTGCAAGTTGCTCATATATTTCAAAACCCAAGCAAATCTATCTTGCCGCCAAGCCTGCTGGATGTGTCAGGGTAAAGTAGAGAGAGAGCTTGTTGTAATCAATTAAATGGGGAATGTACAACCAAATTAGGATGCCATTACCAATTAGGAGGAGATGATGTGTGTTTACTTGTAAATGATAACCCTTGAAGAGTGAATAAGGAAAGGTGCAGCAGAAGATTATGCACAGGTACATCAAGAAGACCTTCATTTGGCTCAACGTCAAGTAATCAGCAGCATAGATAGGCTCACATTCAATTTTACGGGTTTCAGGAATCATTTAAGCAGGAGGTGGAAGATTACCAGGAAATTGCAGAGGTGAGAAAGCAGAATCTAGCAGTCTGGTTATTAAAAATCTGATTGGGAAATATTGAAATAAGTGAATCATTGAGGCAAGATATTTATTGAGAGTAAAATATCAAACTACTAAGATAGTTTGGTGGGGACAATTGTTACTTAAAGCCTTTGGGTACATCTTGATGAGGTGGCCTCCTTGAATGCAATATTTAGACAGCTTACAGATAACACCAATGGTGGTTCTGTAAGCTGTTACCTGACCTCCTTTGAGGTCAGGATTTGTTGACCAGCAGGTCAAGAAAGGGAAAATTGGGTGTGGGGCATCCATACCCCACTCGGACCCAATTTCCTGTGCCACTACCCACTTGCAATTGATTGTTAGATTTAAATCTACAATTGCTGCAAGCGGGCGGGGCTTTGGGCCAGGTTTCCCCGGGTGGCAGCGCTTTGGCCAAGCCACACCCGGGAAAACTATGGCCATGACAGGATGGAGCTCTTGGAGAGATTCAATATGCTCATACAGTACAAACCTGGGGCCAAGCATGCCATGGCAGACACCCTCTCACGCCTATATGTCTGTGCCACAAGAGGAGAAAATGGGTTCAACCCAGACTGGCCTCTCTTGGTACTAAAAACAAAGGACAAGGGTTTCCCCCCTGGTACAACCAACATAACAAAGGAAACAGTTATTAAAAACAAACACCTATTCACTAACGTGTACGGGACTCTGCACAGAAAAATGTCTGACAGTACTACCATTTCCTATATCCCCACGCACCAGCAAGTAGACACCATCCTGCGCTATCACAGAGACCTCGGACACACCAAGAGTTGAAACCTATATGAGTCCCTTAAGCACAAGGCCTGGTAGCCAACCTTATATTGTGACGTTCAGGAAGTCCTAGATTAATGCAAGGTATGCAAAAAGTTTTGCAAAAGCAAAACCCCTCCAAAGTAAGTACTACTCATCCACACACAACTACCCTTCAAGGTATGGTTCCTCAACGGCATTGGCCCCATGCCAGGGAAACACAATGATAAGAAATACATTATCACCGCCATAGACTTTGCTACAAGATAGCCAGTAGCCCAAGCAGTAAGGGCGCACACTGGCAATGACGTATAACAATTTATTGGCAAAGAAATAATCAGCAAGTTTTGAAAGCCAGTTCTCAGGATAACCAATGGAGGGAAAGAATTGACCTCCCAAAACACCAATGTATACCTTGCTAAAAATGGGTTCAAACACACCGTAACAACACCATACCACCCACAGGCCAATGGACGTGTAGAGCAGCTAAATGTCAGCCTTGTGCAAGCCTTAGCCAAGCTCATTGCCAGGAGACCTGAAGACTGGTATAAGAAGCTATCAAGTGCACTACTTGTGTGCCAAACCTAAGTGAACAGATCCACTGGAAAGAGCCTTTTTGAGTTGGTATATGGCACACAGCCAAATATCATCCAAGCATTAACAGGACCCAACTGGAAATCCCAAGTGAAGTACCCCCGCTCTCAGACCCTCAAGTTATAGAGGCCAACAGCAAACAAACAGAAAAGGAAAATAAACGTCTGCAAAAAACATTTGTCCTCATCCAAGATAGACATGAAGTTGGGGACAAAGTTTGGGTCATGAACGTTGATAAAAGCAAACTGCAACCCAAGAAAGTAGGCCCAGTGATCATTATAAAGGTAAAAGACAATAACAATTACCTTGTGCAAGGACTCAGGAAGCGCAAACAAGACAAGACCCTACACCATGATTGCCTAAGACCCTGCAAAGAAAGACAAAAACAACGCAAAACTGTGTTGCCCGCCACAGAACAACAATTAGTCCATCATGGCGCCCAGGCTCCTGACAACCTCCCTGACAACCTACCCCCAGAGAAGGCCAAGCTTCAGTTGGGGGGTGTCAAAACAGCAGGCTTGACCCACCAGCAAGGTTCCAAACAAGCAGGTTTGTGACCCACAATCTGATTACCCAGCCACTCAAAGCAGACTAGGAAGTCAGCTCAAATTACCAAATCCAACAACATGCACAGATGATGATCCTTTATGGTGGATACCTTTTTTTGGCGCTTGACTCATTAGCAGGATCAAGCCACCCCCTTCATCATCCAATAGTGTGATCAACACAATCATTTTCCTGTTATCCTTGCTTCACATTGATTATATAATCACTATCTCTCAATAAAGATTTTTATCTAGCTTCTAAATATTTTCCCCCTTGTAACTCTGCTAAAACAGCACAGTTACAACATTTTTTTAGTTTAAAACACCCCTTTAAAAACTTTTATTCTGTCACCCTGGCAGATAAGAGGCCTATCTGATGATTCTGGGGCCAAAATTATACTTTTGTAAACAGAACTACGGACCTGGCTGGTTAAATTATCCAAGATGGGTGAGGAGCTTTGCAAACCAGCTCTATCCATATTTCTAGGGCCTTTATTCATATCTATTGATAATGAATTTACTTAATAAAAAGCTATCAACCTTATACCTTGAAGCAATCATACTGATACTTCTTATTCAAGTCATATATATCTTTAAAAGTTTGAGGTTGTATAGGGCCTACTGCTGGAGTATCCTAATTATAGCTCAGCACTTGAGGGTTAGAGAAAGGCAACTGTATAAGAGGGCAGTAAAGGGGATTCAGTTAAATATATCTTTACTGAAAATGACATTATATCCCTAGACACTATATGGAAAAGCCACTGGTCATCAAGGGGGTGGCTTACAAGGTGTTGCACAAGGTTTGGATCTGCAGTGTTCTGCTTATATTTTGGGGTCATTGTTGTAAGCTGAGCTTACCCCTTACACAGAAACATTAGACTACTACCCTTTTGGGTTGGACATGTCCATTAAGTTAGACCCATTTCAGGGTGGATTTAGAAGTACTCCTTTTTACAATATAGCTTGGTGGATGAGATACCAAGATCAGCTGCACCACATCCCAATAACCCATCTGGATCTAAACAAACCAGGGATTAATGAGGTCAATTCCAAAAAATTTGCCTCTTACTTAATGCTTGATATAGAACTTATACACTTTAGCCAGCTAGATCCTTACATCTCATCAAGGGCATCTAACGCTTTTTGATCCAGTAAGAGGGATCTAAACCTTTATAAAACCAATTTAAATGGGTCAAACTGATGTAAGGGAACCCTATCTAGCTCCAACTCAAAGTTTTCACCCCAAATCCTGTGGCATTTGATAGCTATCTTCATAACCCTAGGACACCCTGTATTGTAGACCTGATATGTGAACCATGCCTTCCATCCCAATCCAGCCATGATGGCTTCCCTGGGATGGAAAAGACTACAAAACCATTGGCACAAAGATCTTGAAAGAGTTTTCTTTGGATCTCCAGTGAGATCTAATCCACTCACCAAGAAGCTGCATCCTAGCCCTCTGGGAAGTCTGAGTCAGCATCCTTCCCAATAAAAGTTGACAAACCCCCTGGAACCAAAGCAGTCCCATACCACTAAAGCCAAATCAGTTCTTCCCTGGTCCATAAATTTCCCCATAAGCTCATTTTACTGGGAAATCACAGATAACCAGATCCATCTGCCAGTCCCTGGACAAGAATCTATAACAATCCCTACCAGCTTTAAAAAGCTGGATGTGTATCTTTTTTGAGATCCCATTCCAAGGTACCCCCTAGCTGCCGTATTTATGCCCCTGATCAGAACCTCTCATAGTTCTATAAAGGGTTATAAGCCCCTTTTATCTTCAGGGTGGGCCTGAAAGGTATACCCTTCCCTGGTTTACATGATCAAAGCTCCCTTGGAGGCTAGGGGATAGATCCCTTCAACCTTAAGGTGGTCTACTGTTAGGTTATAGCCCTTATCCAGATGCAGGGCCACTGGATGACTTGGTACTGAGAGGGGTCCCAATCTTGCTGTGTATCTATCTAATCTTGATCCCAATCCACCTTGCAGTGCCAGCTGTGAGGCGGTAGTTAGGGGCAATTCTCTAACCCCCATCTCTGTATGCCCTTTCCAACCCTGGTTGAAGTTCTGAGGAAGCTAGCAAAGATTGCATCAGATCATCACGGCTACCAATACCTGGGTAGGAATATATTGTTCTTTGGCAGCATGGGTTACTGCCCTATCTCATAGATCCCAGGATTTTCCTGGGGAGAAGGCGGACCTTATTCAGGTAGAATTTGCTGGGTTATCAGTAGGAACCTATCCATGGTAGCAGAAATTATTGCTGGGTTGGATCAACCCGCATTCCTTAGTATGGATCTGGTAGATTGGTAATTCTTATGAAGTGCTGATGGGGTGGGTTTAATAGGGCCCCAGAAGGCTAAGCTGGGAGAGGACAAGTTTTCTTGCATCAGGTATTTCTGATCATGATCTCCTTAATCAGGCAGCCAACTCAGTCCCTGGGATAGGGCCCATACTGCCCATTAATAGCCATAAATTGCCATACTCTGTGCTGACAGTTGAAGTATAAGCTTTAATCAATCCAGGGGCATTGCTTATTTACCAGCCCCATGGCTATAAACAATCCCCAGTTTGCCTTTTCTATCAATATTTAAAATATGTCAAGTGCATCAGTACTTTGAATCCACATCTATACTGCTTAAGCTTTCATCCCTTTCTGGCTAGAGAATTGGTAGCCCTAGCTTACTTCTCCTGGCCTTTCATTTCAGGGGCTGGGGTGAACCTTGGCTACATTAGAATCACTGCAGCCCAGGTGTTGCGCCTTTTGCTTTACAGTGCCACAATTATTTGAGATTATAGGGAACAGGAAATTTCCCAGAATACAGTCATATGTGAGGATATGACTAGTACTGTATCAGAAGAGCCAGGATTGAACGGAACCATGATTATTGCCCAGCAATGGCTTCTGATTGCGCAGAAGCACTTAAGGATTAGGACAAAGGTCAACCAGATTAAGGATAAAATAAAGATGGTTCAAAGATGATTTTATTGTAAATGACTACTTCTTCTTATACCTTCTACCATCATAATCTCTGGGCTGGTAGCAATGTCTTCTAGGACATTCTAACACACCCCAATTTTGGGTAATTATTAATCTAGGTTTGGTGCTTATTGCATGTCAACCAATAGAATATTTTCATCTTCACTCAGCACCGGTGATCCTTGCTGGAATGGAATAGTTTAGTACTTCAGGATCACTTCCTACTTCTATGGCATACTGTAAGCTTAATGCTTATTAATGTGATAAATATGGGAATTTGAGATTATGGGAATCAAACCCAGCGCCTTGGCGCTTGATGTAAACGTAAAGCAGCACCTTGGCGCCTGCAATATTTGCCAGACGGCGCTGCGGTGCTTGAAATAATTTTTAGTTGGTGCTTGATGTAAAAGTAGTTTGGCGCTTTGGCGCCTAATCCAATTGCTAGGTGGCGCTTGTGTATTTTTAAAGTGTCGCAGCAGCAAATCATGTCTTATTTAATTGCTGCGGTGGCGCTTATCATTGGCTAGTTTAAGGCTCAGGTCAGCAGACTAATGCTGATCTAATATGAATATAGTTTATACTACTAATTTATGTAGTTTGGTAGCTGCAATTTATATCTGCAAGCTCTGCCATAATTAGTATCATTGTATTTTGTACTACTAATTTATGGATTTGGTTGTAACAGTCCCAATCTGTGGGCTCTGTCATAATTGGCATAATTGCTTGGTCAAAGCTCCCAACACCAGGGATTATTCTATGCCTACCTCTATCTGCACCTTCTGGAGGACCATCTCTACCTGCAATTTGGGGCTGCCCAGTACTCCAGGAGCGGGCATCCTATCTCTTTAGCTGTACATTGGTATACCTGGTGCAAACTTAAGCTACCAGATGGGGGCACTGTTCCATCACCCCTGTTAGCCAACCTTTCTTTGGATCTAGATGGAGAGCTTTTACTAGCAATGCCACTCATAGAGTGGCCAGATTTAGTTTCTGGATGTGAAGCATCATGCTTCATCCCCCGGGCTGAATTGCTTTGTAACAATGTCAAGTAAAGTTTGATACAATCCCACCATAATCAAGCTATAGTAGATCTATTTTGCAGAGTCAAGGTTGCTCTCCCCAATCTATCTATATTGGCTTTACTGATGGGGCAGATATTGGGCTATCAGGATCATATCTTTGATTTTGGAGGCTCTTGTGGGATATCTGGGGTACTGTCTCAGGCCAGGATCTATTTTGCCATGGGGTCCAGTTTGTTCTATCCCTGCCTTCTGGGGGTACCCTTGCCTGATCCAGCTCAAGTCTGATCCAGCCCAAGTTGATTTTGGGTCTATTCTTCTATGCTGTGGATGCAAAGGTTACTATATTGACCAGGCATCTGGAGCAATTGTCTTTATCCCAAACATGCCTAGCTCTGTTGCCGTAGCTGGGGAGGGTATCCCTCTGGCTTGATAGAGCTATGGCCCTAGCAGCCCTGAACTGATTATTCAGAGTCTAAAGCTCAGAGTTTGTGGTACCCCTCTCAAGCTCCTGATCCAGGTCCAGATCAATATAAAAGGCACCAGTATGGATGAATAGGGTACCTTGGCCTACTGGAGCACAATGCTGTATCCTTGCCTTACCATTCTTTAAACCTCTAGAAATTAAAATTGTGGTTGGGATCACTTCAATCCCCAAGATTAACGGGGTACTGATGAGAGCCTGCTCTGATTGGGGTTGTGTTTGACCTTGAAAGCTTCTTGGTATCTCCAGTCACTCAAAGCCTTTCAATCCATCTCAGATTTCCTTGGAAGCTAAGCCAATGTTTTATTCTCAACCCAGTACTGCTGATGACTAGCCATACACCACTAGTACAGGGTAGCTCAGCAGATACAGTTACTGCCAGAATAATCTGCCAGTGAATCCCCAAGATGCTCCATTTATGCCATGAAAATGTGGTCAGTAGATATTCTCTACCTGAGTCCCTGATGATCCTTTAGCCAGGTCCACCCAGGATCCTGGCTTAAGTAGACCACTGACAACCTCTTTCAGAGATTGCGCTATCTGTACTGTTTTAATATGGCCTTCAATTTTTATACCTGGAGAGGCTTGGTTGGGTTTGCCTTTGATTTCAGGAACTTTTCACCTCCCTTAAAGGGGTCAACATTAATTTCCACTCATTCCAGATCACCCTACCTGAACCTGACTGACCCTGGTAGAAGTTCAGTTCAGAAAAACCTCATCAGTCACACTGTCTACCTAGCAAATGACCAACCTGCCCGGTCCACTATTTAAGTAGAGCCACTTCTCCCAAAAACAAGCATATCCACATTGGTGTTGGCTGTTATGATCTTCAAGCTTCTTCCTTTTCTTTTCCCAAAAGGTATCTCTCATCTCCTGTTCCAGGAAATTAAGGCACATGCCCTTAATTTTGCCCTGAAGGCTAACCCAAGGCTAGCTTTAAACCTCAACCCTATTGTGATAAAGGTTTCCTGCCGTGTCCTATTGGAAGTTGTCCCCAAGGGCTGAGCACAAAGCCTTGTATTGAGTTGATTGATAGCTAGAGGGGTTTAATGACAGTAGACTCTCCATCTGATATCAGTCTGGAACCAGCCTGTAGTCATCCTGAGGATCCTTCACTGGGGAACCTCAACTGTTTGTTGCTGGTAAACTGCAATAAGTATGTTCTAGTAAATTATGGGCCCTTGTTTCATAGAAGGTTTAAGCAGCCTAGACTAACCCCCAATGTTTACTTTACACAGAAGGAAAGACCTTCCACAGAGAAAAGGGATCTAATAACAAAAATAGGAGGTTATTAAGAGGCATAAATCCCAGACATCAATTAGGTGGATTGGTGGTACAGCTAACCAATGTACATAAAAAGGTCAGCTATGTCAAAACAGCAGGCTCAACCTGCCAACAGGGGTTCAAGTAAGTGGGTTTGTGACCCGTAACCCAATTATCCAGTCACTCAAAGCCAGACTAGGAAGTCAACTCAAATTGCCAAATCCAACAACATGAACAAATGATGATCCCTTACAATGGATACCTCATTTTGGCACTTGACTCATTACCAGGATCAAGCCATCCCCTTCACCATCCCACTGTGTGATCAACACAATGATGTTCCTGTTATCCTTGATTCACAAGGACTATATAATCACTATCTCTTAATAAAGATTATTATCTAGTTCTAAATGTTTTTCCCCTTGTAACTCTGCTAAAACAGCATAGTTACAACATTGGTAGCACAGGTAGGTTTTACATCCTAACTTATTTTGAAAAATTCTGCTTGTTGCCTGTACTTGCTGTGGACAAAAAATCCTTGATAGAATCATGTCTGGCCTCCCAGTGGGCTGGACACTGTACACACCTGGCACTGCCATACCTGATGGTTTTGTCCTCTACTAAAACACGGTGATCCTGTTACCCGCCTTCAACGCCATGTCTGTGCAAGGGTTCTTTCAGGCTCCCTCCTCAATGCTGCAACCAGCTGACAAAAATACCATGCCCGCCTAAGTAGCTCAAAGACTACAAAGCACTGCCTTGGAACCTTTTGCTAGGGCCAACAACAACAATGCTGCAGCATGGATCCAGTCCGCCCAGAGCAAGCTGGCCCAGATGGAATGCCCACAACAATTTTGGATTGTGGAAATCTCCATATAACTGACCCACAATGCTGGCACCTGGTGCAACAAGTGACACAAAGAACACACTGAGAAGAACTGGGATACTTTCAAACAAGACTTCTTGGCAAGATTTGTGCTTAATGACACCACGCTCATGATCATACGTCAAGTAAAGAACTTAACCCAGACAGGCACCTGAAGGAGCTCATCCGCGTTTATGAGGAACTACAACTATGCGCACCCTCTGACATGGCCTTTGACACCCCAGCCACACACCTCATGTACTATGACACATCAAATCACATGTAATGAGACACGTGAACCTGGACCAGGTGACCAATCTACAGAGTCTGTATTGCGAGGCAAAGAAAGCAGAACAATCATCCAATGCTCTTCACAAAGCGCAAACCAGAAAACAAGAAAGACCCAAAGACTCTCACACAGGTGGGCGCTCCACTTGACCACCCCTGGAAACAACGGAAACAACACACCTCCATAAACCTGCAGGTTCAAATGCCTTGGAAGTGGGAACAATGGCCAGTCAAATTGTACAAATTTCTATGTCACTGCCACACAGGGCAACCAAGACAAGGGAAAATCACAAGGAGAGCATTAAGCAAGCCAAGCTCTCCCTGCACAACTCCTGGTTTGCCCAGTGATAAATACTGACCCAAGGACGTGGACCAATGTCTAATGGCCAAGTACCCTTGGAGGACCCAGTACTGTACACCATTGTCAGACACCCTAATAAACTGATGTCATATCCTTTCTATTTTTGCAGTTACACAGGCTCAGCACTCCTGGATTTGGGCGCAGATTTAACCCTAGTCAACAGCAGCTTTGTAGATAAGTTCAAGCTAACCACTTATCATTTGCAGATTAAAAACGTAGTCCTGGCTGATGAACGCCACATTACTGTGACAAGGGAAACCAACCCCTTATCTGTCATGCTCAAGAACCTCCACTCCACCATCCAAGGTCCTGTCATTGACTTCCCAAGGTTTGACATTGTACTGGGGTTAGACTGGTTACAAAAGAACAACCCTCACGTAAACTGGGCAACCTCAGTCTTGACCATCAAGCGTAAAGGTGTCAACCACCAGAACTACCCTGACTCAGTGGACCAACTCCTATGCAACCACGTCTTTGTGCGCATCACAGAGACCCTGGACAAAAGGGAAAACCTGAAGGTAATTGACTGGGACTCCTGCAAGTACAAGATCATACACTTCAAAGATCACCAGGATACCTCCACGCCTCAGGACTGCAAAATTGTAGCCTGTCATCCAGAAATCTTCAAGGAGGATTTACCCAGGTTACCCCAGAAAAACATATCCAACATTTGATCTAAATCAAAGGAGCTGTACCCAAAACATGAAATATCTAATGTCTGACCCCAAATGAAGACATCACCCTAAATGTTTATCTTAAGGAAGCATTGGAGAAAGGACTTATCTGCCCTTCACAATCTCCCTTTGGGGCCCCTGTATTCTTTGTGGCCAAGAAGAATGGTACCCTGCGTCTAGTCACAGACTACTGAGCCCTAAACAAAGTTACCATCAAGAATTGTTATCCACTACCACTTATTGACGACCTCTTTGACGCCTTGGGTGGAGCCACAGTCTTCTCCAAGATTGACCTAACCACAGGCTACAATCAGATCCTTATTAAGGAGAAAGACATCCCCAAAACAGCCTTCTGTACTAAATACAGCTTATAAAAGTGTGTGGTACTCAACTTTGGCATGGCAAACACCCTTTCCACCTTTGTGACCTTCATGAACAAAGAGTTTGTTTTATACATAGGCAAGCATGCCCTAGTCTACCTAGACAACATTATTGTCTATGGCCCCTCGGTAGCTCAGCACCACAAGGACTTAGAGGCAGTCTTTGCTACCCTGGCACAACACAAGCTGCTGGCCAAACCCTCCAAATGTCAGTTCTTCTGTGAGCACTGCCTTTCCTAGGACACATAGTCTCAAAAGATGACATCAAAGCTGACAGTCAAAAGATACAGGCCATCTGCAAGATGCCATCACCCAAGAACAAGTTGGAACTCCGCACCTTCCTGGGGATGGTGGCCTATGTACACCGCTTCATACCTGACTGTGGCGTCTTGATGGCCCCTTATCTGCCATAACTGGTGCCAAATCCAAGTTTGTGTGGACCCCCTAACGTGACCTCTGCTTTAGATGTCTCAAGGAGAAACTCACACCAGCTCCCATCCAGCAATACCCCAAATGTGACCAGGAATACCAAATAGAAACCAGCGCCTCAGAAGCATCCATTGGGGGAGTACTGCAAATCAAAAACATTGATGGTGACTTCCTGCCTGTGGCCTATGAATCACCAAAGCTGACTGATGATGAGCGTTGATACCCTATCCACAACAAAGATCTGTTGGCCATTGTACGCTTCCTAGTAGAATGGCGCTGTTATCTAGAACGGCAGGAAGAATTCACTGCACCAATGCCACAAGTTGCCCATGTATTCCAAAGCTCAAGCAAATCTATCCCGCCGTCAAGCCCGCGGGTGGAACTCTTAGAGAGATGCAATATGCTCATAAAACACAAACCTGGCCCAGAACTTGCCATGGCAGACGCCCTCTTGTGCCTGTACGTCTGTGCCACAAGGGGAAAAGATGGGTTTGACCCAGACTGGCCCCTCTTAGTACTTTGGACAAAGGGCAAAGGTTTCCCCCTGGCACTACAGACATAACCAGGGAAAAGTCATTAAGAACAAGCACTTATTGGCAGACGTGTATGGAACCTTGCATCAAAAGATGTCCAACGGGACCACCATCCCTTAACCCCCACACATCAGCAAGTTGCCAACATCCTACGTTACCATAGAGACCTAGGACACACCAAGAGCCGCAGCCTGTATGAGTTCCTTAAACACAAGGCCTGGTGGCCAACCCTGTACTGTGATGCTCAAGAAGTCCTTGACCAATGCAGAGTGTGGGAGAAATTTGCAAAAAGCGGACCCCCACCAAAATCAGCACTATCCATCCACAGGCAGCTACCCTTCAAGGTGTGGGCCCTAGACATTGTCTGCTCATGCCAGGAAACATAATGATAAGAGATACACCATCCCTGCAATAGACATTGCTACAGGATGGCCAGTAGCCCAAGCAGTAAAGGTGCACACCAGCAATGCCGTGCGGCGGTTCATAGGGAAAGAATCATACACAAGTTTGGAAAGCCAGAGCTCCTGATAATCAATGGAGGCAAGGAATTGACCTCTGAAGATACCAACCTGTACCTCACCAAGAATGGGGTCAAGCACACTGTGACAACACCATACCATCCTCAGGCCAATGGACGTGTGGGGCAGCTAAATGGCAGCCTTGTGCAAGCCTTGGTCAAGCTTACCGCTGGGAGACTGATATAAGCAGCTATCAACTACACTACTTTTACGCTGAGCTCGTGTGAGCAGATCCACCGGGAAAAGCCCTTTTGAGTTGGTATATGGCGCACAGCCAAATATCATTCAAGCATTGACAGGGTCCAAGCTGGAAATTCCAAGTAAAGCCCCCCTTGTTTAGATCCCCAGGTCATAGAGGCCAATGGTGATCAAACAGAAAGAGAAAACAAGCGTCTACAAAAGAAATTTTTCCCCATCCAAGACAGACATGAAGTTGGTGACAAAGTTTGGGTCATGAAGGTTGACAAAAGCAAACTACAACCGGAAAAGTAGACCCAGCAATTATCCTAAAGGTAAACAAAAATAACACTTACCTTGTGCAAGGGCTTGTAAAACGTAAACAAGACAAGGTCCTCCACCATGATTGCCTGAGACCCTGCAAAGAAGGACAGAGACAGCGCAAGACCGCCCTACCCACCACAGAACAACAGTTGGTCCAGTATGGTGCCCGGTTTCCTGACAACCTCCCTGACAACCTACCCCCAGAGGAGGCTGACCTTCAGTCAGGGGGTGTCAAAACAGCAGGCTTGACCCGCCAACAAGGTTTTGAGTAAGAGGGTTTGTGACCTGCAACCCAATTATCCAGTTACTTGAAGTCAGACTAGGAAGTCAACATGAATTGCCAAATCCAACAACATGAACAAATGATGATCCCTTACGGTGGATACCTTGTTTTGGCGCTTGACTCATTACCAGGATCAAGCCAACCCCTTCACCATCCTGCTGTGTGATTAACACTATCATGTTCCTGTTATCCATGACTCACATTAACTATATAATCATTATCTCTCAATAAAGAATATTATCTAGTTCCTAAATATTTTCCACCTTGTAACTCTGCTAAAACATCACAGTTACAACAGCTGTAAATGAGGAGGTGTGACCAAATCTCCTCCTAAACTCTACACACCTGTCACAACCAATTGGGTCATTGTGGATCAGATGGTTAGGGTCACAGAAATGATCAGAGGCCTTTGGTTAGATAAAGGGCAAACACCATTGTGACCGTACTACAGTCACTGCTGAGTATTTAGCCAAATAAATGCTCCAAAATATAAAGATGTTCTGTTTTTGCTGTTTATTACATATAGATGGGTTTGTTTGTAATTCTTGAGGGAAAGGTTCCTAGAAACTGGATATCTATGTTTAATAAAAGAACAGAATATGGATGTTTAGTTAGGTTAGGCTAACTAAAAGAATTGAGGCAAGATTGGCCAAACAATCTTGGAGACTAGGCATCTCAAAAATGGGTTGATTAATCAGGAAGATTAATTAATAAATACAGGATATAATTTTTGAGGATTTAATTATATTAAAATGGTCTTGACTTTGTCAAGAAGTTTGGTTAAGGTTAACCATGGGAAAGCCCCCAAATTAGGGTTAAAAGCGCTGCATTGGCAAATTTATTGGATTAGAAGCGCCGCCGCGCCGCCTAATGAATTTGAGATGCGCCAAGGCGCCACTATCAAATTTTCTCAGGCGCTGGGGCGCCGCCTGGGGAAATTTCTGGGCGTTGCAGTGGCGCCTGGTTCAAGTTTCAAAGCAGTTTAATGGGTTTTAAGGCAAAAAACCATTAAATGCAAAAATAACTAAATATAGGCAAGGATGCCTAGGAATTCAGGTTTGATCAGCTGGTTTCCAGTTGGAACACTGATAGCTGAGTTTAGGATGTGCAATCTACAGGGTTTTGGCACTGGGAGCTGGGAAGCTCCATGCCAAATTGGTACATTGGGTTGAATGGAGTCAGGTGACTTCTGCCCATTGTAGGTCAATTCTCATAGGTTGAGAATTGTTGGTGATCTTTTAGGTAAAGATCTATGTTAGATGACTCAAATGTCATAGACCACATGACACAAACCATTGGTTGATTCCGGAACCGGAGGGGTTTTCAGCTGTGTATGCCCTGAATGGTATATAAGCAAAAACAGTTAAACATTAATAAAATATATTCATTGTCAGTTTTGATGCTTTCCCCTCACCTATTTTTCAATTGTCATGCCTTCTTTGTTAAAATTTGAGAGAGCCAAGTTTGGGGTCCTTTGTGTGGAAACCACTGCTGCAAGAAAGGAGGTTCCTACAAGTACATTGGAAGAAGCTTGGACCAGCCTGGAGGTCACTAAGACTGTTCCTGCCAAATCTTTAGTAGAAGTAAAGGCTGTGTTTGAAGAGCTGTATTCTGATTACTTTGCAAAGGAAGGGACTCCCGCCCAATGGAACCAAATTTATGCTTGGGATGCTTGGAACTTGTTGGTAGGATGAGATGAAATCTTGCAACAAGTAAAAGAGATGGTGAATCGTGAAATTGAGGCATTGAGAGCACGAGAGGAAAAAAGCGTTGAAATCATGGCTCGTTGGCAGGATAACAATAAAGTGTTATCTGATAAAATTGCCTCCCTGGAGGCAAAGCTCCTTAAAGCTTTGCCCAGGAAGGTAACAGCAATAAGATTCAAGGGCAGGATAATGGCAGGATGGACTGGTTAAGCCTGGATCTGTCACAACCATGCATCCAGAGTTGTATTTATAGTAGCCCTTGAGGGCTTCAGGTGTAACTTCTATCACCCCCTTTCAGAGGAATTTTAAGCCATCTGGGCTATATACTCGTAAAGAAAGGTATAGATAACTTCTTATTACTAATGAACTTTTGTCAGGGCCCTTTGCCAAAGGATAGGTGGGAATATAAGCATCGATCACTCAACTAACCCTGAACAGGAAGTCTTGGCTGTGAGCAACCGAAGCAGGATACCTGGAAGCTTTATAAATGCAGTTTGAAACAGTAGGCCTTATATAAAGTTGAGCACCGTAAATTAAGCTAAAGATGAAGGTTGGATCAAAAATGATGCCCTATTTCCCATCACTTTGGTAGAACAATGGTTGGCGGGAAACTTTCTGCACTGATCTCTACCAGGGTGAATATAGATTTAAGCAAAGTATAGCCTTGGAATCGGTTCCAAGGACCGTTGAACCTGCCTAAGGGTTATGGAAGAGGTAGCCTTTGTTGTTTTGATTGGTTGGGAGATTCATGGAACATTGCCTCTTTGATTTAAAAGGGTGGATTACTTTGTGGCGCGGTGGTTAATGGCCATGCAGCTGACTGAAGTCGGAGCAGCCTTCCTTTTTATAGCTTAGAGGGAAAATTATTGAAGTTGGTTAGATATGTGCCCATTAATCTTTTAAATCAAGGCAGGGATGACTTGATTCTGGTTGAATATATACAGGTTTGTTAACCAATGGTTTCTATTGGTTGTCTTCTTTATCCAATCAGCTGCTATGTAGCCTGGATCAAAGTTGGAGAATCATGGCTAGGATTAGGACCTTGGTTTTGGTTGGAGTTAAGTGGAATAAAGTAGTGATTTTGTTTGATGTACTGGCGTTGTTTGATTCAATTGATAGCGCTGTACGCTCCCATATGACAATGCCGCTTGACTCTAGTTGATAATACAATGATTGTGCGAGAAGGCGCTCATGTTCCCGATTGAAATAAGAGAGGGAAGGATCTCCTTAGTTTTAAAGTGTTTCAATCCAATGGATAAGTATCCCTTGTTCCTAGGAATCAATTCCCGACATTCTGGCATCGCTTGAGTGGTTTTAAGTAAAGTTATTGTTTAAACAATCCAAAATGTTGTCATGATGCCGGAAATTGGTTCTTGGGATCAAGGGTGTCGGAAATAAGGTGGGTACCAATGGAGAAAGTATAGAAGCTGTTATGGGATAGTGGAATGGTACTGAGCCATGAT
Source organism: Entomophthora muscae (assembly GCA_014839935.2). NCBI lineage: Eukaryota > Fungi > Entomophthoromycota > Entomophthoromycetes > Entomophthorales > Entomophthoraceae > Entomophthora > Entomophthora muscae. Next base: position 159,930 of record QTSX02000043.1, on the reverse strand, counting down.
GATCCAGACTTGAATGCAAACTTTCTAAGTGCCACATACCTATGGGAACTGATGTATATAATTAATATAAGTATGGTTTTATATTGTATTTTCCGATGCGACCATCTGTTTACCTTGAGGACCTATAAATCAGTGGATCCACAAATGGACAAGATTTGTTCCATTTAAAGACCCGCCCTACTTTATTCACTTGTTAAGTAGGTTCAATAGTAGTTTGGTTAAGCTAAGAGAGCAACAATAACCCCATATTTCAATAAGATACATAATTACTTCTATTTTTTTTAAAATTTACATATGTTAAATTCTTACTTTGTTAAATTTTATACTCTCAAGGGAGCAGGTTCAACCCCTCCATTTCGATGATCCTTACCCTACATTTGCTGAAACAGTAGCCCAGCCACATGATAATCAGTCACTATATTTACTACTCATACATGACCCTTGAACGTAAGTAGCATCAAGCATATACAGCAGTCTCGAAGCTATGGCGCTAAGGAAGCCACCCATCTGCAAGCAAGATCAACACACCTCAGACCGAACCGGACCCAAACCTATTGCAGATCTCTAGAGATCCATTGGCTTTTAATCCCACTTGCTTACAAGTTGATTTCATTTAAATCTGAGTTATTTTCACCCTACAGATGAGTATTTTTTCTTTGGTGCCATAGCTTTAAAAACCACTGTAAGGATTTTGGATTGGATACGTTGAGAAAGTTCTCCATCCTGTAAAGGGGGAGCTTTTAGGAGGGTTGTGCCCAATCTTTGTCTAACCTTATAGGGGAGATCCCTTTAGGGACCTTCTGTGGTAGCATATTGTACTTTTTCTCTTCACTCCTGCCATAAGTGGTTCTGCAGTCCTGGATTTCCATAGATTGGTATCAATCTATCAGCTACTTATCATTGGCCTTTATAGTTGTAGTTCCTCCAATAGATTGCCTTTATCTGTCCCAATTCCATCATCCAAACTCCAATATATAGCCCCCAGTTTAAACCAGTTTCTCTTTAGGAAGTATATCTCAGAATCCAGGGCAGCTCCTTGCAGCCTTCTTCCTACCCTAGAATCATCCATCTGCCCTACCATACCAGGATCCTACTCCATCCCTGCTATGCTTTTTTACCATCTGATTAAGCTTTACTATCTTCCGCCAAGAATCTTCACCAGTAGACTGCACCTCAAACTCAACCAACTGTCCCACTACCAACATCTTGGAAGCGCTTTTCTCCCCATCTGAACAGTCCTTCAACCCCTAAACACAAGATCTGACCTTTCACTAGCCAGCTGTTAAAAGTATACCAATTTAAGGGGTAAGGTTTCCCTGGTCCATCAACCTTTCACCAAGGTCAGCAATCCTTTTCCTATCCCAGCAGGGCGCTCTAGGAGACATCTCCCATGGGGTTGAATCCACCTCTGGTATCATTGGAGCTGCCCCAGAGAGATGGTTTAACCCATTCCTCAACACTTTACAGCATGCTCAGAGAGGTCTTGAAGCAGCTGGGGATAGCCTAGCACCCCCCTTCCTGATCACTGCATAAGGCATTAGTGGTCACTATATCTGCTCCCTACATGGGCAGATACACCCAGCATCCCTTTGCCCTTGATTTCTCAAGCTATGGGCCTTGGCTTTTATTGCAGGGTGCTCCGTTTCAACCACTACACACTGTGACATATCACCTACAGGGTTGCTCTTCAAGAGCAGCCTAGTGGTACCCAAGTAAAGCTTGGTTACCTAGGGGCAGTAAACGCCAGTAGCTCTGTCTGTTGCCCATCCCCAATGGCTGAAGGCCTGCCCAACCAAGGTGTTTGCTGGATGCCTTTGAGCACCAGTAAAGTGGCCCCTCATTAGTGCTTGGGAAAGGTAGACAGGCTCCCTGGGACAGGTATCCCAAGGGATATATGCATCCTCAGACCATCTGGGGCAATGCTGCTTTCAAGGTTTGCCAGAGGGGTTTATACCTAGGTGGCATCAAAACCGTATAACGTCTGGGTGGACCGTATTGGGGTAAGCCTTACCCAGGGGAAAGCTTCCTGCATGGCTTATGGGTAGCTTTCTGGAGGCCTGGCAGGTACTCTGCCAGGGATGGGGACCTATAACCTTAGCTGGGGGCTTTCTATAGGATAAGTGCCGTGATCTGAGGCACAGAGTCACAACGGGAAGTCCTAGCCTTAGGATTGGATCCATACTAAGTCTCAATTAGAATGGCAGGGCAGGCCATGGGATTACCTTGTGGCCCGGATTGGATAGTATCTGCTAGATGTGGCTAGAGAGGCGCCAAAGAACGTGGAGATGCTAAGACAAAAATGTGGATACAGCTTAAATTTTATTGGGTATAGAAATCAGGATTATATGCTGTGTAACCTTACCACAAAACAGTACATCTACAGCAGGATCACTTGCCACCAGCATGAGTAGGGCGAGTGAGTTGCCCAGGATCAGGAAACTGAACAATTATATCTCCTGATCCAGAGCCAGCCTCCTTTCAACAAGCCAAAGCAAAAGAGAGAGACTGGTTCTCAAAATAACCCAACACAGGCGCAATCAAACCACGGTGAAGGGGGGCATCCCCAACAATTGGCTGCTGACTAGGATGGCTCAAAGGTGTCTAGAAAGCAGAGTGGGTTGATTTTCAAACAGAAGGCCAAACCTTTGCCTGGGGGATAAAAAATTGGGCTCAGATTCAGGGGACTTATTCCCCAGAAAGGCCTAGGTGGGGGAAGCTGGTGGCCCTGGGAGTATACCTAACAGATATGAAAGGCCATCATGTATGGCTGTTATGGGCTGTGGAAGCATTAGGGAGGGTTTTCAGCACCCCCAGAGAAATTCTCTGGGTGATAAAGGCGCAAAAGACCCTGCCATGGTTTTCTTCAGCAGCCAAACCAGGAAATATGCCAAGAGGATTGGAGGGACAGGCTTCCTTAGCAATTTCCTAGGGCCAATGAAGGTATTTTGCTATGGGATTGGGATACAAAGCTGTTCTGGTCAGATGCTTCCCCTGGGTTTCACTATGGGAGTAAAGGTCTTGGAGAAAGGTTGAATAAGGTCAAAGAAAACAGCTCAAACGACACTTTACTATTTAAGCTGGTTGAGGTTAAACTCAGGGAAGGTTGGTGCTAGAAATGGGGGTTGGGTAGCGCTTTGGCCAGCAAAGCGTCAACACTCTGGGTGGGTTATGAAGTTAAAACCAATCTCCTATTCAGATTGGGGTGGGCCGTGAAAGGAATGGACCTAGAAGGCTACAACTGTAGATAGCTTTGAGGCTTGGCTAGCAATGGCCATCCTTGATTGAACCTGCAAGCTTAACGTACGGCCAGACAGCATCATGGTACTGTATTAAGCCTTTGAGAAAGCAGGTGTGAAGGCTCTTTTTATTCTGGGTGAAGTGGGTGCCAAGAGTTTCAGCTTTCACAGGAAGCCACTCTGAAGGGGGAAGCTTTGGAAACAAGGGGCTACAAGTAGGAGGCAGGCAGGAAAGTTGAAGGGGTCTTTCAGGATTCTTTTGGCTGTAAGCGGGATCATGTTGGGCGCTTGATCTGCATCTTGATGGTTACAGTTCTGGTTGGTTTGGAGTAACCAGATGTCTTACAAAGCGTCTGTTGCAGATCCTGAATAGATTAGACGTAAAATTGTCCATCTAGGGATTAAACAATGGAACACTTTCACAATCACACTATCTTATCCTGATTTTAATAGTGATAAAGACGTTTAAAACGCGCCAAAAACAGGTGTTTGATTTGCCTTTCAATTGCGCACATGGCATGTGCTTCACTCCTGGGAATATAAATAGAACAACTAAGTTATTTATATCTACCTCCTTAAGGAAAGCCGCAAGGAAGCGGTTGTTCTCTTGCACGGGACTTTTAGCTTTGCCACTCCACTCTCCTCCATTTGGGAAGTCCTTTTTTCTGTGCCTCCCTGCCTCTGGTGGCAATTCTCCCGCCTTACACTATATAGGTGCAATGCTATCTAAATAAATACCAGTTTTGTCTATACACCTTCTTATTCTTCTGTCTTCATAGGCTGTCACCATACCATCAACAGGTATAGTATTAAGAATTAGGTCACTGACTAACTATTAGTAGAAACTAGAAACCCTTTGCTGCAACTTTTATGACAGCTACATAGAGTACACCACCTATAGCCCCCACCCCCGCGGTCCTTTCAATGAGGAGGGAGTTATGCCCCTGGTCCAGTCTCCTGCCACTGCTTCCCCTTACCACCAGGCACCGGCCTTTACTGCTGCTAACACTCATGCTGGGGAAAGAGCAGGCGCTCCCTATGGCCTGCCCAACCTGAGTCAATTCATGCCAGAACACCAACACCCCCAAGCTATTGTTTCTGGTCAACCACTGCTCCTACAAGCCCCTGCCCCCTTGGAGATGGACGCCAACTCTTCAACTTCTGAGGATGCCATCCATAATACCATACACGCCATGGATGCTGGTGCTGCTGGAAATGGTTCTTGCTCTGAACACCTGGCCATTCAGCAGCCTTCTGCTGAAAACGCCTTGGGTTGCTTCCAGAATCTCTCCCAGGTCAACCCTGACCAACTCTGCTATGACCTCTGTACTGTTGAGCATATCAAGGACTACCTACAACAATTCACCCATCCTGCCGTATGCCACAACCAAATGCACCTGGGCTGCATCCAAAGTCTAGTGCATGACCAGGGAATACTGGTATCTAACCAACAGATGTTCCTCCAGGTCCTTTACTCTGAGCTGGGCAATACTTTCACCACTGTCAATCAGTACCTTGCCAAAGTCACTAACACCCAGAACACCATGCTCCACTGGGTCAATGCCATCAAAGCAGGTATAGCTAAGCTAGTGCCATTACATGTGGTACAGACCCTCACCCATCAGGGTGTAGACGCCAATTGGATTAGTGTGGTTATAAACCACGTGCTGGAGACTGGCCCCATGGTTCAAAGCCTGACTCATGAGGTGGAAGTCCCTGCCCGCCGCCTTGCCACCATCCCCTTGTTCACCCCCACATCTGCCGCCATCAACAACTCCCCTTCCAGCGCCCTTCTTGGTTGAGAAATTGTTGAGCTCTTTGATCACTACAAGAAGATGCAGATGGAATTAGTCCAGCAGAGTGCCAATCTTGCCTTCCTGTTTGAAGGCTACCACACTGTGTCAGAACTTCAGGATTGTCTCAAATTTTGCCAATCACATGACAGAGCCAACAGCCAGACCCAAGTCAGGAAGGTCAAGGAAGTAATAGCCTTGCTCTAAGCTGAGCTTGCCACCCACAAAAAGTGCATCACCTCTCTGGAAGATGACTTGGATATCACCAGCCAGGAGAACAAGGTCTATCAAGATGAGCTGGACAAGAAATGGCTTCTCCCAGACGCCTTCCAGAGCCAATTGGATAGGATAGACAGTAATATTATGGTCGTCAACTTACAGGCTATGTTCATCAACCCCAAGAGTCACCACAGTCCACTGAGGTCCTCTAGTCCTGAGTTCTATCATAGCTACAAAAGCAATGAGAACCACACTTGGTTGGCTCCTAACGCTGTACAAGTATTAGAGCCAGTACTGGAGTCTGAGGATGACGTCCTGGCCACCCCTGAAGCTTCTGGATCTGCTCAAGACAGAGAAGATGAACACAAAGCCCAGCAAGAGGAGAATTGTTGCCGCGCCTCTGAGGCTAGGTTTGCTGCCTCCACTCTTAGCCGTTCCTGTCTCACCTGCTCTCCAGCGAGGATCACACCTTCTCCCCTCTAACATGGCTCCAACAACTTCAAGCCTGTCAATCTACCCAAGTTTGACCGCAAGAGCAATGTGGCCATGTTCTTACATCTGTATCAGAACTCCATGTATGGTGCAGACAATGCCATGAGAGACTCCATAATCATCAACTGTCTGGATGCTGAGACTCAAACCATTATCTTGCCACGCCTCCCTGAGAATGGCTGGACTTTTGCCAACATCTCCAGGGCCCTGACAGAAGAATTTGGTAGCCAAGAAGCACTCCTTGGTTGCAAGATGGACTTTGCTGACACCAAGTTAAAGGTGCAGGAAACTCTAGAAGACTTCACTTCTAGGTTCTACCTTGAAGCTCAAACTCTGTTGTCCATGAGTGCAGTGCAGTTTTTTGATGTACAGTCAGCACTCCTTAATGCTGTACGTGTCAACTGGGAACTATCTCTGGCTCTTAAGTCAGGCATCTACAACACTTGCACCGTACCAGATCTGATCCGCCTCCTACGCACTTACAAGAAGGAGTTTGAAGTCCCTCTCCCTGAAGGCCGCCCTTGCCAGCAATCTGAGAAAAGACCCCGTATGGCTGTTGAGATGCCCAAGCCTTCTGACAAGGTTGGGCCTGCTCCAGTCAACAATGGCCCCCGTACTTGCTTCAAATGTGGTATGGCTGGCCACTTCTCTTGGGAATGTAGGAATACACGCCAAAAGATCAATCATGTAGGCATGGAAGACACTGAGGAGGACTACACTAAGGACGCTGATATTGAGGAGGACAATTAGGACCAGTCAAAAAACTACTAAGCAGCCAGGACAAGGAGAAATCCTTGGCTGCCTTTGTAATTTTGACACCCTCATCTCCCCCCATACCACTGCCCCCTGACAAACCAGATCAGAGACCTGCTGCCTTGCCATTCTCTGGGACCAACCCTAAGGATAAACCCTCTATGATTGACTTCAACTCCCAACCAATACATTAGGATGCAGAGTCTGACAGAGTTCACAAGGATCTCCTCCATTGAGTCCTCACTGTTAACACGCAAACTCATTGGACTACTTTTTTGCCCTGAGGTGGTTATCCCCTGTATAGCTCGGAGAACAGTGTCCTTACCCTATGCTGAACAACTGACTCAACCAGGCGTTGAGGTCACTCATGAGGAGGACAGTGCTGAACAACTGGCCAAACTGCTCCGCACAGTAAACGTCTCAGCACCGCTAGAATCCCTCAAGAAAGTAAGCCCAGCTGTGGGAGCTGCCATGGCTACTTTCCTGGAGAAGTTCAAAGGACTAAGTGTACACCAGGTCTCAAAGATTGTGAAGATCAGAGAGGACCGCCAGGATTGCACCTATATCAACCTGGTAGTGAACAAGACTCATGTCTGGGCCATACTGGATACTGGTGCCCCTGGGAACATTATAGCCTCAGGGCTGGTCAAGAAACTTAAGCTGGCACCAGACTTGGCCTACCATGAAGAGTTTGGTGCTGCTAAGCCACTGACCACTAGAGCAAAATGAGCCTACTCTTCTCTCTCCCTTTGCTTTGGGAAGCTAATGGTCACTGCTCCTGCTATAGTTCTGGAAAACAACAGCTATGACATTCTTATTGGGACTAGCTTCATGGTTCAGTATGGCACTGTGATTAACCATGGAGACAATACATTTGGAATCTTAGGCCATTTTATACCCATATTCTATCATGGCAATTGCCCGTCTGACCTGCCCTTACGCTGTCTGCACAACATCAATCTGGATTACACCAACGGAGAGCTTCCAGTTGCTTATACACTGAATAGTAAGAAGGTCAAGGTACTACCTCTCTCAATTGGGGAAGCCAAGGGTATCCCAGTCTACGCCTCCTGTAATGTGACCATCCCACCTGGCGTCCAGGTGATCCACAATACAGGCCTCTTGCTGTCTTTACCAGCTGGAACTCATGGATAAATCTTTGGCATCCCTAATGCCTCCAGACTAGAACCATGGGTTGCACCAGGAATCCTCATGCCAAGTGAGAAGGAGGTACTCATAATCTTGGACAACATGAGTTGTGAAGCTATGGTTGTCTCCAAACACCAACTTCTGGCTTATATACGGCTGGAAGAGCATGACAACCTGCAGAAGACCGCCCCCTTTGCAGACTTCTCTGAGTTGGGTCTACCCTGTGAGCAATCACTGGTGCTATTTGTCATAAGCCGCAACTCTCTATCTGGCCTCTCAAAAGAACAAAAGGATCAAGCTATGGATCTCTTTGATCAGTATAAGGATGTGTTTGCCAAGGATTATTATGACCTGGGCAAGGCTGCAGATGTTGCTCATCATATTGACACCCAAGGCAGTCCACCTATCCGCTCCAGACCTATACGGCACAGTCAAGCCAATAATGCTGTGGCTAACAAGGAGCTTCAGAAGCTATTGGGATCCGGCTTACTAGTCCCAAGTAAAAGCCCTTGGGCTTCCCCTCTCCTGATTGTCAAAAAGAAGGATGGCAGCAACCGTGTGGCAATTGACTACCGTTGACTGAATGCTGTTACCAAGAAGGAACTATATCCCCTCCCTTGTATTGACAATACCTTGGACCAACTGGGTGGTACCAAGTTCTTCAGCGCCATGGACCTTATCAGTGGGTACTGGAAGATTGACCTACCCCCTGCTGATCAAGAAAAATGTGCAATCATCACTGATCAGGGGCTATTCCAACCCACAAGGATGCCTCAAGGTCTGTCCAATGCCCCAGCTACCTTCCAACAGGCTATGGATGCAGTGATGGGCGGCCTCAAACTCACCAGTGTCTTGGTCTACCTAGATGATATTAATGTGTTCTCCCAAACCTTTAATGATCACCTACAACATTTGGAGGAAGTCTTTCAGAGGTTACTTGCAGCTAATCTCAAGATCAAGCCATGCAAGTGCAACTTCTTCAACAAGCACCTTGAGTTATTGGGGTTCATCATTAGTCAAGATGGACTCCACCCTGTACCTCTGAAGGTAGAAGCCATTGAGCAGATGCAGATCCCAGCCAATAAGCAGGACGTGCAGGTCTTCCTGGGGATTATTGAATACTACTGCTGTTTCATCCCCAACTTTGCATCACTGGGTGACCCCCTTTTTCAGCTTCTCTGAGCTGATAAGGAATTCTTCTGGAGCCCAGCATGTCAATCTGCCTTCAATGCTCTCAAAGAAACACTGACTGCAGCCCCTGTGCTAGCCTACCCTGACTTTGCCAAGCCGTTTGTGGTTCATACAGATGCTAGTCTGACAGCAATTGGGGGTGTCCTCTCCCAACTGGACTCCAACAGACTTGAACACCCTGTTGGATACTGTTCACGTACGCTTAATGTTCACAAGAGGAACTACACTATCACCAAACAAGAGTGTATGGCTGTGATATACTCCTACCGACAATTCAGAGTCTATCTCTATGGGGTACATTTCACAGTTGTAACAGACCATGCCTCCTTACAATGGCTAAAAACCCTCAAGGACCCCAAAAGACGTCTGGCACATTGGGCCATTAAACTTCAGGCTTATGACTACAAAATCATTCATCAAGCCAGAGCAGCCCACCAGAATTCTGACTGTCTCTCCTGTCTTCTTACTATTGCCTTAGTATCCTCTATGGCTTACATTCTCTATGACAAGCTTATGGAGGATCCTTTTTTGTGGGGGGAGGAGCCGGTAGAGATACAGAGAGCTCTCAAGAAGCTAGCTGTTGATACCAAGGTCTCTAAGGGACAGCTCCTGAAGCTTTGTGGAGACTCTTGGCTACCTTACATACGCCCATCCCTACACATGGACTCAGTGGTGGCCGCTCACAAAACTACTGGTCATGGTGGCATACAGAAGACATTAGCTCTGCTACAGCAGCACTGCTTCTGGGAAGGAATGTACACTGATGTAGTAGATACGCTGGCCACCTGTCATGACTGCAACATTGAGAGACCTAAGGTTTCCAAGTTCAACATAGACTTGCACATCCTGGGTTTGCCTTCCACACTGTAGCCATCAACGTAGTGAGGCTCTTGCTAGTTACCAACAGTCACAACAAGTTCATCATTATGGCTGTGGATCATCTGACCAAATGGGTAGAAGCCAGTGCAATTCCCAACTAATCTGCACTGGTGACATCCACTTTCATCCTGGAGAATATCATATACAAACACAGTTGCCCCCAGATTCTGCTGACGGATAATGGTACCAATTTCACTACTTATATCATCCCCCGCCTCAACCAACTGATGGAAATTTGTGGGACACTATTCACCCCTTATCACCTACAGACAAATGGCATAGTAGAGTGCATTAATGGGAGCCTGGCCCATATAATCTGGAAGCTCAATCACCAACATGAGACTGAATGTGATACCTTCCTGCCTGCAGCCACCTTTGCATATAACATTGGGTACCATTGTGCCACTGGCAAGCCACCCTTCCAACTGCTCTATGGCTGGCAACCAGGTCTTCCTCCTTTACTATATTCCTTGATAAAACCTAGCCTGGCTGTGTCCCCAGAGGATTACCTCAACAAGCTTGTTAAAACCCTTATTTGCTTGCAATCAGAGGCCTAAATTGTAAACCTAAACCATAAGTTGCATGATCTAGAGCAAGCTTCATTGAAACACCCCACCCTACCCACCTACCTGCCTAATAGGAGACTCAGAGCTACTTCTTCAGTAGTTGAGGGTATTAGAGTGAGTCCAAACTTTGCCTCCCTTTGGCTAGGCCCAGTTTAAATTATCCAGAAGACTGACTTCAACTTCTACACACTTAAGGAGCCCTATTCTGGGCAATTGATTACTAGAGACACACTCAGTATATGTGTGCTGCTCCTAGTGACCAATAGTAAACCACAATGAGGACAACAACCCAAAAAAACAAAAGCCTAATTAAAAAATTCCATGGGTTGTTGTTCTGTTTGCAATAGTGATGCACCAAAGTACAACAAATAAGAATGAAAGAACAAAGTTTTTATTGAAGACTGACAAGACTCTTTTAATACCGCACCACCTGTCTTACCACCTGAATGGCAGCCAGGAAACACAACTGGTTATCTACAGATCTGCAAAGTTGATGACCAAGGATTGGGCAACAAACCCCCACCAAGCAAGTCACGTGATTGACCCCAATGTCCACAGGAAAGGCGACCCCCAAGAAGATACAGTCCCACAGAAGACTCTCACAAAGGGCATACTCTACTGGGACCTGACCACCCACCCCGTAGAATACAGACAAGGCCCACTCAAGGAAGACCCCCATGTTCTCCTCCTGCTTGGTATCACAGCAGTTGATTCCTCAAAGAACAAGGTTGCTAGCCATCACCATTGGCACTAGATGGGCAGTCCCCTCCACTGTGTATGACTTCAACACTTCCTGGAAGGCTCGCCAAAAACGTTGCTCAAAGTTGTCAGAGGTTTTCCAACTGACTGGCTGAGCCTCAGTACTCCCAGGTGTTGCCCAAGCGCAAAGGACAGACTTTACTATGCTGGATACTGTCCCCTGTTGCAAGACTGAGAGCACTTGGCCCTAAAATGGAAACCCTTCAACTTAGCCTCCAAGTATTCTTCTGCCGCTTGCATGGAGAACCGCCAATGGATACTGTTACCCTTTTGCAACCCAGTTCCTGTCACATACCTGGGCTCACTCAAAGCTAGGAACAGGGCAGCAAACAATGAGTCTGTCCCCCTTAAGGCCAGCTGAGGCACCAGTAGCTGATCTAAGTGAACCCCCAAGTCCAGATAGCTGCCGTCCACATCATGCAGGACTATTTGCTTCTCTGCTGCCTTCACTACCTCTACTGGCCTGGTATGCTTGTGACTCTTTGGAATTACCACTTGCACCTTCTTCAAGACTCTTCTTGTGACTCTTCTAGAGGGACTGTTCACCATAGCTGTCACCTTGATACGCCAGCCATTTTTAAACCTGTTGTCTAATCCAGTGGAGGGAAATGCAGCAGATCCTGAATGGATTAGACGTAAAGTTGACCATCTAGGGATTAAGCAATGGAACAATTGTGTGATTGCGCTATTGCATCCTGATTCTACTAGTGATAAAGGCGTTTAAAATGCGCCTAAAACAGGTGTTCAATTTGCCTTTTGATTACGCACAAGGCACGGGCTTCACTTCTGGGATTGTAAATAGAACAACTAAGTTATTTATATCTATCTCCTTAAGAAAAGCTGTGAGGAAGCAGTTGTTCTCTTGCGCGGGACTTTTAGCTTTGCCACTCCACTCTCCTCTATTTGGGAAGTCCTTCTTTCTGTGCCTTCCTGCCTCTGGTGGCAATACCCCCACTTCACACTATATAAGTGTGATACTATCTAAATAGATACCAGTTTTCGTCTATACACCTTATTATTCTTCTGTCCTTCATAGGCTGTCACCATACCATCAGCAGGTATAGTATTTAGAATTAGGTCACTAACTAACTATTAGTAGAAACTAGCAACCCTTTGCTTTAACTTTTATGACAGCTACATAGAGTACACCAGAGCACAAACTGGCACACATCAGGCTACCCTATCCTTAAAGCCTTTGAGAACATAGCCATAAACATTGTCCATGAAAGACGCAAAGGACAATTAATTGATAAAGTAGAGTTTACCATGCCCCTATTCTTTAGCTCAGTGTACATCTTGGTAAATTTAAAACTGTTCTTGATTCCTGTTAGGCATCTTAGTTTACAGAGATACTACAAGTCTTTTCCACAAAACATTGATCTGTTAACCATGTGGTGGTAAGATTGAGCTTAGGCCTTGATTTCAAAAATAGACTTGACTGTGGCTGGTACATTCTTCAGCCCAAGATGCCAATTAGAATAATTTCTTGCTGGATTGCCCAGATCCCCTCTTTATCCAGGATGGTCAGCTTTAGCTTGGGCTCCTCTTTAAGGAGAGCTCTGCTGGTATCTAGGCAATTGCTATACAGCCAATGTGCTGATTTCACCTGATAAGGAGCATCTTTTGGGGAAGCTTCAAATACAGAATTAGGAGAGAAGAGAAGTATCTTTTATTGGATAATATTTTAGACTTATATAGATTGAGCTGTGGTGGAGATTTAGCTGGATCAAACATAGGGGTTGGTCATGTGCAGAATGGGTTTGAGCCACTGGATACTTGGATTGTCATGTGATATTGCTTGGTTACCATTCTTGGTATGTCAAACGGTATATTGGAAGGGCACCAAATTGGGCAATGGCTAGATTTTAAGCAGGTTGGCGGTAGCCAGAATGGGCAACCTCCAGAATTAACTCATACAGAATGGAACATCCTCCATGTCAACAATTCTCAAAAATATTTTTCTTATTTTCAATATTAAAGATTATTTTTTTCTTGATTAAATAATTGACACCAATAATAGAAGCAATGTTTGATTTTTATTTTGAGCTTTTAATTGAAATTATAAAAGATAAAGCAAAAACAAATTTTAAATTGTTGACATGGAGGATGTTTCATTCTGTATGAGTTAATTCTGGAGGTTGCCGCCAGAATGCCTGTACATCCAGACCCTTGACACCCCCCCCTTAAGGGGTTAATTTGGTGCATCAGGAGGAGGTTTTGTTTTCACGGCTGCCGCCTGATGCTCCTGGAGCTGTTTACTAGTTGGAACCAGTCTGGTCTAGTGTTCTCCTTTACTAAGGTGGAGACAGGTTCTGTGGTATTTCTTGATAATTGGGGGTTTGGAACCTTAGAATTTTACTAGATAGATGTTGTGATCTGGTCTGTACTTGATTATTCTTCCTGGTCCCCTGTGTACTCAGTCTAGTTTCTTTCTGTTGCCAGCTAGAACCCAGAAAGGGGTGTTGATGGGAAGTGGTTCCTCTGTGGAGGTTACCTTTTGTGTTTTGAGCCTCTTTATTTCTGCTATTTTAGCTTTGAGGTGATTGTGTTGTAGATTTGGTACTTGTTCTACTGTGGGGGTTTCCCTGGGAGATCTTTATGTATGGCTGCTTGTTGCAGGTACTTATTTCTGGTTTGTACTTGTAGGTTAGCTCAATCAGTGAATAGCCTGTTCCTTGATTGGTGCAGACTTGGTATACTAGTAATGCATGTTTCATTTATAGTGGCCATGTGTCTTTGGCCTTGCCATCCATTATTTTTTCTAGGGTCCTGATAAGGCTGCCGTTGAGGCGTTCCACTCTGCTGTTGGCCTGTGGCCTGTGGCCTGTATGGAGAGCTTGTGGAATGTTTAATGTTTTTAGATTTTAAGTAGTTGTTTACTACATGACCTGATAGTCTGGCTGATCCATTGGTTATGATGTAGTCTGGAGTGCCATAGTTGGCTATGATTACTTTGTTAATGAATCATTTTATGGTTTCTGCTTTGTAGTCCTTTGGTGCCCAGCAGATGGACCAGTGTATGGCAAAGTTGATGGCTACAATTAAGAAGCATTGGTTTTTTGTTTCTGGGAAGGGGCCCACTACGTCTAATCCCCAAACCTTGAATGGTTCAGGGTCCGGTACTGGGTTGACCGTTGGCTGGGGGGCCTTTGTGCTGGTGTATTTCTTGCACACTGCACTTTTTCAGAACATCAATTATATCTTGTTTGAGATTGGCCCATCATACTATCTCTTTTAGCGTGAGGTATAGGTTGTTAGCCTTTGTATGTCCTAGTAGGCGGTGATGTCTTAATATGGTGTCAACTCTCTGTGCAAGTGGGATGTATGGGACATGTTTGTCATTAATAATTTGGTATACAGTGTCATTTGACACACAGAAATACTTTTTGTTCCTTACTAATGTATTGTGGGTCAGTTGATGTGTTGAGGGGTCTTTTCCTTTGATTTTATACTCAGTGCTGTACAGGTTAGGCCATTCAGGGTCCTGGTGGTCAGGGTGATCCTCTCTAGACTGTATAGTCTAGGGAAAGCATCAGCTGTGACCAGCTCTGCCCCTTTTTGTATTGGATGTCCAAATTAAGCTGTTCCAGCAGGGACATCCATTTGGCTTGTCTCTGTGCGCGTGTGTTCTGAGTTTTGAAATAGATTAAGGATTTATGGTCAGTTAGTACTTGGACGTTTAAATATCCTTCTAGGTAACATCTCCATCTCTTGCATGTGTAATATATTGCTAGCAATTTCTTATTGTGTATTTGGCATCTCTGCTCAGTGTTGGTCAGTTTTCTTCTTTCATAACATACTGGCAGGAAGTCTTGCTGCCCTGGCTGGCAGATGTGCAGGACTGCGCCAATGGCGGTGTCACTGGCATCTGACTCAAGCTAGTAAACCTGTTGTTATTAGAGAATTGCAAGATTGGTGCTTCAATCAAAACTTGTTTTAATAATTGGAAATTCTTGTTGCATTTTGGTGTCCAGATAAATTTATTTTTGACATTACCCTTGGTTAAGTCATTGATTGGTTTGGTTAGTTTTCCACAGTCTTTGATGTATTTCTTTAGGCAAGCTACCATTCTGAGAAATCATCTAACTTATTTAACAGAGGTGGGGCGTTGCATGTTATTTATGGCTTTTATTTTGTCTGGATCTGCTTTGATGCCACCTTCAGAGACAATGTGGCCCAAGAAAAGGAGTTCCTTTTCCATAAATTGGACTTACTTGGTTTTGCATAAAGTTTGTGCTTTGCAAGCCAATTTAGTGTCTCAAGAATATGCGTGAGGTGGTTTTCTTTTGTTTTTGAGAATATGATGATATTTTCAAGGTAGCATAATGTATTTGAGAGACCATTTTGTGCTTGGTTTATCATAGTGACAAACGTTACGGGAGTGTTGGTCATCCCAAAGTTCATTACCCTACACTCAAAGGATCCAAATTGCATACAGAACACAGTATTTGGTATGTACTTTTCCTTTACTTCAACTTGGCTGTAACCTGAGGTGAGGGTAATTTTGGAGAAAAATTTGGCTCCTGAGAGTCTTACAAACAGATCCTCTATAAGTAGGAGAGGGTATTTATTCCTTACTGTGCTTGCACTCAGTGCTCTGTAGTCAGTTACTAGACGCAGAGTGCCTTCCTTCTTCTTTACAAAGAACACTGCTGCCCCCCATGGGGATTCAGACAGGCAAATAAATCCTTTTGCTAGATTGTCCTCAATGTGTGTTTTGAGGGTTTGGGTCTCCATGGGAGAGAGTCTGTAGAGGAATGCAGGTTTAGGCATGGCTTTACATAGGTTGATGCCATGTTTGACCTCGTGTTCAGGAGGTAACTTAGTGAGTTCTTCTTTGAATACATGTGTGTATTCATTTAGGAGTGCCACAGGTTCTGGGCATTGGATCTTGGTTGTTTGTATGTTATTAAATTCAGTGTACCTCATTATATGGAGGGTATTATCTTTGGTTAGATGTTCTGAGTCATCTTGGTTTATGACCTAGACAAATACGGTGTCTCTTAGAATGAAGTTGTTGGGTTCTTTGAGGATGTTAAAATTGGCTCTGTTGTGTTTGATGGTCATGGTTTTTGTTTTCCAACATATGCTGGGTTTCACTCGGGTGAACCAGTCCATGCCTGCTACAATGTCATAGTTTATGTTGCTCATGAAAAGTCCTTTGATGGACGTTAGTATGCCTTGGAGGTCAATTCTAAAGGACTTGTTTTGCCTTTTAGTAGAACCTTTGATTTTTCTGCCATTCTGGTGTATTTGAAGTTGGATTTGACAACTGGTATTTTGTACTTGGTTACAAAAGGTCTGCTGACTGTTGTGAATACCGCTATTCACCATGTTTTGATTTTGCCTTCAGTGGGCTATTTTGAGGACAAATTGATTGCTTTTGTTTTTGCCTCTCAAAATGAGATGATGACTGAATCAGGAAATACAATTGTTTGGTTTCTTAATCCTGCGCAACTCACTTGCCCCACTAGTGCTGGTGGCAAGTGATCCTAATGTCCATGTACTGTTTTGTGGTAAAGCTACACAGTATATATTTCAATCTTTATACCCAATAAAATTTAAGTTTTATTCACATTTTTGTCTTTGTATCTTCAAGTACTTCAGCGCCTCTCTCCAGCCACAACTAGTAGAGATTATTCTTCCAGGGCCGCAAGGTAAACTCATTTGCCTTCCCTGTCTTCTAACCAAGACTTAGTATGAATCCAATCCTAAGGTTAGGATTTCCCGTTGTGTGTATGTGCCTCACCTCAAAACACAACAAAAATGGTGCTCACTACAGGGGCTGTAAGCCCCATGGTTATCCCTTTTGCATCCGCGTTTTCAGGTCCTTTGCCTGCGCCTATACAAGAGTCAACTTCACCTGAAATAACCAGTCCTCCTATTGAGGAAGATATTGCCAACCAGCTTATTACCCCCACTATAATGAACCTCAGGAATGGTCCCTGCCTAGTTGCTTACCCCATGGGTACCCCTGACTTGGACCAAGTCATGTCAGTAGCCCTTGGGATAGCCTGTGAAGGAGCCATCCCTTGCCTTCAGTTGCAGTTCATTTGGGCTGAATACTACAAATTAATTGTGGCTCCTCAATTTCCACAACATCTCCTCTCAGTGGCTAGCTCCGCTGAGCACTTACTATTGTCCTTTGTGCAGCCTGCCTTGGCCCACCATCAAATGGTGTTGGGGCTCCACGTCCAAGAAATCTCATCTCTACAAGCAGCAATTACTCATCACTGGGACCAGTTTGCTGACTATCAACAGTGGATTCATTCCCTGTTTTCATTGGTATCTGACAATCAACGCGACTCTGTCACCTCCCAGACCCATTTGGTTAATTCTATTGAACAAATGAGCCAGTCTATCCCCAAATATGTGAGAGAACGTCTACACAAGTTTCACCAGCTAGAACAACCCTGGCAAGCTCAGGTGGATTCCACCTTAAACGCTTATCTCACTGACTTTGAGCAACTTGTGCAATAGCTCAATGCCTTGAGTACATATTCCTTTGAGCAGCTACAGAAGGTAGCAAACTTTGCTGCTAGTGGTCTTAATAAACTCAGTTCCGCCTTTGAGCAAGAGAGAGCTGCCACTGCTGCTACCATAGCCAAAATCCAGAGTCAAGGAAATGAGCTATCTACGCCCAAACCAGATGTTCCGCCCTCCCCCTTCTAATGACTTGATGGATAGGGAGCAGAGAATATGGGATGCCATTTGAGAACTATGTACAACTACTTGCAGTCAGGGACTTCCTGCTGAGGCGCCTCAACCTGACCCCTTTTTTTTGAACTGACTACCCAAGTTGCAGAGCTACAGCAAGAACTTGCCGCCCTACATGAAATGATGGCAACTGCTGCTAGTCCAGTTGGAGTTGTCAATTAAGATGGTTGCTGCCTTGGTTTATCTGGAGTACCTTGAATCCAATGTGCTAGGGAACTAATTGCCCTAGCTAACAAGGTGGATCAATTGAAGCAGGACCACACTGAGCTGGATAGAGACGTACAAGAGATGAATGATATATTTGCCCCTTGCCTCTCAGTGGGGCTATCCCTTACTTCTTGACTGGCTGAACTCTCCACAATAGTGACCACCCAAGGTCAACACTTGGATACTACTGCACAACAGTCCGCTCAAGCTTTTGATATGAGTGCCCGCGCTGTTGAGACCCTGACTACCCTTGAGGAGAGTGTTTGGCAGCTATGGGCTAGACAGCCCCCCTCCAAATCTGAAGCTGAGTTTTCCCCACATATAAATGTACTTGATAGCAACAATGGTGGCCCAACTCCTGAAGCACACTTCAAGCCTACCTTTAAGCAAGTCTTTGATCTTAAAAACTCAACTATTGTAGCTTTCCTAACTATCTACAAAACTGCCATTAGAAGGGCCTCAGATGAAAGCAAGAAGGACCATATTCTGACCTGTCTACACCTGACCTTCCAAGATGTAGCTGTGCCAGAACTACCCTCTATTGAGACGTGGGAAGATATAAAGCAGCTTCTGATTGATGAGTTTGGTGGTGACTTAGCCTGGAAGTAAAGAAGGATGCCTTCATGCATATTGCTTTCAAGCCTAAAGAGACACTAGCTGATTTGCAGACAGATTCTACATGGAAGGACAACAGCTGATCAAAAGCAGACAGTTGACAGCCCATGAAGCCTACACGGCTTGCGCTTAAGCCCTCAAGATTAACCAACTTCTGTGTCTTCTTTTAAAGCCCATATGGCTATGCTTTCTTCCATGAAGAGCATAAAGACGTTGTTGCAGGATATGCACCTTACCCACTCTGGCGCAGCTGTTAGGGAAGGTCAAGCTGCTTCTAACTCTGGTTCATCTTCCTGTGGTCCTTGCATTCTTACTATGAACTCGCAAAATACACCTCAACGCCAAGATTGCCACAACTGTGGTCAGATAGGTCATCATTCTTGAGTCTGCACCAACCCGCGGGTTGAAGGAGCTGATCCCAAGGAGCAGGCGGGAAAAGAACAGTCAACAGAGGCAGAGACGCTCTCACTTGAAAATTCTTCCCAGTCTCTTTCAATCCCTCCCTCTATGGCTGACTCTGAGCCTGATGATAATAAGGCTCCTCCTATCCTCCTCTTGCTTCACAATATCTCTGACGGCTCTGACCTGGATGACTCTGATACTGACAACGCTGATGCATATGGGTACTCTGTTCTGGCTATTTATAAAACCATTACAGTCCCCTATAAGTTATGTTCAGGAAAGACTACAACTACTGCTAAACCTTTGCCTGAAGCCAAAGAAATTGTCTCTTGCCCCTACCTCACTCAGGCTAAGAGGTCCTCTGTGCTAGTAGAGTTGTCAGAAGAAGCTGCTGAGGTTGCTGATGCTGTCTTCAAGAATGTATCTGTTTTGCTCCCCCTCCAGACTGTTTATAAAGAGTTCCTGGGATTAAGATGTATGATTGAGAAGTGGGATAAGGAACTAGCAGAGGCTCAAGATATTCTGGCTATTCTCTCCCCCCCCTTTGGTTGCACTACCACTTGAGTAGAGATATCCATTCAAAAAGTGAAGATCAAGGACGTTCTAGACACTGGCTTGCCAGTCAACGTTGTCTCTTCCAAGCTTGTGAAGAAACTCAAACTTGCCCCTGACCTTAATTGTCACCAGCCCTATGGCACGTCTGGACTGTCTATGACCCAAGCCATAGGGGCATACTCTGCTCTACCCATGTGGTTTGGTAAACTTCTTCTAGCTGCACCAGCAGTTGTCTTGGAAAATGAGAGCTACAATCTCCTAGTTGGAACCCAGTTCCTTAGGGAATATAATGGGATAATTAACTTGAAAGATGGCTACCTATCTATCCCAGGCTATGAAGTCCTCTTGATCTTTGAAGAGCCAGTTAAAATTTCCTGGAAAATGCCTCAAGAATTGTGCCTTGGAATATCCCACTGGGGTTTTCAACCTCAAGTATTGCACCCACTCTTCAAACATGAAGTGTCCACCCATGGCTTGTCCTGAGTCTGTAGGGATCCTTCTCCTAGCCACGTTTGCTGTCACCATTTCCCTTGGATCCCAGGCTATCTTAGACACCCATATATCCTATGAACTACCTGAACACACCTTCTTGGAGTTGTACTCTCCCCCCTCCTTAGGACACAATGAACCCTACCTCTGTCCTGGAATCCTAGATGTCTCTCATAAAGACCCTGTTTAGTTGTTGATAGCCAACCTGACTGCAATCCCCATGACCGTATCTAGGGGGCAGGTTGTTGGGTATGGCAAGTTGTTGAGCGCTCCTGACGTCCTGTCTCTTCATTCCTTTGGCACGTTTCAAGATTCTAACCTACCAGAGGATGAGCTGTAAGTCCTATATTTGTTCACTGCACAAGACTTCCCTCAACTGTCCCCAGTTCAACAGAAAGAGGTGCTAGATTTACTAGACCAATTTTCTGATATCTTTGCTAAGGACTTTACCAATTATGGGTTAGCCAAAGGCGTTATTCATCAGATTGACACTGACAATGCCCCCTTCTGTGCTAAACCATATTGCTGCAGTCATGTAGAAGACGCCCAAGTATCTAAAGAGCTCAAACAAGTGTTAGAAGCAGGGCTGCTGGCACCCTCCCAAAGTCCTTGGGCATCTCCGCTACTCATCTTAAAGAAGCAAGATGGGGGTCATCTATTGTGATGGACTATTGCCAATTAAACTCTTTGACCAAGAAGGACTTGTACCCCTTGCCACGTATTGATGATGCTCTTCAACGTCTTGGAGGCTCTAAGTTCTTCTCTGCCATGGATCTGTTGTCTGGATATTAGCAAGTTGACCTATTGCCCAAGGATCTTCAGAAAGCCGCGCTTATTACTTCTGAAGGGCTTTTTGAGCCTACTTGCATGCCACAGGGACTTTGCAACGCCCTGGCTACCTTCCAAAGGGCCATGAACTCCATCCTTTGTGACTTGAAGTTGTTGTACGTCCTAGTGTACTTGGATGATATAACAGTTTTCAGTGCTACCTTCACCAATCACCTGGCTCATCTCAAAGAGGTGTTCATAATGATTTGAGAAGCTGGCCTCAAACTGAAACCTTCCAAGTGCGCCTTCTTCAAAGAATGTCTTGAATTCTTGGGCCATAAGGTAACCCAGACAGGGATTTGCCCAATGACTAAGAAGGTTGAAGCCATCAACAAAATGCTTCTGCCAAAAACTTACAAGAAGTAAAAATCTTCCTGGGGATGATGGGCTACTACAGACAGTTTATCCCTGACTTTGCTGATACTAGTGAACCTTTAGTTCAGCTATTACGTAATGTTCCTTTTGAATGGACTTCCAGTCAACAGCAGGCCTTTGAGACCCTTAAGCAAAAACTCAAAGAGGTGCCAATCCTTGTGTATCCCGACTATGATAAGAATTTCATCCTATACACTGATGCTAGCAATCTTGCTATTGGAGCTTTTCTGGCACAACTGGATGACAAGGGTGTAGATCATCCTGTGGCTTACACTTCCCGCGTGCTAAACAAGCATGAGAAGAACTATAGTGTCACAGAGAAAGAGTGCCTTGCTGTGTTGCATGCAGTCAAGCAGTTTTGACACTACATCTACAGCACCCACTTCACAGTTGTCACTGACCACACTTCTCTCAAATGGTTACAGCAGCTTAAGGAACCTGAAGGGCGCCTAGCTATATGGGCTCTATATCTGCAAGGATACAACTTCACGGTGCTCCATTGCCCTGGGATTCAACATCAGAACGCTGATGGGCTCTAAAGAATGCCCATTATTGCTTTATATCCTGCAGAGGCTGACCAGTTGTACAAACTAATTGGATACTCTTCTTCTTGGGAAAGTGAGACAGAAGAAGTACAACTGGCCTTGTCCAAGCTATCCAAAGATACCCTCATACACGACAATCAGCTCTTCAAGAAAGTATGAGACCAGTATCTGCCTTATTTACAACCCAGTCTTTGCCTCTCAATAGTGTCACAGGCTCATAAAGAGACTGGGCATGAAGACATTGCCAAGACTTTTGACTGGCTTCAGAAGAACTACTTCTGGGAGAACCTTTGCTTGCTGATCCCAGACGTCATTGCTAGCTACCACAATTGCCAGCTACAAAGGCCTTGAGCTGCTTCTCACAAGTTCAAATTAGTCCCCCACAACATGCCTTTCACACTGTCAGCATTGACGCGGTAGATCCTCTCCCCTGCTTGCATTCTGGGTGTTGCTTTATTCTGATTGCTGTTGATCACTTCATCAAGTGGGTCAAAGCTTGCCCAACAAAAGACATCACAGCTAAAACACCTGCTTCCTTCCTGTTACAAGATGTTTTCTACCGCCATGGTTGTCCTCAAGTGTTACTCTCCAATAATGAGACTTACTTTAATGCCAAGCTGGTAAATTCTCTGTTGTCAAAGCTTTGGGATCACACCTGTCCTTCTCTGCTCCCTACAATTCTTCTACCAATGGGGTGATCAAGTGTGCTAATTTGACTCTGGTCTCCATCATGAGAATGCTCACCTACTTAGACGCTGCCAAATGGGATCTATACCTACCTGCTGCTCTCTTTGTATATTGCCTTAGCAAACATTGTGTCACTGGGTACTCCCCCTTTGCTATGCTGTATGGGCAAGAGGCTACTACCCCATCGCTTTTGGGGCCCCCTGCTTACCTCTGATAAGGCCATGAATCTTGACAACCACATCAAGGATCTAGTCAACTGCATAATTGATATACAGGCCACTGCCTACACTTCTGCATATAAGACAAAGATGTTTGAGCTCTCTTCTAATAATGCTGGACACTTCCCCTACCTGAATTCAATGTTGGTGACCATGTACTTTACTATCAACACAGAGTAGGTGGTCGCGCACATAAGTTGGACTCTCCGTGGATTGGCCCTTTAGAAGTGACCTTTAAGCAAGTGTCTAAATATACTGTAAAGCTCCTGTCCAGTGGCTGTCCTTTTGCTCAAATGCACGCAGAGTTCCTTTGTAAATACCACCCCCCTAAGGCCAATATAGGGGAGGGCAATGTTGTAAATACTGCTATTCACCATGTTTTGATTTTGCCTTTGGTGAGCCATTTTGAGGGGAATCTCTTGCTTTTGCTTTTGCTACTCAAAATGAGTTGATGACCAATTCAGGAAATACAAATGTTTGGTTTCTTGATCCTGCGCAAATCACTTGCCTCACTAGTGCTGGTGGCAAGTGATCCTACCGTCCATGTACTGTTTTGTGGTAAAGCTACCCAGTATATATTTTCAATCTTTATACCCAATAAAATTTAAGTTTTATTCACATTTTTGTCTTTGTATCTTCAAGTACTTCAGCGCCTCTCTCCAGCCACAACTAGTAGAGATTATTCTTCCAGGGCCGCAAGGTAAACACATTTGCCTTCCCTATCATCTAACCAAGACTTAGTACAAATCCAATCCTAAGGTTAGGATTTCCCGTTGTGTGTCTGTGTTGCACCTCAGAACATGACACTGATCATAGTATGTTGTGCACCAGAGTTGAATAAAATTTTATGTGTACATGATTGGCAAGTGCATGGGTAGACAAGAAGTTGTGAGCAATCTTTAATTTTTACGTTCATAAAATGGAGGATTGCAGGACACATGGGATGCAAGCAGCAAAGTTTGTGCCTTGGTACAGTTTCTTGCCAAGTTGGGGGGAGACAGGGGCACTTAAGCCTTTCACCCTCCTCTTTTCCCTGGTTCTCTGTTTTGAGACCTTTGAGATCAGATAATGTGGGGTCTGATTCATAGCGGGTTGCTATTTCAGCATTGTTTACTTTGGTGGTGCCCTCTTTTTTGGGACAGGTGCGGTTTGCGCTTTGGCTCCAATTGCCATTGTTGCAATTGGAGTTGATGTTGCTATGATTGGTGTTTTGGTGTAAGCTGTGATAGTGGTCTTCTTAGAAAGATCACTGAGCTGTATTGCAATATCTTGGAGGGATTTGGTGACGCGGAAATTGTGGGTGATGTCTGCTTTGAACTCTTCCCAGTTGTCAAGCTGGTTGTCAGTTTGTGAGCCAACCCAGGTGGCAAACCAGTTAGCTGCAGCCTCATATAGGCGCTTGCTGGCTTTCTGAACCCATATCTCATGGGAGATGCGGCTGGCGCAGAGTTTAGCGGCTGAGTGGTCTAGCCAGTTGATGATGTTTTTCTTGTTTTTACCAAAGAACTTGTCAATACCAATGTATTTGGTGCTGGTAACTTCACCTGTGATAGGTGGTTGTGTGTTTGTTTGTGGTTAAAGAGAGCAACTGTATTGAATTATATTGGTGCGTGCTTTGGGCATGACCAGACCTTTAAATTTGGTGCATCCACTAGATATATCTTTGTCAATGCTGTGGGCGTGGAAGTATGTTTTCCAGGTCTCCTGGGATGTGGCCTGGTTGAGTACGCAAGCAAAGGTGGGCATGTTTTGGTTAGGCATTTTCTCTTTCATGAGCATGATCAAAAACCGTAGCTGCTATTAGTGATAAGGAGCGCCTTTTGGGGAAGCTTCAAATATAGAATTAGGAGAGAAGAGAAGTATCTTTTATTTTATAAAATTTTAGACTTATATAGATTGGGCTGTGACAGAGATTTAGTTGGATTGAACATAGGGGTTAGTCATGTGCGGGATGGGTTCAAGCCACTAGATACTTGGATTGTCATGTGATATTGCTTGGTTATCATTCTCAGTATGTCAAACATTATATTGGAAGGGCATCAAATTGGGCAGAGGCTGGATGTTAAGCAGGTTGATGGTAGCCAGAATGTCTGTACATCCAGACCCTTGACATACCAATACACCCAAGGTTGCTGTGGCCTTCTGGTAGCCCTGTGTTGTGATGATAAGCTTGATAAAGGTTTAACAGATTGAATCTGGGATCACCTCATGCTTGGGTTTTTTTGGTGATAGGCAGCCACTAATTGGGTTCTACCAAGTCACAGAGCATAGGCACTTGGCTGTAAAAAGTAGTAAACTTTTTGGGCACCTGCTGCTTCTTCACAGTTTGATAGCACTGTGGCTCTTCATTGTTGTCTTGCCCTTTTCCACTACCCACCTAAGGCTTGTGAGTGGTATTCAGAACCACTTGACAGTTTTTATAAGACTAATGAAAACATCATCTTGGAAGTATACAGGGTTGCATACAAAAGACACCCTCTCAGTGGTGATGTTGGTTACTGTTCTGGTGATGGTGACCTTGGAGTTTTTCCTAGACAGCTTTGGGGTGCTGGGGTTAATAGTAGCTGCTCTCTCAGCCTAGGTGCCATGAATTTTTTCTTGTGTTGATGTGGCTTGGGTTTCACCAGACAATTTATAAAACTCCCACCATCTGCCTTCTGGACTACAGCTGCTCTGTTCTTTGACCCATGAGGGTGTCCATGCCTGTGGAGTACTTTTTTGGCTCTGCTGTTGCAATGCATCCATTTTGGTGTAAGAGATAGAATAAAGTTAAACCAGTTCAACTATATCATTTGTAATGTAAGTTTTATCTGTTTGTATTTAGTAATCCCAAGGCTTGTTGCCCCTACCATTAATTTCACTGCAAGCTATAAAGCTTTATAGGGATCATTTTTCCCTCTTGATGCACACTTTTAGCTGTATGTGTTGATATATTTGATTTTTTTGATAATTTTAATCCCAAAACAGATACTCAGAATATATTTCTCAGTTTTCTGTTCTAGGTTGTATATCTTAATTAGGATGAACTGGTGAAAGCATTATAGTTTTATTGATATCTGATATTTTAGTTGTCGGTTTCAGTTGCTACTGGGGTTTGCTGTTAGATCAGGGTCTTCATTTTAGTGAAGAGTTCATTTCTTTCTTAAAAATCATAGTTAACATAGCAGCTTTGTTCTATTACTGAAACTCAACTTTCCTGGTGCTTGGTATGTTTGCTGTTGAATCATTGTTGATTTGTTCTCAGTTTCCATAGATTGTTGTGTCTGGATATTTTTGCCAAACAGCGCACATTTTCTGTGGAATCAGCTTGTATTTCTATCAAGAGTTGCAATTTGTTGTGTGGCTGAACGGATGGGTTCCAAACTGAACAAAATTGGCTTATCTCAACAGGTTTGAAGACTGTTGTACAATAAGGCTCTATTTATGGTGCTATATTAAGAGTCTTAGATGAGATCCATCATGGGGTGACTTTATGAGCATTCCCTGTGTACTTGGAGACATAGTGGTTATTAGATTGGCCAACTAACTTGGCATGGATACTAGCTTAAGATTTTTGATTTGATTTGATTTCTTAAGAACCAGTTGTTGATCTAAGATTTTGAAGTTTACTCATGTGCAACTAGCTATCCTGGATTAAAAAACCAGACATATATGTAATTTATATATGATATAAAGGTCAATAAGTTTTTTATAAAGCTCTTCATACCCCAAATATTTTTATGGCTAAAGCAGAATTCTTGGGATAATCATTGCCACATCTAGAAATAAAATGTATCTAGGATCAATAGATTTAAATCAAACAATTCCATGTAAACTGCATTTTTATGTTCTATTCCAAATATATCTTCCATGGCAGATGCTAAGAAAAATTCACTATTTTAAGTTTTATATATTTCCCAAATGGTAAAACGTGTTGTTGTGATTATACTTGAGAGAAGTTTAAGGTACATGATAAAGGGGAAATCAAAGAAGAGAAGTATATCTTTAGTTGATATATAGGAGTGGTATATAGTATCATGATAAGCCACATAATGCCCCTGTATATTGTGGGAGTCATGAGGCATTTGAAGATATATTTTTAAAGGGAACAAAAGGAAGATCCATGTGGAACTCAAATATTTGATCCTAGTATAATATCTGGATTGAATATTGGTGCCACCTTTACTCAGTGGCCGAGTCACTTCAGGAAATGATTTCTAAGAGGGAGTAATTGAAGATGTTGCGACAATTGAAAGCAACTTAAATCCCTTATTTGAAAATTTGGCCATGAAAAATCAAACTGGTACTGTAATAGTACTTTGCAAATATCATATATGCAGTCTAAGGACAACAGGTATAGTCAATCTATTAGTAATATGAACGCCAGTCAGGCGGAACCCATGGCAACAGCAACTAAAGAAACTAAACTAGAATCAAAACACGTTTCAGAATAAATAATTATTTTATTATCATGTACAGCTCACTGATAAGCGTTATCTTCTATCAGCTATTGGAGCTGAATGTGAGATTGCCACAAGGTACTGTAACAACCCTTGTTGATCCTTGATAAATTAGGTGTACAAAATTCGATTTTTTGTCTTTGCCTTAATTACTATATTAACGATAAAATAATATTTGAGATTATAATTAAATCCAATAAAAATATCCTGAAAATATTTTATTTTTTATTTTAACCTCTTTCACCAGTAATAATTTAAACTGATCGGCGTGGATTCGAACCTTCTCGTATCTCCAGAGTACACATGATTCTCTGTTTTGAACCAGTCCCGTGGAGTGGGTTGTGCTATGGGATTCAAACCTTCGGCTGGGTACAATTTACGCTTGGATTCTTTACCACGCGAAGGAAGGGCTCATCTGCGCATTTTCCCAGCATTAAACCAATTCCCACATAATTGTGTAATCTAAAAGCACACTTGGCACTAATCATGTGCTTTCGCAGATCTATCGTCATTTACAAACAACGGAATATATGGTATCAAGTCTAGATAAGATTGCGTTAAAATTTCCTACATACATTATCACGTGAGCTGATGAGTAGTCTTATAAAGCAAGGTAGTTGTTAGACTAAACAGTATGATCTTCACCTACCTTGCTATTGTCGTGGCTCTTGGCTCGGCTGCATATCTACCATATCCTACACATCAGCAGACAGCCGACCATCTCCCGTTCGATGCCCCGCAAGATAAGTTGGTGAGCGATCTCTACGATCCTCACTACGAAGTTTATGGCAGCCATCTCCCAGATTATATTAACGATCAAGACCTAAATGAGAACCTTGCTGATAATGATTATGAGAGCGACGACGACGTCGGCAATGAAGATCGCTATCCATACAGTCCTCAAGCTCATGATTAAAGAAAGACTACAAACTTCAATTCATTAAAGTAGTCAAGTTTTCTAAATTAGTTGCTTATTCAAATTCAACAATACCCCCAAATTGATTTTGTCTAATGTTTAGGGCCTACTTAATGACTAGTTAAACAGGTCTTCCTTGCTAAAGTAATTAATAAAGAAACTTTATCAAAATACTTTGGTTGGTAAGCTATATTTCACTCAAAAATAAAGCTTCAGCATTGAGGCACCCCTGCTTTAAAAAATTGCTTACATTAGTTATTTCTCCAGGCAACAGTGGCAAAATTGATTGTAGGGATGTAAAAGTGAGAATCTAAAAGTGGCCATGTCGACACTTTTAAAATTTTCAAAATTAAATTAAAACAGTTAATCTGAAATTAAAATTCATTATGGTCATATAAAATACTTTTTATTCATTCTCTCAACTAAAAAAGTCAAGAAAAAGTAATTAATTTATTATAAAAAGCAATTTTGAAAATTTAAAAAAAGTCGACATGGCCACTTTTAGATTCTCACTTTTACATCCATACAATCAATTTTGCCACTGTTGCCATTTCTCTATATAAGTACTTATTTGATAGATTCAAATATGATATCAATCTGCTATATACATTTATACATGCTCCAAATCTATCCAATTGTATTGACAAGCCCAATTCCTCAAGGGTCAACCCAGGACTTGACTCCAGCCGTTGCCCAATTAGAGCAGCCACCAATATTGACCCCTTAACAGTGGTACATTGTCACCACCAGTATTGCTCCACTGATACTGCCCTAGTAGGATCACCACTTTTCCACATACATAGAACAGAGATAAAATATTTTCATGACTACCTTCCGCTGTCCTACCACAAGGTAAAACCCCTTTTCTCGTTTTCAATAAATATATTTTCCAACTTCTTCAGCTCCCTTTATCTGTAACTGTTACACAAGGCACAGGTAGGGTTTCCCAATCCTACCAATCTAAAGATAAAATTATTTTTCTTCATCTACACATAAGGTTACAACACCAAATCTTTATGGACACTATCTGAAAAGGATGGTGCTGTGTTCTGAGGCGCGGCACAGACCCACAATGGGGAATCCTAACCTTAGGATTGGATTCATAATAAGTCTTGGTTAGATGGCAGGGAAGGCTATGTGATTACCTTGCAACCCTGAATGAATAATCTCTACTAGTTGTGGCTGGAGAGAGGCGCTGAATTACTTGAAGATACAAAGACAAAAATGTGAATAAAACTTAATCTTTTTTTGGTGAAAGTGAAATGGCATATATACTATGTAGCTTTACCACAAAACAGTACATGGACAGTAGGATCACTTGCCACCAGCATGAGTGGGGCAAGTGAGTTGCACAGGATCAGGAAACTGAACAATTGGATTTCCCAATTCAGGGCCAGACCCATTTCAAAGGGCAAAAGCAAAAGAGAGAGATTTATCCTCAAAATAATTCATCAAAGGTAAAATTGAAACATGGTGAATGGCGGCATTCACAACATTGCCCCCCTCTAGATTGGCCTTAGGGGGTGATACTTGCAGAGAAACTTGGCATGCACTTGGGCAAACAGTTGAACACTAGAGAGGAGTTTCACAGTGTACTCAGACCCTTACTTGAAGGTCACTTATAGAGGTCTACCCCACAATGTATCTAACTTGTGAGCGCGTCCTCCTACTCTATGCTCATAGTAGAGAACATGGTCCCCAATATTGAACTCAGGCAAGGGAGAGCGGCCAGCATTGTCAGGAGAGATATAGCATCTTGGTCTTGTATGCAGAGGTGTATGTAGTAGCTTGTATATCAATGATGCAATTAACTAGGTCTTTGATTGTCATCTGGGTTTACAGCCTCATCAGAGGAGAGAAGGAAAGTCCCTAGGAGCAACAGAGTGGTGGTCTCACGCCCATATAGCATAGCAAAAGGAGAGTACCCAGTGATATGATGTTTGCTAAGGCAATACACAAAGAGAGCAGCAGGTAAGTATAGATCCCAGTTTACAGCGTCAGAGTAAGTGCGTTTCCTCATGATGAAGACCAGAGTTGAATTTGCACGCTCAGCTGCCCCATTGATAGAGGAATTATAGGGGCAGAGAAAGACTGGTGAGACCCCAAGGCCTTGACAACAGAGGTTACCAACTTGGCTTTCAAGTTAGTACTATTGTCAGACAACAACACTTGAGGGCAGCTGTGGCAGAAGAATACATCTTGCAACAGAAAGGTGGCAGTTGTCTTGGCAGTGATATCCTTAGTAGGATGAGCTTCTACCCACTTGATAAAATGATCAACAGCAACTAAGATAAAGCGGCAAACAGAGCAAGGGCAGGGGAGAGGCCCCACAGCGTCAATGATGACAGTGTGAAATGTGTGTTGAGGGGGGGACTAGCTTGAACTTGTGTGAGGCAGCTCAAGGTTGTTGGAGCTGGCAATCATGGCAACTAGCAATGACGTCTGGAATCAGCAGGCAAAGATTTTTCCAGAAGTAGTTTTTCTGGAGCCAGTAATAGGTCTTGGCAATGTCTCCATGCCCCGTCTCCTTATGAGCTTGAAGCACTAACACAAGGCAAAGACTAGGCTGTACATAAGGTAGGTAGCAGCCTTGCACTTTCTTGAAAAGCTGGTTGTCACAAATAAGTGTGTCCTCAGATAGCTTGGATAAGGCAATATGAACTTCTTCTGTCTTGTTCTCCCAGGAGGAAGGATATCCAATTAGCTCATATAGTTGATCAGTCTCAGCAGGATGTAGTGCAAGGATGGGCATTCTGGACAATCCATCAGCATTTTGATGTTGAATCCTGGGACAGTGTACCACAGTAAAGTTGTAGCCTTGCAGGCAGAGAGCCCATCTAACTAGTTGTCTTTCTGGCTCCTTAAGTTGTTGTAACCACTCAATCAAAGCATGGTCAGTGACAACTGTAAAATGGGTGCCATATATGTAATGGTGGAACTGCTTGACGGCATACAACACAGCAAGACATTCTTTCTCCGTGACACTGTAATTTTTCTCATGCTTTTTAAGGACAGGAGAGGTATAAGCTACAGAATGATCCACATCTTCATTATCTAGTTTGGCCAAGATGGCCCCAATAGCCAGATCACTAGCATCAGTATACAGGATTAATTTCTTATTGTACTCAGGATATACTAGGATGGGAGTCTCTTTGAGTTTTTTTAAGGGTCTTGAAGGCTTGTTGCTGGCTAGCGGTCCAATTGAAGGGGATATTACGTAAAAGCTGGACTAAAGGTTCACTAGTATCAGCAAAGTCAGGGATAAACTGTCTGTAGTAGCCCATCATCCCCAGGAAGACTTGTACCTCTTGTAAGTTGGTGGGCAGAAGCATTTTGTTGATGGCTTCAACCTTCTTAGTCATTGGGTGAATCCCTGTCTGGGTTACTTCATGGCCCAAGAACTCAAGACGTTCATTAAAAAAGCACACTTGGATGGTTTTGACTTAAGGCCAGCCTCTCAAATCTTTATGAACACTTCCTTGATGTAAGCCAGGTGATCTGTAAAGGTAGCGCTGAAGACTGTGATATTTTCTAAATACACTAGGAAACATGAGTGCTTTAAATCACAGAAAATGGAGTCCATGGCTTGTTGGAAAGTAGCCAGGGCTTTGAAGAGCCCTTGCGCCATGCGTGTAGGCTCAAACAGTCTTTCTGAAGTGATCAGCGCGGCCTTTTTTCTATTCTAAGGAGAGAGATCAACTTGCAAGTACTGTGACAGATCCAGGTCTAACCAGTCAAACTTACCGTTATCTTGCCCTTGACTCTTATTACCAGTACCTTCCTGTGACAAAGCTTTGAGGAGCTTTTCCTCCAAGGAGGCAATTTTGTGAGACAACACTTTATTATCATCTCTCCAACAAGCCATAATTTTGACACTCTTATCCTCTCTGTTTCTTAACGCCTCAACTTCACAATTGGCTCTGTCTTTTACTTTTTGAAAAATTTCATCAAACCCTAACAGCAAGTTCCAGAAGCCCATGCATAAACTCAAATTCCTTGTGCCAGGGTTCCTTCTCTGGCAAAATAGTTAGAGTATAGTTCTTCAAAAGCTGCTTCCACTTCTACCAAAGACTCTTCAGGTACAATCTTAGAGACCTCCAGACTCACCCAAGCCTCATCAAGCAAGCTGGTAGGAACTTCCTTTCTTGCAGCAGTGGCCTTGACACAAAGCACTTCAAATTTTTCTCTTTCAAATAGTAATAAAGAAGACATAATAATTAAGTTGAGGGGAAAGCTTCAAAATTGAAAATATATCTTTATTTAAAATTAGCTGTTTTTGCTTATATACCATTCAGGGCATATTTGGCTGAAAACCCCTCTGGTTCCTGAATCAACCTATGATTCATATCATGTGGTCTATGACATTTGAGCCATCCAAACCTAGATCTTTACCTAAAAGATCCCCTGTAATTCTCAGCCTATGAGAACTAACCTATAATGGGAAGAAGTCACCTGAATCCATTCATCCCAATGTACCAATTCAGCATGGGGCTTCCCTAGCTTGCGGCACCAAAACCCTGCGGATTTCACATCCCAAAACTCAGCTATCAATGTTTCAACTGGGAACCAGCTGATCAAACCTGAATCCCTAGGCATCCTTGCCTTTACTTATTTATCTTTTCATTTAATGGTTTTCCCCCCTTAAACCCATTAAAATGCTTCAAAACTTGAACCAGGCGTCACTGGTGCACCCAGCAATTTCCCCAGGCGGCGCCTTGGCTCTTCTCAAATCAATTAAGCAGCGCAGCGGCGCTTCTAACCTAATGAATTTTCAAAGTGGCGCTTTTAACCAAAAATTCAGGGGTTTACTTTTGATTAACCTTATCCAAACTTTCTGACACAGTCAAGGCAATTAACCAATATAATTAAGTCCTCATTAATTATATTCCAATATATCTATTAATTAATCTTCCTGGGTAATTAAATTGTTTTTGAGACGCCTAGTCTCCAAGATTGATTCAGCCAATCTTGCCTTCTGTTCTTTTATTGAATATAGATACTAAGTTCTCAGGAATCTTTATCTGAAGAATTCCAGCCAAAACTATCTACATAAAACAAACAGCAAAAACAGAGCAACTTGATATCTTGGAGTATTTATTTGGCTAAATAATTAACAGTGACTGTTGTATGGTCACAAGAACTCAGATGCTAGGTCCATAGCAGAGAAGAATTTGGAGCCCCCAAGGCGGCAGAGAGCATCATCAATGTGTGGTAGGGAATAGGAATCCTTTTTGGTTAAGGAGTTCAAGCGTCAGTAGTCCATCACAATGCAATAACCTCCATTCTTCTTCATCAGTATGAGTAAGGGGAAGGCCCATGGACTTTGGTAAGAAGCCAATAACCCAGTGTATAATAGTTGCTTGAGCTCTTTAGACACTTTAGCTCTTTTACACAACTGCAGAATAAGGTTTAGCGCAGAAGGGGAAGTGTCACCAGTATTGATCTGGTGAACAACGCCTTTGGCTAGGCTGTGGTCAGTGCTGCTTTAGCAAAGATATCTGATAATTGATCCATCAAATCAAACACCTCATTCTGTTGTACCAGGGATAGTTGTTGGAAATCTTGAGCAGTGAACAAGGACAGGACTTGGGGCTTGTCTTCAGGTAAATTCAAAATCCAAAAATGTGACAAAGGAATGTAGCAATAGGACATTAGGAGCATTCAACAACTTGCCATAGCCAAAAACCTTCCCTCTAGACACGTGTATGAGGATAGCAGTTAGGTTGCAACCAGCAATTAAACAGGGTCTTTATGAGAGACATCTCAGATTCCAAGTCATAGGTAGGGCTTGTCACGCCCTAGTGAGGGAGGAGAGTATGACTCCAAGAAGGTTTGTTCAGGTAGTTCATATGATATCTGGGAGTCTAGGATGGCCTGGGAGCCAGGGGAATGGTCACAGCAGAAGTGGCCAAGAGAGAAATCCCTTCAGACACAGGGCAAGCCATAGGAGGACACTTTATGTTGGATGAATGGGTACAGTATTTTAGGGTAAAAACACCAGTGGGATACTCTAAGGCACACGTCTTGAGGCGCTTCCCTGGGACTTTAACAAGATCTTCAAAGATCAGAAAGACTTAGTACCCTATTATAGAGAGGTAGCCATCCTTCAAGTTGATTATCATATTGTATTCCCTAAGGAATTGAGTACCAACTAGGAGGCTGTAACTCTCATTCTCCAAGACAAAAGCAGGTGTGGCCAAGAGTAGCTTTCCAAACTGCATGGGAAGAGCAGAACAAGCCCCTATAGAAAGAGTCATGGATAGCCCAGCTGTGCCATACAACTGGTGGTAATTAAGGTTGGGGGCAAGTTTGAGCTTCTTGACAAGCTTTGAGGAGACAACATTAACAGGAGACCCCATGTCTAAGAGGCCTTGATTCTCATCTTTTGTATGGATATTTCCACACAAGTGGTAGTACAACCAAAGGGAGGGAGGACGGCCAGAATGTTCTGGGCTTTTGCTAGCTCTTTGTCCCATTTTTTGATTATGCATCTAAATCCTGGAAATTCTTTATAGACAGTCTGGAGAGGAAGCAGATTGAAATGTTCTTGAATACAGCATCAGCAACTTCAGCAGCTTTCTTGGATGACTCTACAAGCACAGTGGACCTCTTGGCTTGATTAAGGTAAGGGCAAGAGACAACCTCCTTGGCTTCAGGCAGCGGCTTGGCGGTTGTTGTAGTTTTCCCAGAGTATAACTTATAAGAGACTGCAATAGTTTCAGGGACGGCAAGAACTGAATAACCATAGGTGTCAAGATCTTCTACATCTGAATCATCCATATCAGAGTTGTCAGGGATGTTGTAAAATAGCAGCAGAATGGGAGGAGCCCCAGTGTCAGAAGGCTCAGATTTAGCAATGAAGGGGGGAGATTGAAGGAGACAAGGAAGAATTGTCAAACAAGAGCATCTCTGTCTCTAGGTTAACTGTTCTTTTCCTGCATGTTCTTTGGGGTCAGCCCCTTCAACCCAAGAATTGGTGCAGACTTGAGAATGGTGACCTATCTGGTCACATTTGTGGCAACCTTGACGTCTAGGAGAACTTTGAAAGTTCACAGTGAGGATGCAAGGGAAACAGGAAGACAAACCAGAATTAGAGGCAGCACAATTCTTCTGCACAACCGCTCCAGAATGGATAAGGTGCATCTCCTACAACAGCATCTTTATGCTCTTCATAGAGGAAAGCATTGTTTGTGAGCCTTAAAGTGGAGATACAGAAGCTGATTAACTTTGAGAGCTTGAGCGCAAGCCATGTAAGCTTCATGGGCTTTCAATTGTCTGCTTGTTATCAGTTGCTGTCCTTCCATGTAGAATCTGTTTGCAAACTCAGCTAGCGTCTCTTTAGGCTTGAAAGCAATGTGCATAAAAGCGTCCTTTTTTACTTCCAGGCTAAGGTCACTAACAAACTTGTCAATAAGAAGCTGCTTCATATCTTCCCAAGTCTTGATGGTGGACAGCTCTGGCATTACCACCTCTTGACAGGTTGGGTGCAGACAGGTTAGAATGTGTTCCTTTTTAACCTCATCAGAGGCTCTTTTCATGGCAGTTTCATAGATAGTTAGTAAAGCTGCAATGGTCGATGTTTTGGGGTCAAAAACTTGCTTAAAGATAGGCTTGAAAAGCGCTTTGAGAGTTGGTTCACCATTGTTGCTATCAAGTACATTTATGCACAGGGAGAATTATGCTTCAGATTTGGAGGGGGACTGTCTGGCCCACAGTTGACAAACACTCTCTTCAAGAGTAGTCAAGGTCTCAGCAGTGCGGGCACCCGTATCTTTAGCTAGAGTGGTCTGTTGCTCAGTAACATCTAGGCGTTAGCCCTGAGTTATTACTACTGTGGAAAGCTCAGTCAGCCAGGAGGTAAGTTAAGGCCCCACTGAGAGGCAAGGGGCAAACCTGTTATTTACCGAGTCTATCAATTCACTCATTTCTTGCACGTTCCTATCAAGCTTGGTGTGGTCTCATTTCAAATGGTCTACCTCATTAGCTAGAGCAAGCAGCTCTATAGCACATTGGATTTGAGGGGCTCTTGACAGACCAGGGCATCAGCCATATTCATTGATAACTCCAACTGGGCTAGCACCAGTTGCCACCATCTTGCAAGGGCATCAAGTTCCTGCTGTAGCTCAGCAACTTGAGTTGTCAAAGCAAGCACCTGAGGATCAGGCTGAGGCATTTAAGTAGGGCAACCTTGACTACAGGTAGACGCTTGTAGCTCTTGAATAATATCCCATAGTATCTGTTCTCTATCCACCAAATTGTCAGATGTAGTAGAGGGCAGAGCATCTGACTTGTGTGTAGATAATACA
Organism: Entomophthora muscae; assembly: GCA_014839935.2. Taxonomy (NCBI): domain Eukaryota; kingdom Fungi; phylum Entomophthoromycota; class Entomophthoromycetes; order Entomophthorales; family Entomophthoraceae; genus Entomophthora; species Entomophthora muscae. The sequence goes on along the minus strand of QTSX02000043.1, from coordinate 123,594 downwards.
TTCACCTGAGTCTGGAGCTTGACAATAGTAGCAGCAGTGACAAATCTTTCTTGATTGAATTCTTCACCAAGTTTGCAGAGGTCTTTAGCAGCAAGTTCTGTTATTTGTTGTAATTGATTGAAGGAATAAGTACTGAATTTATTGAGCTGCTGTACAAGTTGTTATAAATCAGTGAGATAGGCGTTCAAAGTGGAATCTACATGGGCTTGCCAGGGCTGTTCCAACTGGTGAAACTAATGTAGATGCTCCCTGACATACTCAGGGTGAAATGGTGCATTTTCTCACAGAATGTTCCAAGAAGGTCTGGGAGGTAACATATTTGTACTGCTTGTCTGATACCAAGGAAAACAGGGAGTGGATCCAATGTTGGTAGATTGCAAACTGATCCCAGTGATGAGTGATAGCCAAATGTAGAGATGAAAGCTCCTGAATGTGGAGCCCTAACACCATTTGATGGTGGGATGAGGTGGGTTGTACAAAGGAAAACAATAGGTGCTCAGCAGAGCCAGCAGCTGAGAGGAGATGCTGTGGGAATTGTGGAGCCATAATCAATTTGTAGTATTCTACTCAACTGAACTGTAGCTGGAGGCAAGGGATGGCCCCATCATGGGATATCCCAAGGGCTACTACCATGTCTTATTCTAAGTCAGGGGTACCCAAGGGGTAGGTCACTAGGCAGGGACTATTCCCAAGGTTCAGTACAGTGGGGACAATAGGTAAGTCTGTGATGTCTTCCTCAATAGCAGGACTGGTGATTTCAGGTGAGGTTGGCTCTTGTATGAGAGGAGGCAAAGGACCTTAAACGTGGTTGCAAAAGGGATAACTGAGGGGCTTACAGCCCCTGTAGTGAGCACTATTTTTGTTGTGTTCTGAGGCACAGCACAGACACACAACAGGGAGCCCTAACCTTAGGATTGGATTTGTACTAAGTCTTGATTAGATGGCAGGGAAGACTATCCAATTACCTTGCAGTCCTGAATGAATAATCTCTACTAGTTGTGGCTAGAGAGAAGCGCCCAAGTACTTGAAGACACAAAGAAAAAATGTGAATGAAACTTAAATTTTATTGGGTATAAAGATTGAAATATATATTGTGTAGCTTTACCACAAAACAGTACATGGGCAGTAGGATCACTCACCACCAGCATGAGTGGGGAAAGTGAGTTGCACAGAATCAGGAAACTGAACAATTGAATTTCCCTATTTGGAGCCAGACTCATTTCAAAGGGCAAAAGCAGAAGAGAGAGATTTGTCCTTAAAATAACCCATCAAAGGCAAAATTGAAACATAGCAAATGGCGGCATTCACAACAGATGGTAAGACTACACTGTGGGAGCAATGATTCCCAATTTTCTATACTGTAAAGTGACACCTAATTCCTATCACACCATTCAATAATATATCCCTACGGAAGACTTTCAAGGCTCTCTTTATCTATAGATTCTAAAAAAATGCCCTCATAAATTGCCCCCAGAACTTGCTCTTCCAAACCAGGGTCCTTAAAAGTTTCATAGACTGAGAACACAAACAACTAATTAATAACAGCATGCACCAAACTCAAAAAATGCAGTGTTTTTTTAAACTTCTGGGTGATAAAAGTTACTGTATAGTGTGTTAAACACCCATTTGTTTATTACAATGACACAGGATCATCCTGTAGAAGAATATAGCCGGGAAAACTTTCAAAGCCCTACTTGGTCAAGTTTGTCAAGGGGGCTAGAGTTCCTGATGGCTAGTAAAGCACACAAAGTTATTATTGACATATAAGATCAAATAGACCGTTAAAGACAGAGAATTTCTGTGCTGCTCAGCACCCCTAAGATGATCTTCAACAGCCCTGCAACTGGCCTAATAAACTGGGTTGAAATAAGACTTGTAATGCTATATGCCCATATGAAACAGTGATAAGTTGAAGGTATGACAGAATATTGTGGAATAATAAGAAGAGGTCTCTAAGTGGTGGGGAATCACCACCCAAATCCACATAGAGTTAATGATTAACCACCAACGCAGCTTTAAATACTGTTTTTAAAATTTCCAAATGAGATACTAGGATTAAGTAAAATAATTAATCCTAACCAAAGTAGCCCAAGATAAATAGCCTGTGAAAGCATCAGAGAATCTTCATAATAAAATTCAGGACATTGAGATGTAACACAATTTTCAGGTTCATAGACAGGGGGAACCACTCCAAGATTGGCAGGAATTGAATTAACATTGGGCGGTACCAACAACAAAGTTATAACTGCAGGGCCCCATCTTTGAGCAATGATCCAGATTAGAATAAGATTGTATGGAATGTAGCGCAACAATCCAGCTACAGAATGCATTTTTAAAAAGTAAATTAGACCAAGGGATGTTTGATTTTTTATTGAGTAAATTTTTGGTAGGACTCAACTCTTAGAGTTGAAACAGTGAAAATTATTCAATATATACCAAAATTGACTAATCAATATCATCTGGATCCTGGGCTTCTATTCCTTCTAGATTGTCAAGTGAGTATCTGGTCCAGGTTGCAAAAAACCCTTGTATGACCAATTTCTGACAACCATGCTGATTAACAAGCTCATATTTAGTGACCCTCAAATTACGTCAATTTATAAACATCAATTTGCAAGGAGGAATTGGTTTCAGCCAGCAGACTGGAGCAGCTGTAACCCATTTTCAATCAACTGTTTGATTTAAATCTGTTAATTTGGTCAATTTTTTAAAAGGTTTCCTGGATTTTTGAGCCTTTCTACTTGGCCAGATAATTCCTAGCATAATGGAACTTACTGTGACAGAAGGTGGGTAAAAAGAGGCTGAGTCAGCAGCAAGAAGTTATAGTTCCTCAATGAGAGCTCATGGGTACCCACAAAGATCCTGTCTAGACCTACATGTGCACAATAACTAACATTTTCTTTGAATCCTCACTGTACATATGATTGCCACTTGTAGACCAGCGCAGTAGCACAAAGCAACTGTGATAGCTTTTAAGGTGGCAGCAGCATCCACAATGACAAAGAGACAAAAAAGCACAAGTGACTCAATAGACAAGTCAAGAACTATATAAACCTCTTCTTGCAGTTATCCTAGCCTGAATTCTGTCTTTGCATCATAGACAGCTAACCATATGCAAGGTATCTTCTTGTGACTGCTTGCTTTTTATAGCATCCAATAAAATTAATAATTATCCCTTATAGCTTTTACCTTTTAAATGCATAGGAGATGCATTGTTAGATTTAGAGGCTGATTGATCTCTATTAAATAAGCACATTGCTAAGAAGAAAATGATACTGATAAGACTCAGTAGCTTTAAATGGGTAGATCTTATTGATGGGCACTTGTTAACCATCTAAAAAGAGATCAACCCCACAAAATACAACTATTATCCATCATGACTACAATAATCAAACTATCTTTAGGCTTTATTCATTATGACCTAGCACTGGGATTGTGCTAGCTTAAGAGGAACAGCCCTCATGCATATTGGGTAAGGCTAGCCCTTAATTTCAAGAAAGAATGATCTCATTTTCATACTTAACCAAGCTCAGTCAAAAAGGTCCTGAGCAGCCATCTCTCTGCCAAACCTCATGAAGCTCAGGAGGGGGACCTTGACCTGAATAAATCCAGTGGTGGAACTCAAGATCAGGGGACTTTTTATTTGTTCTTCATCACAAACAAGGGATCTCCCAAACTTCAGAGTGTAGCCCACAAGTACCCAAAGGTCTTTCAGAGGGCTTTTATAAGCCTAATTATACTGTAATGTATAAAGATTTGTATCTAAAGGGATAATTATCTATGGTATTCACCATTTAAAAGTTCCCCCTCAAAAACAAAGCTTTATACAGATATCTACAGGAGTGTCATAATTGACAGCTAGAGCAATAGTTGGCTTGTATAGATGAATAAATAGCTAATCATAATATGTATTCTTAATAAATACTGAAAAAGGTCTATTTAATTCAATAACTACCAAGTATAATCATAAAATATAGATAAATTTGAGTTCCTTTATGTCAAAACAGAAGGCTCAACCTGCCACTAAGGTTCCAACCAAGCAGATTTGTTGCAGATCCTGAATGGATTAGACATTAAGTTTTCCACTTAGAGATTGAGCAATAAAACAAATTTTGCAATTTCTTCCTCTTAAGACAGGTTTAATAAAGTTAATCACGTTTAAAACGCCCATAAAACGGGTGTTTGAATGGTCTTTTGAATGCGCTTTAGACACAAGCTTTACTTTCAAGGTTAATTATAGAAAAATGTAGTTATTGCCACAGGCAACTGTGGTAAGTTCAACTCCCTTAAAATTGACTCCCTGGTGATTGACTCTCTTAAAATTGACTCCCTTGAACTTGACACTATAGTAAAGTGAGAATTCAGCTTTTGCTCTGATCGACAACTGGAAATCAACACTTTCTTAATTAACAGATCTTGATTTACTGAAAACTTTTAATATAAAAAATTAAACTATACAGCTATGGTATACTATAGTGACCCCAGAGAGCTGAAAAAAGCAATAAAAACAGTATTTTAATTAAGAAAAATAAGGAGAAATATGCAATTATTTCTCATTTTACTATGTAATTTACACTTTTCATTATAAAAATATTTTTTTACCATAAAAATTAAATTTCCAATGAAACAAAAATAAAGATAAACACAACAATATACTTCATTCAAAATATAAAGAAATATTAAATTTTATTTGATATAGTTTGTATAAGCACAACTGTGAATATCATATGTTTTATTTGAAAATTAACAAAAATTAAGATATTTCACTTACTTCCAACTATAAATATTCATCTCAAACTTACTATGTATACATAGAACAATCACTGCTATCTAATTAAGTTAAAAAAACTTAAAATTAAAACTAAAAACTAAATTATCAAAGCTAATACATAAAAATCAAAGTTAAAAAGTTAAAAGTTAAAAGTTAAAATCATATAACCAAGCAAGTAAGCAAGTTTATTCCTCGTCATTCTTTCCCTGTTTCATTTTGGCCCCTTCCAGGAGGGCAGTGGCAATAATCTCAAGCTGCTGCTTAAGCTCAGAGGCCTTGTATCTGTGCTTGGCCGCACCCTGGATGGCCTTGGTGAAGAGGGTACAGCGGGTTGTTGGCTTGGTGGGGGGGACACGGTTGGAGAGATCACACAGCTTGGAGATGGTTTTCTCCTGCTCGTGCTGCAAGAGGGAAAAGAACTTATTGAATTTTGGGTGGAGCCCAAAGTTGGCCTTGAAGTGTTTGTGGTAAGCCTCTAGCGCTGAGGTAGTCTTGAGCTCACCATTCACTGCTGCCCGGTACACATTCCAGCTGGCCTTGGCACGGGCCTTGCCTTGCCTCTGCGTGACAACCTTCCCAATCCACTGGGGCTCAAAGTACTCAAGGAAAGGCTTGAACTCCGGGTGCTTCACTATGTAGAGATCCTTTGAGAGCATCTCAAACCCCATTGCAGTGTGTTCTGGCTTTAAAAAAGCCAAGGCACTAAATTATGCCAGCACAAATCTGCAGGTGTCCAAAGTATCCCTTCAGCTCAACCTACTAAGTTTGGCGTGGGCCTGCACGTTACAAGCAACTGCTTGGGGGAAGTGGAAGTGGCACCCCTGCACCTCCCCGCTAAACAGCTGCTCAAATGCATTAAACTGAGCAGGCTCAAAGTCCATAATGCATATGCAAGGCCCAAGAGCTCTTAGCCTTGCCTTTTCCTCTGAGTCCAGGGTGGCCTGGTCCTTGTCAGAGGCAGGTGGGTTGGCGCGGGTGTGGGGGGGTCTTCTTGGATTCATCATCATTGGTGGGAGGAAGGAGGGCAATTTCTTGGTGGATGATGGAGAACACACAGGTATAGATGGCCTCAGTGGCCCCAGGAAGAAGAAAGAACGCAAGTGGAATCACCCAGATGTCAATCTGGGCATGAACCATCCAGAGCTGCTTGAACATCCGGGGGCAAGTGGCAAAGGTACCATCAACTAGCCAGGTTGACGCCCTTTTCAACTCCATCGTAACTGCTGAGTTGTGTAGCAGATTATACAGTCCTTGGCTGCAGGCCTGTCATCATGAAGCAGGAAGCGCTCACCACTAGGAAGCTGCTTAAGCTCATGAGTGAGTGTGAGCTCAGAGAGACGTCAGAAGCCTTGGGGGGAGGGGGATTGGCATCAATACACTTATTGTTGATGAATTTGACCAACTGCTCATGTGTTGGTACCAACTTGAGATTGTTGGGTTTGAGATGTTGGAGGCCCTTGATGGCCAGATCTGATGCGCAAAGATGAAAGGATATGGGTGTTACTTGCTTAAGGTACCACTTTAACATCCAAGTGATTGCGTGATTGGGGGGCTCACAAGTGTGCTCCCTATTCTCCAACGTTAATTGCTCCCAGCCCTTGGTGTTCAACCAGGCCCGCAAGTCTTATCCTTGCAGACAAAGTGCTTGCTTTTGGTCTGCCGCTTTTGGTTGTTGCAATTAAAGATATAATTGTTGGCAGCATAACCAGGGCCGCCCTTTACAGACATGATTGGAAAGTACCAGGGGAAGCGCTTGGGAACTTTAAACTCTCCGTCCATGTTGCAAATGTTGTGGATGGCCAGTGGATCCCAAGCCACATGACCAGAAGCTTTAAACTTCTTGGAGTAATCCTCCGGCTCATCTTGGGGGTCAAATGAAGGAGGGGAAGAGCCATTGGGAGGGGGGAAGGATTCTTTGAGGCCTGCTTAGATGCCTCCTTTTTCTTACCAGAAGAAGAGGTGGGCTCCTTGGCAGCCTTTGCCTTCTTGGTCTGGCGCTCCTTGGTAGGCTTGGAGTCAGCTCTGAGTGATAAAATGAGTGGTCAGTAAGATCACCATCAGATTTATTGGGGGAGGATTTTTTGGGGGGAAGGTGAAGGGGATGTAGAAGATGAGGGTGGAGGGGGGTAGGAGTGGGAGGAGATGGGGTTAGAGGCTTTGCCTTTGCAGGCTTCTTGGCACGCTTGGGGGTGAAGGCAGTTTCTTTGGAGCCTTTGGAGGCTTGGCGCTTAGGCTGTTGGCTGTTCTTGCTTGATTTTGTCTAAAAAAAAAGTTTAGCATTGTAAATAAAATGATTGAGAAGATATTGCAAACACAAAGAGGTAAAGCAAAGCAAAAGTTGAATGAAAAGTATGCAAATAAAGTTTTGTTCATAAAAAAAGATAAAAAAGTAAATAGAAGCAAAATAGAAACTCAAAGAATAGATATAAAGGTTAAAACATAGAAAGTAAGTGATTTTGTGATAAAGCATCAAATATGTTAGGTTCAGCATAACATCTTAGTGTTAAATCAATGTAAAAGTTTAATTGAAAATCAAAAAAATATATGAAAATTATATGGAGAGCAGCAGAAAAAGTAGTAGATTATAATAGCAAAAAAATTATTATGTGGAATTTTTTATTGAGAGTTGAAAATTCAAAACATAGTAAAGTGTTGAGTTTGGCACTGTCAAACAGCCAGAAAATGCTGAATTCTCACTGTTGAGTATGCCAGAGTCAAGCAGAAACATCAAATTTACTATGTTTTTTACATATAAAACTTGCTTAAATTTAAACCGGGTTTGAAAGTTAACCCAAAAGCAAGACAATTTTGTATGCTCAGAAATAAAAAAAATACAACATAAGTTAAAAAAGTAAATTAATGGAAATGTGTTTATTAGTGTTTAAGAAATGCTGGGAGAAGCTGGGAGTAAATTATTTACCATAGTGTTGGTTAAAACATTGAGAAGCTCTCTGTACTAATCCCCAAGTTAGAGTGTCAAGTGGGTGAGTGTCAAGTGGCGCTCATAGTGCGTCACATATTAATTTAGCCTTAATTCCGAGCCTTTGATTAGTTAAATCCAAAACTAATTGGGTGGCAAGTGGATAGAGTTGAACAAAGAAGATGTAGAGTTTCAGTTTTTTATAAATTAAATATGAAATCTCTTAATAAATTGGGCTTAATTTATGTGGCACCATTTAATCCAAAAACCCAGGAATGACAAAATGTAAAACAAGTGGGGTATTTGATTAATATCTGTACCACTAAATCCAGTATAGTGGTGCTTGGGAGCCTAATCAACAACTATGGACACTAATAATAAAAATATAATAGTAAATAACAATTTTTATATAAAAGCATAAGTATTTTATTAATAAATTAAAATTTGGCTTAAAAAGTGTCAAACTGGTCACTTTTGGGTTTAGAGTGTTGAACACAGGTTTTTTCATTTCTATTAGTAAATTTACTTATAAATTGCCCCTTAAATTGGTATTTTAGCTAACCAATTTATTAAACAAAGTCAAGTTTGAGTAATTTTAACCTTGGTTTTTGGTTTCAAACCCCTAAATTACTAGTAAAAATTAGCTTAAAATTGGTTAAGCCAAAAATACTAATAGATGCACATATGCGGCACTTAACTCCTTGGTAGTCAAAAAAGTGTCAAGTACCAGGGAGTTGAACTTACCACAGTTGGCTTGCCACATGCCTCCATAAGGAAAGCCGTGTGAAACCAGCTGTTCTCTTACACACAACTTTCTACTATGCCTTTCCACTCTCCTTCTTTAGGAAGGTCCTTCTATCTGTGCCTCTTTTCCCCTGGTGGAAATTCCCTGCCTTCTACTATATAACTGCAGCACTATCATAATAAATACCAGTTTTGTCAGTATATCCTTATATTCTTCTGTCCTATTGTCAAAAACGCAGGCTTAACCCACCAGCAAGGTTCCAATCAAGCAGGTTTGTGACCTGCAATCTTATTATCTGGTTACCCAAAGACAGACTAGGAAGTCAACTCAAATTACCAAATCCAACAACATGAACAGATGATGATCCTCTACAGTGGATACCTTGTTTTGGCGCTTGACTCATTATCAGGATCAAGCCACCCCCTTCTTCCATCCAACCGTGTGATCACTAATCATGTTCCTGTTATCCATTGATTCACATGAACTATATAATCATGTTCTCCCAATAAAGATTATTATATATCTTCTAAATATTTTTTCCCCATGTAACTCTGCTAAAACAGCACAGTTACAACATTAGTAGCACAGGTAGGTTGTCCATCCTACTTTATCTTGAAAAATTCCGCCTGTTGCCTGCACACGCTGCGGCCAACAAATACTTGACAGAATTATGTCTGGCCTCCTGCCTGACTGGACTCCGTACACTCCTGGTACCGCAAAACCCAATGGTTTTGTCCTATATCAAAACACAATTATCCCACTACCCGCCTTCAATGCCATGTCTGCACAAGGTTTCTTCCAAGCTCTGCCAGCAACGCCGCAACCAGCCAACAAAACCACCATGCCCGCCTATGTAGCCCAAAGACTACAAAGCACTGCCTTGGAAACTTTTGCCGGGGCCAACTACAACAAAGCTGCTGCATGGATCCAGTCCGCCCAGAGCAAGCTAGCTCAGATGGAATGCCCACAGCAACTTTGGATTGCGGAAATCTCCATTCACCTGACCCACAATGCTGGCACCTGGTGTGAAAATTGGCACAAAGAACACGCCAGGAAGAACTGGGATACCTTCAAGCAAGACTTCTTGGCAAGATTTGTGCTCAAGGACACAGAGCTCATGATCATATGCCAAGTAAAGAACCTAAACCAGACAGGCACCATGAAGGAACTCACCTGCACCTACAAGGAACTCCAACTTCATGCACCATCTGATATGGCCTTTGATACCTCAGCCACACACCTCATGTACTATGACGCTCTCAAGTTGCACGTGATGAGACATGTGAACCTGGATCAGGTGACCAACCTGCAAAGCCTATACTGTAAAGCGGAAAAAGCGGAACAGACATCCAACGCTCTGCACAAGTCACAAACTGGGAAACAAGAAAGACCCAAGGATTCTCATCCAAACAGGCGCTCATCTCAATCACATCCTGGAGGCAACAGGAGCAACACCAACCACAAGCCCACGGGTTTTAACAGACATGGAAATGGAAACAATGGCCAGTCAAACCGTACTCATTTCTGCATCACTTCCACACAGGACAACCAAGATGAGGGAAAAGCCCAGGGAGAGCACTAACCAAGCCAAGCTCTCCCCACACAACTCCTGACTTGCCCACAATGAATACCAACCCAAGGACGTGGACCAATTCCAAATGATCCAGATGCCCTTGGAAGACCCAGTACTGTACACCATCACCAGACATGCCAATAAATTGATGTCCTATCCTTTTCACTTTCACAGTTACACAGGCTCAGCACTCCTGAACTCAGGCGCAGACCAAACCTTAGTCAATAGTAGCTTTGTGGATAAGTTCAAGCTGGCCACTAATCATTTTCTGATTAAAAATGTGGTCCTGGCTGATGAACACCACATTGCTGTGACAAGGGAAACTGCCCCCTTCTCTGTCATGCTTGAGAACCTTCACTCGACCATCCAAGGTCCGGCCATCAACTTTCCTAAGCTTGACATTGTACTGGGACTAGACTGGTTACAAAAGAACAACCCTCACATAGACTGGGAAACCTCAGTGTTGACCATCAAACGTGAAGGTGTCAACCACCAAATCTACCCTGACTCTGTGGACCAGCTGTTCTGCAACCACGTCTTTGTGCGCATCACAGAGACTCAGGATAAAAGAAGAAAGATTTAAAGTCAATCAACTGGGACTCCTGCTAGTACAAGATCATACACTTCAAAGACCACCAGGATACCTCCACACCTCAGGACCGCAACATTGTGGCCTGCCACCCAGAAATCTTTAAGGAAGTGTTACCTGGGCTGCCTCCTGAGAAGTCTATTCAGCACTCTGTCCAACTCAAGGGGGCTGTACCCAAGGCACGCCCTATCTACAGGCTGACCCCAAATGAAAAACAACGCCTTATGCGCCTACCTCAAGGAGACATTGGAAAAAGGACTTATCTGCCCTTCATAATCTCCCTTTGGGGCCGCTGTATTATTTGTGGCTAAGAAAAACGGTACCTTAACCTGGTCACAGACTACCGCGCCCTAAAAAAAGTTACCATTAAGAATTTTTACCCTCTACCACTGATTGAAGACCTCTTTGATTCCTTAGGAGGAGCTACTGTCTTCTCCAAGATTGATCTAACTGCAGGTTACAATCAAATTTGTATCAAGGAGGAAGACATTCCCAAAATGGCCTTCTGCACTAAATATGGTTCCTACAAATGCGTGGTGCTCAACTTTGGCATGACCAATGCCCCGTCCACCTTTGTAACCTTCATGAACAAAGTGTTTTCACCCCACATAGGCAAACACGCCCTGGTGTTCCTAGACAACATTATTGTCTAAAGCCCCTCATTGGAACAGCACCATAAAGATCTGGATGCAGTCTTTGTGACCTTGGCACAACACAAACTGTTGGCTAAGCCCTTCATGTGCTAGTTCTTCCGTGAGCAACTACCCTTCCTGGGGCATATAGTCTCAAAGGACGGCATCAAACCCAATAGTCAAAAGATACAGACCATCTGCAAGATTCCACAACCCAAAGATAAGTTGGACCTCTGCACCTTCTTGGGAATGTTGGCCTATGTACAGCGTTTTATACCTTACTGTGGCGTTCTGACTGCTCCCTTATCTGCCATAACTGGCGCCAAGTCTAAGTTTATGTGGACCCCCAATGTGACCTCTGTTTTAGAAGCCTCAAGGAGAATCTCACAACAGCTCCCATCCTGCAATACCCCAAACGTGACGGGGAATACCAGATGGAAACCAATGCCTCAGATGCATTCATTAAGGGAGTACTACTAATTAAAAATAGTGACAGCAATTTCCTGCCTGTAGCCTACAAATTGCAGAAGTTGACAGATGGCAAGTGTCAATACTCTATCCACGACAAGGAACTGACAGCTATTGTGCACTGCCTAGTCAAATGGCGTTGCTACCTAGAATGCCAGGAAGAATTCACAGCATTAACCAATCACAAATCACTCATTTATTTAAAGACACAAGCAAATCTGTCACACCACCAAGCTTGGTGGATGTAAATATTGGATAAATTATCATGCTCATTCAGTACAAGTCTGGGGCCAAGCTTGCCATGGCAGACGCCCTGTCCTGTCTGTATGTCTGTGCTTCAAGAGGAGAGAATGGGCTCAACCCAGACTGGCCTCTCCTGGTGTTACAAAAAAAGACAAAGGGTTCCCCCCTGGCACCACCAACATAATCAAAGAACAGTCATCAAGAACAAGAATCTCTTTGCTGATGTATATGGGACTCTTCACAGAAAAATGACTGATGGCACAGTAATTCCCTACATCCCCACACATCAGCAAGTTGACACTATCCTTTGCTATCACAGAGACCTTGGATATACCAAGAGCAGAAACCTATATGAGTTCCTAAAACATAAAGCCTGGTGACCAACCTTATACTGCAATGTCCAAGAAGTTCTAGACCAATGTGAGGTGTGCAAAAAGTTTGCCAAAAGTAAAACCCCACCAAAGTCAGTACTTCCCATTTGCACACAACTATCTTTCAAAGTATGGGCTCTTGACATTGTTGGCTCCATGCCAGGGAAACACAATGACAAGAAATACATCATCACCGCCATTGACTTTGCAACAAGATGGCCAGTAGCCCAAGCAGTAAGGCACACACTGGCAATGACTTTTGACAATTTATTGGCAAAGAAATGATCAGCAAGTTTGGAAATCCAGAACTCCTGGTAACCAATGGAGGAAAAAGTTGACCTCCAAAAACACCAATGTATACCTCACCAAGAATGTGGTCAAACACACCATAACAACACCATACCACCCACAGGCCAATGAACAAGTAGAGTGGCTTAATGGTAGCCTTGTGCAAGCCTTAGCCAAACTCAATGCCTGGAGACCTGAAGACTGGTATAAGAAGCTACAGACTGCATTACTTGTGTGTTGAACACAAGTGAACAGATCCACCGGAAAAGCCTTGTTGAACTGGTATACAGCACACAGCACACAGCCAAATATCATTCAAGCATTGACAGGACCCAAACAGGAAATTCCAAGTGAAGTCCCCCTTGCTCAGACCCTCAAGTAATGGAGGCTAATCACAAGCAAACAGCCAAAGAGAATGAACGTCTGTAAAAGACATTTGTCTCCATCCACAATAGACATGATATTTGGGACAAAATATGGGTCATAAATGTTGAAAAGAACAAGTCACAACCTGAAAAGGTGGGGCCAGCAATCATTCTAAAAGTAAACAACAATAGCAATTACCTTGTGCAAGGGCTTGGAAAACGTAATCAAGACAAGACCCTACACCATGATTGCCTACAACCCTGCAAAGCAAGACAGAAACAACAAGAGACCTCCCTACCAGCTACAGAACAACAACTAGTTTAATACAGCGCCCAGGCTCCTGACAACCTCCCTGACAACCTTCCCCCAGAGGAGGCCAACCTTCAGTTGGGGGTGTGTGTGTGTCAAAACCGCAGGCTTGACCCGCCAGCAAGGTTCCAATCAAGCGGGTTTGTGACCCATAATCCAATTATATGGTCACCCAAAGCCAGACTAGGCAGTCAACTCAAATTACCAAATCCAACAACATGAACAGATGATGATCCTCTACAGTGGATACCTTGTTTTGGAGCTTGACTCATTATCAGGATCAAGCCACCCCCTTCTTCCATCCAACCGTGTAATCACCAATCATGTTCCTGTTATCCATTGATTAACATGAACTATATATCCACTATCTCCCAATAAAGATTATTATCTATCTTCTAAATATTTTTCCCTGTGTAACTCTGCTAAAACAGCACAGTTACAACACTATCAAAGGCTGCTACTATACCATCTACAGATATAGTATTAAGAGTTAGGATCCTGACTAACTGTTTATAGAAATTAGCACCCCTTGCTGCTACAAATACAACATTGGTTCTCATGTCTTTCCACACCAATAGCCCCCACCCCTGCGGTTCTTTCAATGAGGAGGGAGGAACACCCCTGGCTGAGTCTTCTGCCACTGCTTCCCCCTATCACCAAGCAGTGGCCTTAACTACTGCCAATGACCAGCTGGAGAAATAGCAGGCGCTCCCTATGGTCTACCCCCTTAGCCACTTCATGCCAGAACATCAGTGTCCCCAGCAATTGTTTTTGGCCAACCACTGATCTTGCAAGCCCCTGCCATCTTGAAAATGAACGCCAACTCTTCCCCCTCTGAAGACGCCATCTGTAGTGCCATTCATGCCATGGACTATGGTGCTGCTGGGAATGTTGCTTGCTCTGAACATCTTGCTCTTCAGCAACCTTCTGCTGGTAACTCACTGGTTTTCTTTCAGAGCTTCTCCCAGGTCAACCCTGACCAACTTTCTTGCAACCTCCACACCGTCAAACATATCAAGGACTTTTTACAACAGTTCACTCACCCTGCTGTATGTCACATTCAAATGCACCTGTATTGCATCAAAATCTTAGTGCACAACCAAGGAATACTGGTATCTAAACCAACAGATGTTCCTCCAGGTCCATTACTCTGAGCTTGGCAATACTTTCACCACTGTGAATCAATACCTGGCCAAAGTTACCAACACCCAGAATACCATGCTGCAATGGGTTGGCAACATTGAGAGGGGAATAGCTAGACTATTACCAGTGCATGTGGTACAGAACCTCACCCATCAGGGTGTAGACACCAATTGAATTAGTGTGGTTACCACCCACGTGCTTGAGACTGGCCCTATGCTTCAAAGCCTGACTCATGAGTTGGAAGTCCTAGCCTGTTCCCTTGCCACCATCCCTTTGTTCACCCCCACATCTGCCGCTACAGACAACTTCACTTCTAGCCACCTTCTTAGCTGTGACATCCTTGAGCTCTTCAATTTCTACAAGAAGATGCAGACAGAACTGATCCAGCAAAGCGTTGATCTTGCCTTCCTATTTGATGACTACCACACTGTGCCAGAGCTTTAGGATTGTCTCAAACTTCACCAATCACATGAAAGAGCAGATAGTCAGACCCAAGCCAGGAAGAATAAGAAAGTGATAGCCTTGCTTCAAGATGAGCTTGCCAACCATGAAAGGTGCATTACCTCTCTGAAAGATGGCTTAAATATCACCTGTCAGGAGAATAAGGTCCATCAGGATGAGCTGGACAAACAGCAACTTCTCCTGGATGCCTTCCAGATCCAATTGAATAGGATGGACAATAAGATTATTGCCGCCAACTTACAGGCTATGTCCATCAACTCCAAGAGTCATCACAGTCCACTGAGGTCCTCTAGTCCTGAGTTCTATCATAGCTACAGAAGCAATGATGGCCACCCTTGGTTGGCCCCCTACGCTGTACAAGTATTAGAGCCAGTGTTGAAGTCTGAGGATGACGTCTTGGCCACCTCTGAAGCTTCTAGGGCTGCTTAGGACAGAGAAGGTGAATATGAGGCACAACAGAAGAAAAATTGTTGACGTGCCTCTGAGGCTATGTTTGCTGCTTCTACCCTCAGCTATTCCCGTCTCACCCACTCCCCAGTGAGGATCACACCTGCTCCCCTCCAACATGGCTCCAACAACTTCAAGCCCGTCAACTTACCTAAGTTTGAATACAAGAGTAATGTGGCCATGTTCTTACGCCTATACCAAAACTCCATGTATGGCGCTGATAATGCCATGAGGGACTCCATAATCATCAACTGTCTGGATGCTGAGACTCAAACCATTATCTTGCCACGTCTCCCTAAGAATGGCTAGACTTTTGCCAACGTCTCCAGAACCTTGACAGAAGAATTTGGTGGCCAAGAAGCACTCCTCAGCCACAAGATGGACTTCCTTGACACCAAATTAAAGGTGGGGGAAACCCTAGAAAACTTCACTTCTAGGTTCTACCTTGAATTCAAACCTTGGCGTGTATGAGCGCTGTAAAATTTATTGATGTGCAGTCAGCACTCCTCAATGATATATGTGTCAACCAGGAGCAAACCCTGGCTCTTAAGTTGAGCATTTACAACGCTTGCACCGTACCAGATCTGATCTGATCTGCCTCCTACGCACCTACAAGGAGGAGTTTGAAGTCCCTCTTCCAAAGGCCGCCCTTGCCAGCAATCTGAGCATAGACCCCACGTGGCTGTTGAGATGCCCAAGCCTTCTGACAAGGTTGGGCCTGCTCCAGTCAACAATGGCCCCCATACTTGCTTCAAATGTGGTATGGCTGGCCACTTCTCTTGGGAATGTAGGAATCCACGTCAAAAGATCCATCATGTAGGCATGGAGGCACTGAGGAAGACTACGCCAAGGACGCAGATATTGAGGAGGACAATGAGGACCAGTCAAAAACTACTAAGCAGCCTGACAAGGAGAAATCCTTGGCTGTCTTTGTAATTTTGATACCCTCATCTCCCCCCATACCACTGCACCCTGAAAAAAACTTATCAGAGGCTTGCTGCTTTACCTTCCTCTGAGACCAACCCTAAGGATGAACCCTCTCTGATTGACTTTAACTCCCAACTAATACATGAGGATGCTGAATCTGAAGGAGTTCAAGAGGACCTCCTACATCAAGTCCTCACTGTTAACACTTGAACTCATTGTATGACTCTGCACCCTGAAGTGGTTATCCCTCAAATAGCTCAGAGAACAGTATACTTACCCTATGCCAAACAACTGGCTCAACCAGTTGTTGAAGTCATCCATGAGGAGGACAGCGCTGAACAACTGGCTAAGCTGCTCCATATAGTACACAACTTGACACTAATAGAGTCTCTCAAGCTAGCAAGCCTAGCTGTGGGAGCTCCCATGGCTACCTTCCTGGAAAAGTTCAAGGGACTGAGCGTACACCAGGTCTCCAAAATTAAGGAAATCAGAGAAGACCACCAGGATTGTACCTATATCAGCCTGGTAGTGAATAAAACTTCTGTCTGGGCCATACTGGATATAGTTGCTCCTGGTAACATTATATCCTTGCGGCTGGTCAAGATGCTTAAGCTGGCACCAGACTTAGCCTAACATGATGATTTTGTTACCTCTGGGCCACTGACTACTAGAGAAAAAGAAGCCTATTCCTCCCTCCCTCTTTTCTTTGGTAAGCTAATGGTCACTGCTCCCAATATGTCCTAAAATGCAATAGCTACACTATTCTTATTGGGACTAGCTTCATGGTCCAGTATGGCACTGTGATCAACCATGGAGACCATACCTTTGGTTTTTTGTGCCACTCTATACTCATGTTCTACCATATAAAATCCCTTCTGACCTGCCCTTACGCCGTCTGCAATATATTAACCTAGAGTACACGGATGGAGAACTGCCAGTTGCATATACACTGTGTAGTATGAAGGTCAAGACACTACCCCTCTCAGTTGGGGAAGTCAAAGGAATCTCACTCTACGCCTCCTGTAATGTGACTATCCCACCTGGCTCTCAGATGATCCACAATACATGCCTCTTACTGGCTCTACCAGCTGGAACTCATGGAGAAATCTTTGGCATCCCTAATGCCTCCAGACTAGAACCATGGGTTGCACCAGGCATCCTCATGTCAAGTGAGAAGGAGGTACTCATACTCTTGGCCAACATGAGTTGTCAAGCCATGGTTGTCTCCAAACACCAACTGCTGGCTTATATATGGCCGGAAGAGCATGACAACCTGCAGGAGACCACCCCCTTTGTGGACTTCTCTGAATTGAGTTTACCCTGTGAGCAACCACTGGTGCTATTGGTCATAAGCCGCTGCTCTCTATCCAGCCTCTCTAAAGAACAGAAGGATCAATGTTGTGTTCTGAGGCGCAGCACAGATACACAACGGGGAATCCTAACCTTAGGATTGGATTTGTACTAAGTCTCAGTTAGATGACAGGGAAAGCAAATGTGTTTACCTTGCGGCCCTGGATGAATAATCTCTACTAGTTGTGGCTAGAGAGAGGCGCAGAAGTACAGAAGACACAAGGACAAAAATGTGAATAGAACTTATTTTTATTGGTAAATTAGGAAATGGATTATATAGTGGTTAGGAATACCACAAAACACTACCAGGACGGTAGGATCACTTGCCACAAGCATGAGTGGGGCAAGTGAGTTGCGCAGAGTCAGGAAACCAAACAATCATATTTTCTGATGTAGAAACCAGTTAATTTTGAGAGTCAAAAACAAAAGCAAGAGATTTGTCCTTGAAATGGCCCACCAAAGGCAAAATTGAAACATGGTGAATGCCGTTATTTACAACATTGCCCCCCTCCAGATTGGCTCAGGGGGGTGATACTTGCAGAGGAACTTGGCGTGTACGCAAGCAAAAGGGCAATCACTGGAGAGGAGCTTTATAGTGTACTCAGATCTTTGTTTGAAAGTCACTTCTAAAGGACCAATCCACAGGGAGTCCAGCTTGTGCGTGTGCCTACTCACATGGTGTTGGTAGTACAGGACATGGTCACCAACATCAAACTCAGGCAAGGGGGAGCGCCCAGCGTTGTCAGGAGAGAGCTTGAGCATCTTAGTCTTATATGCGGAAGTGTAGGCAGTGGCCTGTATATCAATGATGCAATTGACTAAGTCTTTGATGTGGTTGTCCGGGTTCATGCCCTTATCAGAGGAGAGTAGGGGAACCCCTAAGAGCAACAGAGTGGTGGCTTTACGCCCATACAACATGGCAAAGGGGGAGTACCCTGTGACCCAATGCTTGATCAGACAATAGGCAAAAAGTGCAGCAGGTAAGTATAAATCCCAATTGGCAGCGTCAGAGTAGGTGAGTTTTCTCATGATAGAAAACAGTGTCAAGTTGGCAAGCTCAACTGCCCCATTAGTGGAAGGATTGTAGGGGGCAGAGAAAGACTGGTGAGTTCCTAGGGCTTCAAAAACAAAGGTTACAAGTTTGGCATTGAAGCTGGTTCCGTTGTCAGACAACAGCACTTGAGGGCAGCCATGGCAATAGAAAACATCCTGCAGCAGAAAGGCCGCTGTAGTCTTAGCAGTGATGTCCTTAGTAGGGCGAGCCTCTACCCACTTGCTGAAGTGGTTGACGGCAATCAGGATAAAGCGGTATCTGGAACATGAGCAGGGGAGAGGGCCTACAGCATCAATGATAACTGTATGAAAAGCGTGTTGAGGGGGAACCAATTTGAATTTGTGAGAAGCAGCTTGGGGCCTCTGAAGTTGGCAGTCATGGCAACTAGCTATGACATCTTGGATCAACAAGCAAAGATTCTCCCAGAAGTAATTCTTCTGAAGCCAGTCAAAGATCTTGGCAATGCCTCCATGGCCAGTTTCTTTATGAGCTTGTGACACCAAAGAGAGGCAAAGACTGGGGCGCATGTATGGCAGGTATTGACCCCGCACCTTCTTGAAGAGTTGGTTATCACGTATGAGGGTGTCTTCAGACAATTTGGCCAAGGCAAGTCAAACCTCTTCTGTCTCGCTTTCCCAGGAAGAAGGGTAGCCAATTAGCTCGTACAGGCGGTCTGCCTCAGCAGGATGTAGGGCAAGGATGGGAATTTGGGACAACCCATCAGTGTTCTGATGTTGAATCCTGGGGCAATGGAGTACAGTGAAGTCATAACCTTGTAGGCAGAGGGCCCATCTGGCTAAGCGTCCTTCAGACACCTTAATTTGTTGTAACCACTTGAGCAAAGCGTGGTCAGTGACAACAGTGAAATGGGCACCATACATGTAGTGGCAGAATTGTTTGACTGCATGCAGCACGGCGAGGCACTCCTTCTCTGTAACACTATAATTCTTTTCATGCTTATTTAGCACACAGGAAGTATAGGCTACAGGGTAGTCCACACCTTCATTGTCAAGCTGAGCCAAGATAGCCCCAATAGCAAGGTAACTAGCATCAGTGTACAAGATGAATCCTTATTGTAATTGGCGTACACTAAAATGGGTGCTTCTTTGAGTTTCTGCTTTAGAGTCTTGAAGGCTTGTTGTTGGCTGGCGGTCCATTTGAAAGGAAAATTACACAACAATTGGACCAGGGGTTTGCTAGTATCAGCAAAATCAGTAATGAATTGCCTATAGTAACCCATCATTCCCGTAAAGACTTGTACTTCTCGTAGGTTGGTGGGCAGAAGCATTTTGTCAATGGCTCCAACCTTCTTGGTTATTGGATAAATCCCTGTTAGGGTTACTTCATGGCCTAGGAATTCAAGGCGTTCTTTGAAGAAAGCACACTTAGAAGGCTTTAGCTTGAGGCCAGCCTCTCAGATTTTTATGAACACCTCTTTAAGATGGGCTAGGTGATCAGTGAAAGTTGCGCTGAAGACTGTTATATTATCTAGATAGACTAAGACACATGACAACTTCAAGTCCTGTAGGATGGAGTCCATGGCCCTTTGGAAGGTGGCCGGGGCATTACAGAGCCCTTGCAGCATGTGGGTAGGCTCAAACAATCCTTCTGATGTGATGAGCGCAGTCTTCTGACGGTCTTCAGGAGAGAGGTCAACTTGCCAGTAACCAGACGCCAAATCCATGGCAGAGAAAAACTTAGAACCTCCAAGGCGTCAAAGAGCGTCATCAATACGCTGTAAGGGATAGGAATCTTTCTTGGTTAGAGAATTCAACCTTCAATAGTCCATCACAATCTGGTGGCCCCCATCCTTTTTCTTTAAGATGAGCAGAGGGGAAGCCCAGGGACTTTGAGAGGGAGCCAGCAATCCAGCGTCCAGCAGTTGTTTGAGCTCCTTAGAAACCTGTGCATCTTCCACTTGGCTGCGACAATATGGCTTGGCACAAAAGGGAGGAGCATCTCCTGTGTCAATCTGATGAATTACACCTTTAGCCAGCCCATAATCAGTGCTATATTTAGCAAAGATGTCTGAGAATAGGTCTATTAAATCAAGCACCTCTTTCTGTTGTACCAGGGACAACTGAGGGAAGTCTTGAGCAGTGAACAGAGATAGGACTTGAGGCTTGTCTTCAGGTAGGTTAAAGTCTTGAAACGTCCCAAAAGGGTGAAGTGACAAGACGTCAGGGGCATTTAACAACTTTCTGTAACCAACAACCTGTCCTCTGGATACAGTCATAGGAAGTGCAGTAAGGTTGGCAACTAGTAACTGAACAGGATCCTTGTGTGAGACGTCCAGAATTCCAGGACAAAGGTAAGGCTTGTTACGCCCCAGCAAAGGAGGGGAGTACAGCTCTAAGAAAGTCTGTTCAGGTAGTTCATATGATATCTGAGAGTCTATGATTGCCTGAGAGCCTGGAGGGATGGTGACAGCAGATGTGGCCATGAGAGGGAGCGCTTCAGTTGCAGGACAAGCCATGGGAGGACACTTCATGTTGGAGGAATGGGTTTGGTATTTTAGGGTGAAAACCTCAGTGAGGTACTCCAGTGTACATGTCTTCAAACGTTTACCAGGAACTTTGATTGGCTCTTCAAAGGTCAGAGGGACTTTGTACCCTAGGATAGAAAGATAACCATCCTTTAGGTTGATGATCCTGTTATACTACCAAAGGAACTGGGTACCAACCAAAAGGTTGTAGCTCTCATTTTCTAGAACAACAGCTGGCGCAGCCAACAGGACTTTACCAAATTGCATTGGCAAGGCAGAGTACACACCAATGGTGCAAGTCATGGAGAGACCAGCAGTGCCATAGGATTGATGGTAGTTGAGGTCAGGGGCCAGCTTAAGTTTCTCCACCAGCTTAAAAGAAACAACATTGACAGGAGATCTGGTGTCCAGGACAGCTTTGATTTTTAGTTTCTGGATAGATATCTCTACTTGGGTAGTGGTGCGTCCAAAGGGTGGCAGAACAGCCAAGATATCTTGCGCCTCAGCTAATTCCTTGTCCCATTTTTCAATCATGCATCTTAGTCCTGGGAACTCCTTATATACGGTTTGGAGAGGGAGTGAGACAGATACATTCTTGAAAACGGCGTCTGCAACTTCAGCAGCTTCTTCTGATTATTCTACTAATACAGTGGACCGTTTTGCCTGAGTAAGATAGGGGCAGGAGACAACTGCTTTGGCATCAGACAAGGGCTTGGTGGTAATTGTAGTCTTCCCAGATTGTAGCTTGTAGGGAACCTCAATAGTCTCAGGGACAGCAAGAACAGGATACCTGTATGCATCAGGGTCTTCAACATCAGATTCATCCACATCAAAATCATCAGAAATGTTATGGAACAGAAGGAGGATAGGAGGAGCCTCATCATCAGCAGGCTCAGAGTCAGTAACAGGCGGAGGTATAGAAGGAGACTGGGAAGAATTGTCAACCAAGAGCGTCTCCACCTCTAGGTTGACTGTTCTTTTCCCAACTGATCCTTGGGATCATCTCCTTCAACCCGCAGATTGATGCAGACGCAAGAGTGGTGACCTATCTGACCGCAGTTGTGGTAACCCTGACGTCAAGAAGGATTTTGTGAGTTTATAGTGAGGATAAAAGGGCCGCAAGAAGAAGATCCAGAGTTGGAAGCGGCACAACTCTCCCAAACAACTGCCCCAGAATGGGTAAGATGCATATCTTGGAGCAGTGTCTTTATACTTTTCATGGAGGACAGCATAGCCTTGTGGGCCTTGAAATGAAGACACAGGAGTTGGTTCACCTTGAGGGCCTTGGCACAGGCCATATACACTTCATGCGCTGTCAATTGTCTGCTTGTTATTAACTGTTGTCCCTCCATGTAAAATCTGCCTGCAAATTTGGCTAACATCTCTTTGGGCTTGAATGATATGTGCATGAAGGCATCCTTTTTCACCTCCAGGCTAAGATCACCACCAAAATTGTCAATCAGGAGCTGTTTCATGTCTTCCCAGGTCTCAATGGTGGGAAGCTCTGGCACGACTACTTCTTGACAGGTTGGGTATAGACAGGTTAGAATGTGTTACTTCTTAACCTCATCTGATGCTTGTCTCATGGCAGTATCATAAATAGTTAATAAAGCTGCAATTGTTGAGGTTTTAGGATCAAAGACTTGTTTAAAAGTAGGCTTGAAGTGTGCCTTGGGAGCTGGACCACCATTGCTGCTATTAAGTACATTTATGCGCGGGGAGAACTCGGCCTCAGATTTGGAGGGGGGTTGTCTAGCCCATAGTTGTCAAACACTTTCTTCAAGGGTTGTCAGAGTCTCAGTAGTTCTGGCACCCATAGTGTTGGCTAGAGCGTATGTTGTTCAGTAACATCTAGGCGTTGTCCTTGGGTAGTGACAACAGTGGAAAGCTCAGCCAGCCGCAAAGTAAGGGATGGCCCCACTGATAGGCAGGGGGCAAATATGTTTTTTACCAAATCAATCATCTCACTCATCTCCCGTACGTCTCTGTCCAACTCAGTCTGATCTTGTTTCATATGGTCCACCTCATTAGCTAGGGCAATCAACTCCCTAGCACAGTGGATTTAAGGAGCCCCCACCAGACCAGGACAACAGCCATCTTCCTTGTTAACCCCGAGTGGACTAGCAGCGGCCGTCACTACCTCACGTAACGCAGCAACTTCTTGCTGCAGTTCAGCGACCTGAGCAGTTGGCGCAAGAACCTTGGGGTCAGGTTGAGGCGTTTTGGTAGGACGTCCTTGGCTACAAGTGGAAGCACGTAATTCTTGGATGGCCTCCCAGATCCTCTGCTCTCTGTCCACCAGATCATCAGCAGGAGGAGAAGTCGGGACATCAGGATTGGGGGTAGACAGCTCATTCACTTGACTCTGAAGTTTGGTTATAGCAGCAGCAGTGGTAGCTCTCTCTTGATCAAATTCCGCACTGAGTTCATTTAGACCTTGGGCGGCAAGGTCAGCTACTTGTTACAATTGCTTGAAGGAATAGGCACTGAATGCATTGAGCTGTTGCACTAGGTGTTCAAAGTCGGTGAGATAAGCATTTAGGGTGGAGTCTACTTGAATTTGCCAGGGTTGTTATAACTGGTGAAACTCATGTAGCTGCTCCCTAACATACTCAGGGATGAACTGGCGCATTTTCTTGATGTAATTGACTAGACATGTTTGAGAGGTGACTGAATCATGCTGATTGTCAGATACCAGGGAGAACAGGGAATGAATCCATTATTGATAGGCAGCAAACTGGTCCCAATGATGGGTAACAGCTGCTTGTAGAGACGAGATCTCTTGAATGTAGAGTCCCAACACCATCTGGTGGTGGGCCAAGGCAGGCTGTACAAAGGATGACAGCAGGTAATCAGCGGAGCCAGTTGCTGAGAGGAGATGTTGTGGAAACTGAGGGGCCACAATTAACTCATAGTATTTGGCACAGCTAAACTGTAACTGAAGGCAAGGGATGGCTCCTTCACGGGCTATCCCAAGGGCTATTGACATGACTTGTTCTATTTCAGGGGTACCCATAGGGTAAACAACTAGGCGGGGACCATTCCCAAGGTTTGGTACAGTAGGGACAATAGGCGGGTCAGCAATATCTTCTTCAATAAGAGGGCTGGTAATTTCAGGCAAGGTTGACTCCCAAATAGGAGGAGGCAAGGGACCTGAAAACGTAGATGCAAAAGGGATGACCAAGGGGCTTACAGCCCCTGTAGTGAGCACCATTTTTGTTGTGTTCTGAGGCGCAGCACAGATACATAACAGGTAATCCTAACCTTAGGATTGGATTTGTACTAAGTCTCAGTTAGATGATAGGGAAGGCAAATGTGTTTACCTTACGGCCCTGGATGAATAATCTCTACTAGTTGTGGCTAGAGAGAGGCGCAGAAGTACAGAAGACACAAGGACAAAAATGTGAATATAACTTATTTTTATTGGTAAATTAGGAAATGGATTATAAAGTGGTTAGTAATACCACAAAACACTACCAGGACAGTAGGATCACTTGCCACAAGCATGAGTGGGGCAAGTGAGTTGCGCAGAGTCAGGAAACCAAATAATCATATTCCCTGATGTAGAAACCAGTTTATTTTGAGAGTTGAAAGCAAAAGCAAGAGATTTGTCTTTGAAATGGCCCACCAAAGTCAAAATCAAAACATGTTGAATGCTGTTATTCACAACAATCAAGCTATGGATCTCTTTGCACAGTATAAGTATGTGTTTGCCAAGGACAATTATGACCTGGGAAAGGCTGCAGATGTTGCTCATCATATCAACACCCAAGGCAGTCCACCTATCCGCTCCATACCTATACAGCGCAGTCTAGCTAATCATGCTGTAGCTAATGAGGAACTTCAGAAGCGTTTGGGATCTGGCCTACTGGTCCCCAGTAAAAGCCCTTGGGCTTAACCTCTCCATATTTTCAAAAATAAGGATGGCAGCAACCATGTGGTGATTGACTACCGTTGACGGAATGCTGTTACCAAGAAGGATTCATATCCCCTCCCTTGTATTGACAATACCTCAGACCAACTGGGTGGTGCCAAGTTCTTCAGCGCCATAGACCTTATCAGTGGGTACTAGCTGATTAATCTATCCCCTGCTGATAAAGAGAAATGTGTGATCATCACTGACCAAGGGTTATTCCAACTCACAAGGATGCCTCAAGGTTTGTCCAATGCCCCAGCTACCTTCCAACGGGCTATGGATGAAGTGATGGGCAACCTCAAACTCACCAGTGTCTTGGTCTACCTGGATGACATTAATGTGTTCTCCCAAATCTTCTTAAGATCACCTACAACACTTGGATAAAGTCTCCCAGAGGTTATTTGCAGCTAATCTCAAGCTCAAGCCGCGCAAGTGCAACTTCTTCAAGGAGCATATTGATTTCTTGGGGTTCATTATTAGCCAAGATGGACTTCGCCCTGTACCTCTGAAGGTGGAAGTCATTGAGCAAATGCAGATCCTGGCCAATAAGCAGGACGTTCAGGTCTTCCTGGGGACAATTAGGTACAATTGCTGCTTCATCCCCAACTTTGCATCTCTGGGTGACCCCCTTTTTCAGCTTCTCCGAGCTGATAAGGAATTCTTCTGGAGCCCAGAGTTCCAATCAGCATTCAACACTCTCAAAAGAATACTATCTGCTGCCCCCGTACTAGCCTACCCTGACTTTTTCAATCCGTTTATGGCTCATAAAGATGCTAGCCTGACTGCAATTGGGGGTGTCCTCTCCCAACTGGACTCTGAAGGACTCAAGCATCCTGTTAAATACTGCTCATGTACTCTTAATGTCCATGAGAGAAACTACACTGTCATTAAACAAGAGTGCCTGGTTGTAATATACTCCTATCAACAATTCAGAGTGTATCTTCATGGGGTAAATTTCACAGTTGTAACCAACCATACCTCCCTGCAATAGCTGAAGACCCTCAAGGATCCCAAAGGGCATCTAGCGTGTTTGGCTATTAAACTTCAGGCCTATGACTATGAAATCATTCATCAAGCCAGAGCAGCCCACCAGAATTCTGACTGTCTCTCCTGTCTTCTTACTATTGCTTTAGTATCCTCTATGGCTTACATTCTCTATGACAAGCTTATGGAGGATCTTTTTTGTGGGGGGAGACGCCATTAGAGATACAGAGGGCTCTCAAGAAGTTAGCTGTTAGCACCAAGGTCTATAAGGGGCAACTCTTGAAGCTTTTTGGAGACTCTTGGCTACCTTATATACTCCCATCCCTACGCATGGACTCTGTGGTGGCTACTCACAAAACTACTGGTCATGGTGGAATACAGAAGACGTTAGCTCTGCTACAACAGCACTGCTTCTGGGAAGTAATGCACACTGATGTAGTAGATACGCTGGCCTCCTGTCATGACTGCAACATTGAGAGACCTAAGGTTTCCAAGTTTCAACATAGACTTGTACATCCTGGGTTTGCCTTCCACACTGTAGCCATCAACGTAGTGGGGCCCTTGCCAGTTACCAACAGTTGCAAAAAGTTCACCATTGTGGCGGTTGACCATCTGACTAAATGGGTAGAGGCCAAGGCAATTCTCAACCAATCTGCACTGGTGATAGCCACGTTCATCCTGGAGAATATTATATACAAACATGGTTGCCCCCAGATCCTGCCAACAGACAATGGTACCAACTTTACCAGTTATATCATCCCCTACCTCAACCAACTGGTGGGAATTTATGGGGGCACTATCCACCCCTTATCCTCCACAGACAAATGGCTTGGTAGAGCGCACTAATGGGAGCCTGGTCCAGATACTCTGAAAGCTCAGTCACCAACATGAGACTGAATGGGATACCTTCCTGCCTGCAGCCACCTTTACATCAAACTTTGGGTACCATTGAGCCACTGGTAAGCCACCCTTCCAACTGCTCTATGGTTGTCAACCAGGGCTTTTCCCTTTACTATATTCCTATGTAAAGCCCAGCCTGACTGTGTCCCCAGAGGCATACCTCAACAAGCTGGTACAAACTCTTATTTTTTTGAAATTGGAGGCCTAAACAGTAAACTTAAACCATAAGATGCAGGACCTAGAACAAGCTACATTCAATTGCCCTGCCTTACCCACTTACCTGGTAGGAGACTGAGTCTACTTCTTCAGTAATAGAGGGTATGGTTGTGAATCTAAACTGGCATCCCTTTAGCAGGGCCCAGTTCAAGTTATCCAGAAGACTGGCCCCAACTCCTACACCTTTAAGGAGCCCCATTCTAGGCAATTGATTACTAGAGTACACACTCAATATATGTGTGCTGCTCCTAGCAGTCAAGAGTAAGCCCCAATGAGGACAAAAACACAAAAAAACAAAAGCCCAATTAAAAAATTCCATGGGTTGTTGTCCTGTTTGCAATAGTGATGCACCAAAGTATGAGGAATAATAATGAAGGAACAAAGTGTTTATTAGAGACTGAAAAGACTCTTCCAATATCTCACCAACTGTTCTAGCACCTGAATGGCAGCCAGGAAACACAACAGTTACCTACAGATCTGTGAAGCTGATGACCAAGGATTGGGCTTCAAACCCCCACCAAACAAGACGCCTGCCATTTTTAAACCTGTTGTCTAATCCAGTGGAGGGAAATGTTGCAGATCCTGAATAAATTAGACATTAAGTTTTCCACTTAGGGATCAAGCAACAAAATGAATGTGTGATTGCTTCCTCACAAGATGGGTTTAATAAAGTTAACTACATTTAAAACGCCCATAAAACAGGTGTTTGAATGGTCTTTTGAATGCGCTTCAGACACAGGCTTTACTTTTGAGGTTAATTATAGAAACAATGCAAATAGAGCCACATGCCTCCATAAGGAAAGCTGTGTGAAACTGGTTGTTTTATTGTGCGGGACTTTCTAATGTGCCTGTCTACTCTCCTCCATTAGGAAAGTCCTTCTGTCTGTGCCTCCTTTCCTCTGGTGTAAATTCTCCCGCCTTATACTATATAACTACAGCACTATCATAATAAATACTATTTTTGTCATTATATCCTTATATTCTTCTGTCCTACCAAAGGCTTTCATTATACCATATATAGGTATAGTATTAAGAGTTAGGATCCTGGCTAACTGTTTATAGAAAATAGCACCCCTTGCTGCTACAAATACAACACATGGTCACCACCCCTATCCACCAGTATCCAAATTCTAAGGGAGTATACAAGCTAGAAACTGATGCATCCAATTATACCATAAGAGGAGTACTCCAAATTCAAAATGCAGAAAAGGACTTATTTCCTGTGGCATATGAATCAATAAATTTTCTGATGCTGAACAAAAAATTTCAATAAATGACAAAGAACTGGTAGCTATTGTCAACTGTTTAATGAAGTGGAGATGTTACCTGGAATGTTCATAAATATTCAAAGTGTTAACCACACACAATGAATTGGTATTATTTAAGACTCAACAACACCTATCAAGAAGACAAGATGAATGGATGAGCCTTATACAATGGTACCCCATGATAATCAAATATAAACCAGGCAAAGAAATGCTTACTGCAGATGACCTATCAAGGCTATACTGTGAACATATCCTATACACTGATGGAGACCCCAATTGGCACATGTTAATAATAGGTAATATCTAAGATGGGTTCCCACTGAACACAAATGGACATCCAAGAGAAAGTCTTTATAAACAAACATATAGGTCTTTTGGCTTTCTTGTTATGCATAAGTGCTAGATTGAGTATTTTATAGATGAATTACATTATCCATATTCAAATTATTCAGAAAGGTTAAAATACTATCAATTTCAAATCTTTAATTAATTTTAGGCTTATATGAATTTCTTTAAAAAATCTCAATTTTAGAATTGAAAATTGCACCTTATAATTTTACTGAAAATATCTTAAGTGCTACTACAAACTACAAACTAAAAGATTTTTATGATGAATTGCATGAGAGAGTAATACCAGCCCCAAAAATATATGTGATATTACCCTATATTTGGCCTATCATAATTATTCTTAGTTTGTTTCAGAAAAAAAGTTGTTGTTTTTGAAAGACTAATAACTCTATTTGAAATACACCCTTTAGTAAGCCGCCCTACTTCATGAACTTACCCTAATACACCACTAGTGTCTTATGATATTTTTGTTTCTCTGGTATCATTGCATGATTTCAAATGATAAGTTATCCTATAATGTTCTTAGAAACTTTAAAATTTTAAAGGTGAAGTATACAACTTCCCATCTTTCATCAAATATGAAAGATTAATGCACAGATTTTAAACTTCAAGATCTCTCCTTATAAGCCTAACTTTTCTCTCAAAAATATAAAAGAATGACTTTTGAGAAATATTTGAGCCTGATAGCACTGATCTATATAACTCTTTTCTTTTTTCTTCTTGCTCAAAAATATTTTTAAGATCATTTATATTCTCAATATAAAGCTGATTTTCTTTATCTTTTAATGTTTTTGATATTACACCAAAGTGACCATCAACAATTCTTTTTCCATGACATTCTACAAATCTATTGTATTTAATAGACCCTATATTTTATTAAGATGCCTCTTTAAATAGATAATATAAGATTTCATAAGATCTAAGATGTTTTCCATTATAATTCCATACCTTTATATTATTTATTTTTAAAACTATTATAATTTAAGAAGGCTTATAGACATACACCTTGCCAAGATTTTGTGGTCTTGAGGAAAGATCTTTATTATTCATTATAGTAGGGATGTGATTTAGATTGCATGAGTACAATCTTTGCTACCAATTGGGTCTAGGTGTGGCTACGGCCTGGTGGTGTTCTAAGTCTGTAGGAGAAATACACTGGTCTGCAAATAGACAGTGGCGGTCTATTTGGATTCTTCTGATTACTAGGCATTGGCTAGTAGTGATACAACAATAGAGATCTTCAATATCTATCTTCAAGTATGATAATTTTGCTTGATCTCTAGTCAGGAGAGCACCCTATATAGGGTGTATAAGCCCTCTTTCCAGATTTTTATCTAACGCTTCCAACTCTTACTAGTCAGTCTATCTGTTCCCCAGACTACTAGTCTCAGCCCCCAGAGTTAGGCAGCCATGCCGGTCTGACATGAAACTTCAATGGATTAACAGCCTCAGCTTTTTTGTGATAGTGTCTTGGTGATATCCTGTTTGTAATCATGCATATGCAAGTTTTATTCCCTGTCAATTGGGTTTTTGCATTATACAGTAGTCTTCTGATTGACCTTCTATATTAATTGTAAGTTTTAATGCGTCATCAGGCGCAAATGTTTGGCAGTAGCCATCTTGCATTATTATTCAGGAACCCTCAGTCTTATTGGCTGATGAACATTCTGTGATTATAGTCAGGAATCATCAAGCCTGATTAATTAGGTTTGGTCCAATGAGAAGACCATTATTGGATCAGGATCAATATTTGGAGTAATAATAAGAGTACTGATTACCCAAAGCCAGGAACAAGATCAGCTGATACTTTTGTAAGCTTGGCAGCTCTATGAAAATTGGTTGTCCTTAACCAATCAGTCAGGAAAATGATGATCAAGTCTACCATAATATTCTAAAAGCCTGACATACCTGAAATTAAATAATCATGAGACAATACTTGAGATAAAAAATAATGATATCCATATGTAATTTTATTGTTTTCCTTAAATACCAATACAAACCCTAATAAAGAAATTGGTCTTTTGGAAAAAAACAATCATTGGTCTCAATTAAACCACTACCAACCTTTAAGTTTTCTTTAATCTATAACTACAACACAAGACTTATTGTCTAATTCATTAATATCTTTTTTATTCCCTATTTTGATGAACATAAAAGTCTTGGTGCTGCTTAATAGTCTTTAAGTCATTGCCTATAGATTCTGGTAATGATAATTTTTTACTTTCACATTCTTCCTTCCTTTTTTCTAGTTGTCACAACATCTTTGATTACTCCCTCTCAGGGAATTAACGCCCCAAGCATATCACCAAATAGCTCACTGAATGGTTCACTGATTAGCCAGTAAACTGGTGGCACTATTATCAGTCAATAATCTATGACAGAGATCACCCAATACAGATCCTAAATGGAACACAGCTTGAATAAGCCTTGTGACCCAAGAGAAACATTACTCAGATAAGCCCCATGACCCCCATGACTACATGGACAGTATATGGCTTGTCATGATACTATATATTATTATATATTCATGTCCAATAATTTATCATTATCTTTTTAAATCTTTCCATTATCTTGTTTATTATACTTCTAAGAAGTGTAAACTTGACAGTGGTAGCAAAGATAGGTTATACAAACCTACCCAACTCAAAGGAAAAATTCCTCCTAAGAAAAAGACCCAAGCAATGGTACTCCCTAATGGCTGGAGAGACTACAAAGAAGGACAAGCTGTTCCCACAGGCCTTGTTATCTACGACAACATCCTTGTACCTGTCAAACAATGCAACACTCTCAAAGCCCACAGATTGTTACCCACAGCGCCAACCACAACAGGACCACATGGACTGGGATACCCAATATTGTATTGCAATGCCTGTGTACAGCCAAAATTGGCGTTTTTGTGGGACTATGTCAGGAAAAGCCTCTCTTTTGATCAACAGTACACAAAGCAAATTTGAGCAAGTGGACTACCCCCAAAGACTCTGGGTCAGTGAAATTGCCCTTTGTGTTATGGGAACTACATCACGTTTTGTAAGTGGATGGCTAGCCCAATATTCCAGCCATAAGTAAAACTGGGAAGTATTCAAAACTGCATTCCTCAAAAAGTTCTCCATGAAGAATTCTGACGTAGTGACTATGACAGAACTTCAAACCTTCAAGATGACAGGAACAATCAAGGAGTACATTGCTGCATATGAAGACCTACGCAACTTTGTGCCCAACACCATCAACTTTGATGAACCTGGACCACATTTGGACTTCTACAATGGCCTCCCCACACATATCAGACATCAGTTTGACATGACCTGCTGCAAGAACCTTGAAGATGTTTTCTTGGAAGGAAAGCACACAGCTCAGAAATTTGAAGATCTACATGCAATCAACAAGCGCAAAGAGAGTCTTTCAGCCAAGAAGGATCCTTGAACCAATAGACAAAACAACTGAGCCAACAACACCCATCCTGGAACTGGGAATTGCACTGCACAAACCAATCAGGTAAGCACCAAAGATATCAACAAGGAGGGAAAAGCTCAGGGGAGTGCTTAGGCAAGCCGCCCTCCCCAACCTACAAGACTTGTACAGGGACCAAGACGTGGACTCAATCACCATGATCCAAGTACCCTCCAGTGACCCTCTACTGTTTGCTGCCCAAACTGGAAATAAACTCCTCAATTATTATTTCTGTTTTTGCAGATATCAGGGCACCACACTATTTGACACTGGAGCAGACCAATCCCTTGTCAACAAGAAAATTGCTGACCTCATGAAACTACCTAACACCCAAAGCAGTATCAGGAGAGTCATCATGGCAGATAACAGAAGCACACCAGTCACTCAAGAGTGAAAACCTTTCTGCACCCAAATTGGAGACGTGCACACCACGCTCAGTGGCCCAATCATACCAATCCCCAAGTACAGCATTATACTTGGACTGGACTGGATGAGAAATACCAAACCTCACATTGACTTGGATAGTGCTACCCTCACCATACAATGAGGAGAAGTGCACCACCATGTTTACCCAACTCACCTTGATACGCTCATGAAAGATCACATATTTGTAACAATTATGAAGATAGAAGAGGAAAGGAATCCTAGAAAAATCAATTGGAACACCTGCACGTATGAATTTATCCACTAGAAAAGTACAGAAACAACAAGTGAAAAAGACCCATTCTGATCACAGCTAGTCATAGAATTCACTTCTGTTTTCCAAGAATTTTTCAGGACTACCTCCCAACCAGGTATACAGCACAGAATTATCCATGAGAGAAGTCTGCCAAAAGTTCACCCCATTTACTGCATAACACCACAAGAAGACAACACTATAAAAGCCTATCTTGACAAAGCACTTGAAAAGGGACTCATAAGACCTAATAAATTGCCTTTTATTGCTGCTATCTTCTTTGTAGCAAAGAAATATGGATGACTCTGCCTAGTCACAGACTACAGGGCGCTCAAAAAGGTCACAATTAAGAACAGGTATTCCTTAACCCTAATTGACAACCTTTTTGACACCCTGGGGGGTCCCAAATCTTTACAAAAATTGATTTGACAGCAGGTTACCACCAAATTTGCGTGAAACATGAAGACATTCCAAAGAACGCATTTTGAACTAAATACAGGTCATTTGCTTGTTTTGTTCTCAACTTTGGCATGAAAAACGCTCCCAGTACCTTTGTGATCTTCATGAACAAAGTTTTCAAGGAAAACATTGGAAAAAGAGCAATCATCTACCTGGACTTCATCATCATTTACAGTCCCAATCTAAAAAAAACACTAGGAAGATGTCTGCCTGGTCCTCTGCACCCTTGAAGAGAACCAATTGGTTGCAACACCATCAAAGTGTGAATTATTCTTGGCAGAACTTCCATTCCTATGTCACATTATCAGCAAGGACAGAATAAACCAGATCCAGACAAGATACGCGCAATAACTGAAATGCCAGCTTCAAGAAATAAGAGTGAACTCTGCACCTTCCTTGGAATGATAGCCTACATAAGAAGGTTCAACCCTGATTGGGGTGCCCTAACAGCCCCCCTGTCTACCATTAAAGGCAAAACAACCAAGTTTGTCTGGACACTGCTACAAGATCAACACTTATGCCAACTGAAGGAACACATGGTAACTTCCCCTATCCTCCAATACCTGAATCATGGGGGAATAGATGAGCTAGAAACCAATGCTTCTGATTATGCCATAAGAGGAGTACTCTGAATACAAACGGCAGAAAAAAACTTTCTTCCTGTGGCGTATGAATTGAGGAAGTTATCTGACAGAAAAAAAAGATACCCCATACATGACAAGGAGTTGGTAGTCACTATACACTGCCTTATGAAGTGGAAATGCTATCTGGAAGGAGCCCAAACGTTTAAAGTACTCACCAACCACAAGTTGCTGATATTCTCTAAACACAGCAACCACTGTCAAGAAGGCAAGCCAAGTAGATGAGTCTTATACAGAGATACCCCATGCAAATTGAATATAAACCAGGCAAGGAAATGCTTACTGCAGATGCCCTGTATAGGCTATACAGCAAACATGTCCTCTGCGCTGATGGCAACCCCAACTGGCCCATGTTAATTATGGGGAATCTCCAGGAATAGTTCCCACCTGGCACTCCAATGGACATCCAAGAGAAGGTCCTTAAGAATAAACCCCTGTTCAAAAATGCATATGGTACATTACACTGAATACTTTCACATGGTGATACTGTACCCTACGTTCTGTCAACACAAAAGATTGACACAATTCTCTGATATAACAGAGATCTGGGACACACCAGCAGCAGAAACTTGCATGAATATCTCAAGACATATTAATGGTGTACCAACATGCTAGATGAAATCAAAGAGGTACTGGAGCAATGCAAAGTCTGTTAGAAGTACACCCAAACCAAAGCACCACCAAAGTCAGTAGTACCCTTATCCATCACACAACCCTTCAAGGTATGATTGCTGGATTTTGTGGGACCAATGCCTGGAAAAAACAAGGGCAAGAAGTACATCATCACAGCTATCAACTATGCAACCAGATGGCCTATGGCATAAGCCACCAAAGAATATAAAGGCAACAATGTGAAGCAATTCATTGGAAATGAGATCATAGCCAAATTTGGGAAGCCTGACCTTCTTACCACAGATAAAGGCACCAAACTCAAAGCCATTAATCAATATCAACCTTGACAAAAAATAGAATAAAACACATCACAGCCAGCCTATATCACCCTCAAGCAAATGGACAAGTAGAACAACTAAACAGCATGCTTGTAGAAGCCCTCAGTAAGTTATCTGCTAACAATCTAAAGGCCTGAGTCAACATGCTCCCAACAGCGCTCATGGTCTGTAGAACACAAGTTAACTGCAATACAGGCAAAAGCCCTTATGAGCTTGTCTATGGACAAAAGCCCGCTCTTGTCAGTACAACTGCAGGACTGCAATTACCTCTGCCCAAAAAGGTGCCAGACAACAGTGAACCCAATTTACTACAAGTCAGAAAAGACCAAGGGAAAATGGAACACCAAAGGGTCAAAAGGGAAGCAATCCCATTAAAAAAAGAAAGATTCCAAGTCAGGGACAAAATCTGGGTTGTCAACCA
The DNA here is from genome assembly GCA_014839935.2 of Entomophthora muscae. Classification (NCBI taxonomy): domain Eukaryota; kingdom Fungi; phylum Entomophthoromycota; class Entomophthoromycetes; order Entomophthorales; family Entomophthoraceae; genus Entomophthora; species Entomophthora muscae. The sequence goes on along the minus strand of QTSX02000043.1, from coordinate 88,225 downwards.
CAACCAACATAAATTGAGCCCAGGATTATGTGGACCAGATATTATCATGGAAGTCAAGCCCAATAACATCTACCTCATCAAGGGAATTGGAGCTTGACTTGACCTGAAATGTATGCACCACAACCAACTCTGCCTGTGCAAAGCAAGAACTGCACAGCGTAACTCCAGACTCTCTGTCTCCAACGCCAAACTGGATCAATACCAAGCGCACATTCCCAACAATCTTAAGAAAATTCCCAAGGCTCCGCCTTCCAGAACCCCAGGGGGAGATGTTGCAACATATTCAATTACTCTCTCTTGGGGAATTAATTCCCCAAGCAGATCACTGAATGGCTCACCTAATGGTTGACCAACCAGCCAGTAAACTGGTGGCACTATCATCAGTCAACCATCTATGACAGGGATCACCCAATCCAGATCCTAAAGGGAACACAACTTGAATAAGCCTTGTGACTTAAGAGGAACATTGCTCAGATAAGCCCCGTGACTCCCACAATGTACATGGACTGTATGTAGCTTGTCATGATACTATATATTATTCTATATTCATATATAATAAAGTATCATTCTCTTCTTAAATCTTCACCTTATCTTGTTCATTATACTTCTAAGAAGTATAAACTCAACATAGTGAATTTTTTAAATTAAAAATATTGCACATATCAGTTTGTTTTTTACTTTTTATTATATTTTTAGGGATTAATTTATAGTAAGTAGAAATAGATATAGAAATTTCATTTTCTTCATATTTCTATAAATTTATTTTCTTATTTTTAGTAGAGAGTACTTAATTTCAGTTTAGTAATCACTTATTTCTTTTTCAATATCTTTATAAATTTTTTGGGCACTTTTTTTAAACTGGTTTGCTTTAAAAGAGTTTTCCAGTAATTTTTTTATATTTTTTGGTTATTTATTTTCTTAATGAATACATATCTTTTTGACTTTTTTGTTTAAGCTTACACTTCTATTTTTATTTATTTTTCTTGAGTATTCAAACTCACTTTTGGTTATATTAAATCCCATATCAGTAAGCTCTTTTAAAGAGTAACTGGAAGTAAACAGATATCTCAAGGCTGGGAGATGCTTTTGAGGAGCAGATTTCAGGAGATCCTTTAAGTTTTCAATGAAATCATTGCCTTTTTGATTTTGAATTAAAGGAATGAACTCTGTTTTTCCAAACTCAGTTTGAGTGAATAAGTGATTGATGAAGGAATTAAGATTGCCTCCAGAAACAAAGAGGAATGCTTTCTTTAGCATAGCAATTCTTTCTCTTTTTGTTGATGCTCCCAGTGAGGAAAATGGCTTCATGGCAGAGGTAAAATTAACAGATTCCATAGTATTTGGTTTATGATGATTTTAATTTAGATGCTTGGTAGAGATGCCTTGCAAAAGAGTACTGATTGAATGAATTGTATCTTTTTGTGAGGATGTTTTGAAGTAAATTCTATGCAGTGCTTTAGCTCTTATATACCAAGATAAATGACACCATTCTGAAAGAAATGATGTAATAGCTTTTATACAATTTTAACTTGGATTTATATTCCTAAAATAAATCAAATCCCCAGTTTTCATACACAAGTGATATACATGTAGCAGCAAATCATCATTGTTATATCATATCCTCTTTTTAATCTGTTAAAATCAATTAAAATAATGTATTCACTTAATTTTAACACATTACTATGTTTTTAAAATAAAAAAAATACTAAAGGGTTCAATTTAAAAATAGCCTAATTTGAGGTTTGAAGCTCACTTGACTTTAAAATTAATCTAAACAGTGATAAAAAATATCCTAACTTCAAACTACCTTAAAATCCTAAATAATTAAACTTTTTAAATAAAATAAAATGCGGAAATGATGCTCTTGATCTTATCTTTAATTTCGTCAAATAAAAAGCATATGTTAATTAATGAAAAAATAACTTTTTTAAGCTTTAAGCAATCTATTTTATTTCATTATCAAAATAATATAATAAAATCTGATATATGCTCTTTTAAATTGCTTTCACTTCAATATTTAATATAGTATACATATTAATATTTTAAAGCCAATAGAAAAACAATATTTTGAGCTTTATTTTGACAGTTTACAGTGTGAAAAAATATTAAATTTTTATTGAGTTATTACTGTTTTAAATATAAACATTTTTAATTTGTTTCTTTTCAAAATTGAACTGTGTTATGCTGCAACTGGGGCAGCATGTGCATTAGAAAATGGCCTAATCCCTAAAATAATGCCACATCTGTAAAAAAACGTATATGGCACTCTACATCACATATTACCAAGCAGAAATATGGTACCCTATGTCCTGTCAACACAAAAGATTGACAGAATCCTTTGATATCACAGAGATCTGAGACACACTTGTGACAAGAATCTACATGAGTATCTCAAGCACAAACTGGTGACCCAACATGCTGGACAATATCAAGGAAGTACTGGAACAATGCAAGGTCTGTGAAAAGTATGCCCAATCCAAGGCACCTCCCAAATCAGTACTATCAGTGCCAAGCACACAAGCTTTAAAAGTGTGGTCACTGGATAATGTGGGAACAATTACTGACAAGAACAAAGGCAAAAAGTGCATTATAACAACTATCAACTACACAACCAGGTGGCCTGTAGCACAAGCTATAAAAGAACACAAAGAAAATGTTGTGAGAATATTAATTGGCAAAGAAATTGTAGCTTAGTTTGGGAAACCTAAACTCCTAATCACAGACAGAGGAACCAAACTTACAGCTATTGACACCAACATCTATCTTGCCAAGAATGGAAAAAACACACTGTTGGCAGTCCATACCACCCACAAGCAAATGAAAGAGTAGAAAAATTTAACAGCTCCCTTGTAGAGGCGTTCAGTAAATTATCTGCCAAAAATCCAAACCTTTGGGCTGATATGCCCAACAGCACTAATGATGTGCAGAACACAAGACAATTTAAATAGCAGTAAAAGCCTGTATGATTTACTAACTAATCATTAAGTTGCTAGCAATTTTATCAATTGCCCATCTATTACAGTGATTAAACCTTTTGAGTCCTAAGCAGAGAACCACATAAAAAAGCCTCATGACCTAAGAGGAACAATTACTTATATAGCCCTATGACAGCTATGACATACATGGATAGCATATGGCCTCTCATGATACTATATAACACTCTAAACTCATGTCAAATAAATTATCATTCTCTTCTCAATTTCCCTCTTACTTGTTTATTATACTTCCCAGAAGTATATACTGTAAATTCAGAGCCTAAATGTAAAAATGCGGGATTGTCAAATCTTTGGTCCAAATTTCAAATCACATTTGTGGGCAACTCAGCTGAGTGAAAAATAAAAAATTTAATAAAATCAACCATTTAATTCACTTTTTTGATTTATTTAAATTGGAAAATTTTTAATCCCTTGAGCAGATAACTCAACTAACAAAAGACAAAACACAGCAAACAAATGCAGGATACATGAATCAGATCTGCAGGATTCTAATGTACAATTTTAGATTTCCTGTATTTCAAACAAATCATAGACATCATGTAAAAATTAATGAATCTGAAATTGCAGGATTATCAAATCCAAGGACCACATTTCAAATAAAAAAATGAGTTAATTCAAAATAAATATAATTTATGGGTGTTAAAAAAGGATGCTAAAGGATCTATAGTGAATTTGTGCTAATTCTTTTAGGAATCATAGTCATTCTCAAAAATCACACTATTCCATTTTAGGACAGCTAAAATTTAGATACTTGATTACAGTATATTTTAAAAAATGCTAATAATAAAATAGAATGATTTATTATAATCTATCTTATCATGTTGTTGTAACTCTGCTGTTTTAGCAGAGTTACAAGGGAAAAAATATTTAGAGGATAGATAATAATCTTTATTGAGAGATAGTGATTATATAGTTAATGTGAGTCATGGATAACAGGAACATGATTGTGTAGGTCACACAATAGAATGGTGAAGGGGGTGGCTTGATCCTAGTAATGAGTCAAGTGCCAAAACAAGGTATCCACATTAAGAGATCACTATTTGTTCATGTTGTTGGAATGGAAATTCAAGTTGACTTCTTAGTCTGGATTCAAGTGACTGGATAATTGGATTGCGGGTCACATTCCTGCTTACTTGGAACATTGCTTGCAGGTCAAGTGTCAGGGATCCAGTCTTGGGCAGCCGGCCTGTTGTTTCCAGGGGTGACCCAGGCCAGGTTTTTTTGCAGGCAATGCCCACCACAAGAGGGGAGCTAACTTAAAAAGGTAGGAGGCGGACTTCCCCACCCAGGACCACAGGCCAGCAGCCAGGATTATAGTGACAATCACCCCTGTGAGGGTGATGTACACAATCCCAAACAGCTTGCCAGAATGATTAGTTGGGAGGCCGAGTGAGGAAGCAGGCATAGGTTTTGGGGTCACAGGTGGTTCCATGGGCAGGTTATAAGCAGGGAGATAGTTGAATTTCCCTCTGAATAACTTGGGTTTTAAAAATATCCATGGTCCTTGTTGGTTTTATCTAACTGCAGATTGTATGCAGGCCAAAGGGTCAAGTTTGAGTATCTTTTCTGGGGTGGTGTCCTTGTATTCAGATTTCAGAGGGTAGTTGGTAAAATGGACGGGTCCAAAGGGTACACCAGGAAGACAGGAAACTGCAGGCAGTGGGGCAGGGGGGCCAGGAAAGCTTGAACTGAATTGGTAGATAGCAAATACAAAATAAGACAATAGCTGTGTGAGCCAAAATAACATAACCTTTATTCAAAAATGACAATAAGTTTGGAGTGCAGGGTCCTTTGGTCTATATAGCACTCCACCTACAAACTTAATATTTTCCATGGGGGGTTCATCAGGGAATTGGAAAAGACAGGCCTGGGGGAACTGGGTGCTTGGGTCCAAAGGCAGAAAAATGGCACTTGGCCTGGGAGTTCTTTCATTGATCAAGAATCTCAAATTGGCTACCTGATTAACTTGCCGTAGAGTCGTAATCATGGGGTCAGGCCGCAGGCTTGTGCCTCTTCCTGGGGTGGCTCTTGATTGGCCACTGGTATAGACTTCAAACTCATGAAGCTAATAGTTGCCGCTTCAGTACCTCATTTAGGTGCTGTGATTAGTCTTCCATTTGGTGCAATAATTTCCTTGTTTTGGCCTGTTTCACTGCACAGGCCAACATTCTTGGTATCAGATTGTGGGGGCTCAATCTCAGAAAGACCCAGGTGGTCAGGCTCTTGATTGATGGGCCTAGCAGCCCGCAGGAATTCAGGTTCAGGGTTTAAATCTCGCCCTTGAGCCCAGGTTTCAAGAGGTAACAAATTGTCAATCCTGACATTGAGATTGCTGTTTTGAAATTGTCTTTTCCTTAATGTATTGATGTCATTTGCTGTTGATAATGTGTTTGCATTTAATTGGATAGTTTTACCTCCAGTTGCCTTGGCAAATAGGAAATCAAGTTGCCTCCCCAAGACCAGCTATGATTGCAAAGGCAACTTGATTTTTTATTACTAAGGCAACTGGAGGTGAAACAATCCAATTAAATGCAAGCACATTATCAACAGCAAATGAACTATAAACACATCAAGTAAAAGACAAAGTGATAAGATAGATTTTAATATATAATTCTATTTTATTATTAGCCGTTTTTAAAATCTACTATAATCAAGTATCCTTAATAGCAATACATGAATACATAGTGGAGTAAACTTATGGTTTATCTTTCCCACCTATCCTTCCTTCCTTTAAAGGAAGTTTGTTTGGCCCTGGCTATGCCAGGGGCCAAAAACTTTTAAAAAATTCTGCATCATCAGGAGGGTAGCTCATATATCATTATATGTTTTTGTGGTTACTATATTAGCAATTTAAAGTGCAGAATATTACATCACTTCCAGTTTAGACAATTTTACATTTCACTTAATTTCATGTCTAAACATGGTTGTTATGATTAGATTTTTTATGTGATTTTATCCAGAGTGTAGCTTCTTTATTTGGGTTGGTGTTTCCTAGTGTGCTTACTGTACATTAAATTTGGATTCCAGTTCCTGCAATTATTATTTGAGTTTACTGGTGGCATTCAAAAGTGATTTGAAATTTGGTTCATGGATTTGACAATCTTGCAATTCCAAAAAACATAGTAAACTTAATGAAAATAGTCGATGAATTTGAACACTTTAAATCTTATTCCTTTTAATTCATTTTGTCCACTGGAAATATGCAGTTTGATGTGAACTTTGCAAAGTGTCTAGGAGTTCCCGCATTTTTGAAAATAAAAATAAAAATACAAATAATTTAATTTAATTAAAAAGGCTATCCTGCAAAAGTGATTTGAAATTTTTAGACCAAGGATTTGACAATCCCACATTTTAACGTTTGGGTTCTGAATTTACAGCACTTGGCAGTTACATGAGAATCCCTGCAATTTCAATGTACCTCATGGAAGTCATGTGTATGTCCATGTAGTACTTTCTCAGGATTTGAAATGCTTGATTCCTGTACTAGATGAGGCTGTGTTGGGAGTTCCACCAAATATTTTGTAGCCAGGTCAATCCTTGGGATTGGTTTTATGAGAGGGGATAAGAATATATTCTGCATCACTGGTACAGAACAAAGCAATGTTTGTTCAAATAAAGATGCCTTTACAGCAACTGTTGCTTTTCTTGGTCATTTTAAGCTTTATGTGTTTGGTTTTCAACTGAAAAAGGCTACCATGTAATGAGAGAGATGTCTTTAACTAAGACTAAGAGAAGTAAAAGCATGAAAGTGATCACTAAATGGCAGGAGGATAAATTTTGGAGCTTCTCAATTGGAATATGAGCTTGTAAAGATCACATAAATTACCCCCATTATCTTAGAGTCTAGTGGGAGTAATTGAAATGCAAGCATGTATTTCCTGGGTCTTCTACAGGTGCCCAGACCACTCTCAAGTTAATTCAGCATAGCCAGCTTATATTATATAAGGCAAGGAAAGTGTAAAGGGACTCCCCTACCAGTATCTTTAAAGAAAAAGTATAAATACCAAGTACAGCTCCTGAATATCCTCAAGAAATTACCTAAGGCTTTTACTTTCAATATTGCAGGGGGAGATGTTGCCTTCCTTTAATTACTCCCTCTCAGGAAGTAATTTCCCAAGAGCTGACTTTATTGTCAAGCAAAGATGACCCAAAGACAAAATCAAGATGTTACACCCAGACCAACCATTCAAAATCCAAGATGATTTAGGACCCAAAGATCTCATGACTGCATATGAATTACATTATTGCTATATGAATTACCAGTAACTATATAGGCTCCTTTTTTCTGTATCAAATGAATATATTGCTCTTTCTGTAATTCTCACTTGTGTTTTGTACTGTGTACTTCTCATAAATATGTACTTGATGTTAGCATCAGCCAGTTTTTTTATTTTTTACTTTCACATATTAATCTTTTAAAAAGCTATGGTTCAAAATTCATACATCCTGGGCTCTTCTATACAAGCTTTTCAATTTTTCTCATCCTTCATTCACTTGTAATTTGATTTTGAGTGAAAGTCTGCCTATAATATCAATTAGTTTCAATTGATACAGGGTTTTTGCAACCAATTTTTTCTTTAAACCAAAGCCTGCATTTGTCACCTACATGTATTGTTGTTATATATTTATATATGCTATTTGATCTCAGATTAAGACCCAACTCTATCAGTTTAGCTTTTTACTAAGAAATCATCTATAAAGGAATTTAAAATGGCTGCTAGATTTTGAAGCAGTATGTGTAAATCATATGCTGATACTAAACCTAAAGTAAGGTGAAATCCAAGGCTGATTCTAAATACAAGCTCAAAAAATAATTATTAATAGATGGAAAATTTATATATTTCTTTATAAAAGTGTAAGTATCTTATTGACTATGTTTTTAGCAAAAAAGGCAGGTGTTGAAACTGCAGGCTTGACCCGCCAGCAAGGTTCCAACCAAGCAGGTTTGTGACTCGCAATCCAATTATCTGGTCACTCAAAGCCAGACTAGGAAGTCACCTTGAATTACCAAATCCATCAACATGAACAGATGATGATCCTTCATGGTGGATACCTCAATTTGGCGCTTGACTCATTACCAGGATCAAGCCACCCCCTTCACTATCCAACCATGTGATCAACACAATCATGCTCATGTTATCCTTGATTCACAATAGCTATATAATCACTATCTCACAATAAAGATTATTATCTATCCTCTAAATATTTTCCCCTTGTAACTCTGCTAAAACAGTACAGATACAACATTGGTAGCACAGGTAGGTTATCCATCCAACCTTATCTTGAAAAATTCTGCCTGTTGCCTGTACTTGCTGCAGCCAACAAATCCTTGTCAGAACTATGTCTAGCCTCCCGCTGGACTGGACCCCATACACTCCTGGTACTGAGATACCTGATGGCTTTGTCCTGTACCAGAACACAGTGATTCCACTACCCGCCTTCAACGCCATGTCTGCACAAGGGTTCTTTCAGGCTCCCTTCTCTATTCCGCAACCAACTGACAAAACACCATGCCCACCTACATAGCCCAAAGACTTCAAAGCGCTGCCTTGGAACCTTTTTCCAGGGCCAAAAACAACAACTCTGCCACATGGGTCCAGTCTTCCCAGAGAAAACTGGTCCAGATGAAATGCCCACAGCAACTTTGGATTGCGGAAATCTCCATTTGCCTGACCCACAACGCTGGCGCCTGGTGTGAAAAGTGGCACAAAGAACACACCAGGAAGAACTGGGATACCTTCAAGCAAGACTTCTTGGCAAGATTTGTGCTCAAGGACACAGAGCTCATGATCATATGCCAAGTAAAGAACCTAAACCAGACAGGCACCATAAAGGAACTCACCTGCACCTACAAGGAACTCCAACTTCATGCACCATCTGACATGGCCTTTGACACCCCAGCTACACACCTCATGTACTATAACGCCCTCAAGTTGCATGTGATGAGGCATGTAAACCTGGACCAGGTGACCAACCTGCAAAGCTTGTACTGTGAAGCGGAGAAAGCAGAGCAAACCTCCAACGCACTTCATAAGGCATAAACTGGAAAACAAGAGAGACCCAAGGATTCCCACACAGGCGGGCGCTCCACTCAACCACCCCCTGGAAGCAACGGAAATAACACCAACTATAAACCCACAAGCTCAAACAGATATGGGAATGGAAACAATGGCCAGTCAAATTGTACTCATTTCTGTATCACTTCCACGCAAGGTAATCAATATGAGGGAAAGCCCGAGGAGAGCATTAAGCAAGCCAAGCTCTCCCCACACAGCTCCCAACTCGCCAAATGATGAGTACCAACCTGAGGACGTGGACCAATGTCCAATGATCCAAGTACCCTTTCAGGACCTGGTTTTGTACATCATTGCCAGACATCCCAATAAACTGATGTCTTACCCTTTCTGTTTTTGCAGTTACACAGGCTCAGCACTATTGGACTCAGGCGCAGATCAAATTTTAGTCAACAGCAGCTTTGTGAACAAATTCAAGCTAACCACTAATCTTTTGCAGATTAAAAACGTGGTCCTGGCTGATGAACATCACATTGTTATGACAAGAGAAACCACCCCTTTTTCCATCATGCTTGAGAACCTTCACTTCACCATCCAAGGCCCTGTCATTGACTTCCCAAAGTTTTACATTGTACTGGGGTTAGATTGGTTACAAAAGAACAATCCTCATGTAGACTGGGCAACCTCAGTGATGACCTTTAAGCGTGAAGGTGTCAACCACCAGATCTACCCTGACTCAGTGGATCAACTCCTACGCAACCATGTCTTTGTGCGCATCACAGAGACCCTGGACAAAAAGGAAAACCTGAAGGTAATTGACTGGGACTCCTGCCAGTACAAGATGATAAATTTCAAAGATTATCAGGACACTACTACACCTCAGGATTGCAAAATTGTGGCCTGCCATCCAGAAATCTTCAAGGAAGCTCTACCTGGGTTGCCACCCAGAAAAACACATTCAACACTCCATCCAACTCAAAGGTGCTGTGCCCAAAGTGCACCCTATCTACAGACTGACCCCAAACAAAGACAACACCCTATGTGCCTATATCAAGGAGGTGTTGGAGAAAGGACTTATCTGCCCCTCATAGTCTTCTTTTGGGGCTGCCGTGTTCTTTGTGGCCAAGAAGAACAGCACTTTATGTCTGGCCACAGACTACCGAGCCCTAAACAAAGTTACCATCAAGAACTGTTATCCACTACCACTGATTGACAATCTCTTTGATGCCTTGGGAGGAGCCACGGTCTTCTCCAAGATTGATCTGACTGCAGGCTACAACCAGATTTGTATTAAGGAGAAGGACATCCCCAAAACCGCCTTCTGTACTAAATACAGCTCATACAAATGTGTGGTGCTCAACTTTGGCATGACAAACGCCCCTTCCACCTTTGTGACCTTCATTAATAAAGTGTTTGCTCCACACATAGGCAAGCATGCCCTAGTCTACCTAGACAACATCATTCTCTAGAGCTTCTTGGTGAGACAGCACCACAAGGACCTAGAGGCAGTCTTTGCTACCCTGGCACAACACAAACTGTTGGCCAAACCCTCCAAGTGCCAGCTCTTCTGTGAGCAATTATCCTTCCTGGGACACATAGTCTCAAAGGACGGCATCAAACCCAACAGTCAAAAAATACAGGCCATCTGCAAGATGCTGCCACCCAAGGATAAGTCGGAACTTCACACCTTCCTGGGGATGGTGGCTTATGTACGCCACTTCATACCTGACTGTGACATTTTAACTGCCCCCTTATCTGCCATAACAGGCACCAATTCCAAGTTTGTGTGGACCCCCCAATGTAGCCTCTGTTTTAGACGCCTCAAGGAGAAGCTCACAACAGCTCCTATCCTGCAATACCCCAAACATGATGGGGAATACCAAACGGAAACCAACGCCTTAGATGCATCCATTGGGGGAGTACTGTGAATCAAAAATAATGATGGTGACTTCCTGCCTGTAGCTTATGAATTGCAAAAGTTGACAGATGGCAAGCGCCAATACACTATCCATAACAAGGAATTGCTGGCCATCATACACTGTCTAGACAAATGGTGTTGTTATCTAGAAAAGGAGGAAGAATTCACAGCATTGACCGACCACAAGTTGCTCATATATTTCAAAACTCAAGCAAATCTATCTCGCCGCCAAGCCCACTGGATGGAGCTTCTGGAGAGATTCAATATGCTCATACAGGATAAACCTGGTCCTGAGCTTACCATGGCAGACGCCCTCTCACGCCTATATGTCCGTGCCACAAGAGGGGAAAATGGGCTTGACCCAGACTGGCCTCTCTTGGTGTTACAAACAAAGGACAAGGGTTTCCCCCCGGGTACAACCAACATAACCAAGGAAACAGTCATCAAAAATAAATACCTATTTGCTGACGTGTATGGGACCCTGCAAAGAAAGATGTCTGACAGTACTACCATCCCTTATATCCCCACACACCAGCAAGTAGACACCATCCTACAATATCACAGGGACCTCTGACAAACCAAAAGTCAAACCCTATATGAGTTCCTTAAACACAAGGCCTGGTGGCCAACCCTATATTGTGATGTTCAGGAAGTCCTAGACTAATGCAAGGTATGCAAGAAATTTGCCAAAAGTGAAACCCCTCCAAAGTCAGTACTACCCATCCGCACACAACTACCCTTCAAGGTTTGGGCCCTCAATGTTGTTGGCCCCATGCCAGGGAAACACAACAATAAGAAATACATCATCACCATCATAAACTTTGCTACAAGATAGCCAGTACCCCAAGCAGTAAAGGTGCACAATGGCAATGACATACAATGATTCATTGGAAAAGAGATAATCAGCAAGTTTGAAAAGCCAGAACTCCTAATAACCAATGGAGGGAAAGAGTTGACCCCCAAAAAACACCAATATATACCTCACTAAAAATGGGGTCAAACATACTGTGACAACAACATACCACCCACAGGCCAATGAACATGTAGAGCAGCTTAATGGCAGCCTTGTGCAAGCCTTAGCCAAGCTCACCGCTGGGCAACCTGAAGACTGGTATAAGCAGCTATTGAATGCATTACTTGTGTGCCAAGCCCAAGTGAACAGATCCACCAGAAAAAGCCCCTTTGAGTTGGTATACAGCACACAGCCAAATATCATTCAAGCATTAACAGGACTCAAACTGTAAATTCCAAGTAAAGTCCCCCCGTGTTTGGACCCTCAAGTTATAGAGGCCAATGGTGATCAAACAGAAAGAGAAAAAAAGCGTCTGCAAAAGACATTTGTCCCCATCCAAGATAGACATGAAGTTGGGGACAAAGTTTGAGTCATGAACGTTGATAAAAGCAAACTACAACCCAAGAAAGTAGGTGCTGCAAACATTCTAAAGGTAAACAAAAATAACACTTACCTTGTGCAAGGACTCAGGAAGCGCAAACAAGAGAAACCCCTGCACCATGATTGCCTAAGACCCTGCAAAGCAAGACAAAATCAATGAAAAACTGCCCTGCCTGCCACAGAACAACAGTTAGTCCAGTATGACGCCCGGTCTCCTGACAACCTCCCTGACAATCTACCTCAAGAAGAGGTCAACTTTCAGTTGGGGGTGTCAAAACAGCAGGCTTGACCTGCCAGCAAGGTTCCAAACAAGCAGGTTTGTGACCCGCAATCAAATTACCCGGCCACTCAAAATCAGACTAGGAAGTCAACTCAAATTGCCAAATCCAACAACATGAACAGATGTTGATCCTTTATGATGAATACCTTGTTTTGGTGCTTGACTCATTACCAGGATCAAGCCACCCCCTTCACCATCCTGCTGTGTGATCAACACTATCATGTTCCTGTTATCCTTGATTCACAATGACTATATAATCACTATCTCTCAATAAAGATTATTATCTATCCTCTAAATATTTTTCCCCTTGTAACTCTGCTAAAACAGCACATTTACAACAATAAAATAAAATGAAAAATCCAATCTTGATTGCCATGTTTAGACATGAAAATTAAGTGAGATGTAAAGCTGTCTAAATATGGAAATCATACAGCATTATACACTCTAAATCACTAATATAGCAACCACAAACCCATATAAGGATATATGAGCCACCCTCCTGATGATGCAGAAATTTTTAAAAGTGTTTTGGCCCCGGGCGTAGCCAGGGGTCAACAAACTTCCTTTCAAAGAAGGAAGGAAAGGTGTAAAATAAAAAACTTCAAAGTGAAAAAATCACTGGATTACTACACTATGTATTAATGGATTGCTATTAAAGATGCTTGATTACAGTAGATTTCAGAAAACACTAATAATAAAATAGAATTATATATTACCATCTATTTATATCAAGTTGTCCTTTCCTTGGTGTGTTGATAGTTCATTTGCTGTTGATAATGTACTTTCATTCAATCATATAGTTTCATCCCCAGTTGCCTTGGCAATAGAAATCAAGTTGTCCCCATGACCACAGCTGGCCTTGGAGAGGCATTTTGATTTTCTATTGCCAAGGCAACTGGAGGTGAAACTATCCAATTGAATGAAAGTACATTATTAACAGAAAATGAACTATCAACACACCAAGGAAAATGCAACATGATAAAAATATATTGTAATATATAATTCCATTTTATTTTTAGTGTTTTCTGAAATCTACTGTAATCAAGCATCTAAATTTTAGCTGTCCTAAAATGGAATAGGGTGATTTTTGAGAATGCCTATGATTCCTAAAAGAATTAGCACAAATTCACTCTAGATCCTTTGACATCCTTTTTGAGACACCCATAAATTATATTTATTTCAAATTCACCTCATTTTTGATTTGAAATCTGGTTCTTGGTTTTGACAATCCCGCAATTTCAGATCTGTTAATTTTTCCATGTTGTCTATGATTATTAGACTTACAGGAAATACCAAATTGTACATTAGAATCCCACATTTCTGCTTCATGTATCCTACATATGCTTGTTGTGTTTTGTCTTTAATTAGTTGATTTATCTGCTCAAGGGATTCAAAATTTGCCAATTTAAATAAATTTAAAAAAATTAAAATAAATGGTTGATTTTGTTAAATATTTTATTTTTCACTCAGCTGAGTTGCCCGCAAATGTGATTTGAAATTTGGACCAAGGATTTGACAATCCCGCATTTTTACGTTTAGGTTCTGAATTTACAGTATATTCTTAGTAGGGTTGATAGAAACTATTGTAGACACTTTATCAAGAGGGAAAACTGCAAATAATAATCATCCGGAAATATATAAATTGCTCACAAATCTACATAAAGATCAACAGTTATATTATTTTTTAATAAACGTTGTTATTTTGTATCCAACCTTATTGCTAATACCTTCTGCGAGCTGAATTTATCATTTTAATAAATGATAATATTTTTTATATGATTTTTATTATTTTTTGAATTATTATTTACACTTTAAAAAATAGACATGTATAAATTATTCTGGAAATTGTGATTTATTAAAATATGTCTAAGTCAGCTTTCTGTAAAATATACAGCCTAAAATTTTATATTTGTTATTCACGTAAGCATCATAATTTAGACTCCAATTGACAAGAAAAATAGAATTTAATAAGGCCAGTAATTTTTTATAAAGACTAAATACATTAAAGCTAAACTCTGCTGATACCTTTAAAGAGAAACTGCTTAGGTAAATACAACTTAGAAACATAACCAATTATTTTCCGAAGCTTCACGCGGGAATAATATTACTGGAACCTGGAATTCGCGCTTGTACTCAAGTTTCAGTTTCAACCAATGGCTAAAATGAATTCTTTTGGATTCACGTTGATGATCCGGATTTAGAATACATGGAGCCAAATCAGCACATGCTTCCAATAGCCCCTGAAAATGTACATTAATACGATGGAGTTCCTGGTCAAAGTAATCATGTGCCCTTCTGGAGACTCTCAAAATACCCATGAGTGGCACAACAAAAACATAATACAATTTATGGTAAATATAACCATCTGAAGTCCATAATCAATGTAGAGGCTTGATTTACATTGTTCATGTGACGTATTTGATGAAGGCTTTTTGTATAAATTGGTTTCTTCAGCATGAAGCCAAGCATGAATTTCAAATCTCTCGCTTTTCTCGTGACACTTGCTTCAGCAGCATCTTTGCCCAACCCTAACCATCTGGTGGCTCGGGATTCCAGGGGCTACGGGACTCTTATCAAAGCCATTACAATCATGATTAAAACTCACTCGGACGAGATTAAAGAGTTGGGTCATTATTTTAGAGATTAGGCCATTTTCTAATGCACATGCTGCTCAAGTCGCAGCATAACACAGTTCGATTTTGAAAAAGTAACTAATTACACAATTTATATTTAAAACATTAATAACTCAATGAAAAATTAATATTTTTTCACACTGTAAACTATCAAAATGAAGCTAAGAATCTTATCTTTCTATTGGTGTAAAAATTTTAATATGTATACTATGCTCAATATTAAAGCAAAAGTAATTTAAAAGAGCATAATCCAGATTTTATTATATGATTATATCTAATGATATAAAGTAGATCACTTCAAAGCTAATAAATACTCTTTTTTGAATACACAACAGATGTTTTTTATTTGACGAAATTAAAGATAAGATTGAGAGCTTTATTTTCGCATTTTATTTTATTTAAAAAGCTCAATTCTCTAGGATTTTATGATAGTTTGAAGTTAGGATGTTTTTATCACTGTTTAGATTGATTTTAAGGTTCAAGTGAGCTTCGAACCTCAAATTGAGCATTCATTAAATGGAATTCTTTAATATTTTATCATTTTAAAAATATGCGGAAGAGTTACAATTAACTGAATACATCATTTTAATTGATTTGTATTGATTACAAAGAGGATATGATGTAATAATAATGCTTAGCTGCTTCACATATATCACTTGTGCATGAAAACTGGGTATTTAATTAATTTCTGCAAACATAAATTCAAGTTCAAACTATAATAAAAGCTATCACACCATTTCTTTCAGAATGGTGTCATTTAGCTTGGTATATAAGAGCTAAAGTACCACAAAGCTTCTAATCCAAATAACCCAATTCAAAGACCACATTCTGATCATAACTACTCCATCATTAAGGCACACATCAAAGATCTGACCTAATTACAGATTCAAAATACTACCATGTCCTCAGTTAAATTTACTTCTTCCATGCTACCCTTTTTTCCTTGGGAGCTTCAACAAAAAGAGAGAGAATTGCAATGTTAAAAAAGGCATTCCTCTTTATTGCTGGTGATGATCTTGATAATTTCATCAAGCACTTCCTTACTCAAACTGAATTTGGGAAAGCTCAGTTCCTGCCAACTATTCAAAATCAGAAAGGCAATGAGTTCATTGAAAATTTAAAGGATCTCATGAAATCTTCTCCCCAAAAACATCTCCCAGCCTTGCGATCTCTGGTTACTTCCAGTTACTCTTTAAAAGAGCTTAATGATATGGGGTTTAATATAACCAAAAGTGAGTTTGAATACTCAAGAAAAATAAATAAAAATAAAAATGTAAGCTTAAACAAAAAAAGCCAGAAAAATAATAACTATTCATTAAAAAAAGAAATAACTAAAAAAATAATTAAAAAATTGCTGGAAAATTCTTTTGAAACAAGCCAGTTTACAAAAAAAGTGCCTGAAAATTTTTATAAAGATATAGAAAAAGAGATGAGTAATTACTCAACTGAAATTAAATACTCTCTACTTAAAACAAAAAAAGAAATATATGAAAATATGAAAATAAAAAATGAAATTTCAGTTTCAATTTCCACTTACTATAAATTAATCCCTAAAAATATAATAAAAAGTAAAAAACAAACCAATATGTGCAATATTTGTAATTTAAAAAATTCACTAGAAAAAAAGAAGGAAGAATGTGAAAGTAAAAACTTACCATTACCAGAATCTATAGACAATGACTTAAAGACTATTAATCAGCACCAAGACTTTTATGTTCATCAAAATTGTGAATATAAAAAAGATATTAATGAACTAGATGATGAGTCTTGTGTTGTAGTTATAGATTATAAAGAAAACTTAAAGGTTGGAGGTGGTCCAATTGAGACCAATAATTGTTTTTATTCAAAAAAACCAATCTCATTATTAGGGTTTGCATTAGTTTTTAAAGAAAACAATAAAATTAAATATGAATATCATGATTTTTTGTCTCAAATATTATCACATGATTCTTTATTTTCAGGTGAATGTCTAATAAGTCTTCTTAAATTAGATAGATTTAAAAAAATAAAAAATATAAAAGTATGGACAGATAATGGAAATCATTTTAGATCATATGAATTTTTATATTACTTATTTAAAGAGGCACCTAAATATATTAAGGGTTCCATAAAATATAACCGTTTTGTTGAATGCCATGGAAAAAGCATTGTTGATGGTCACTTTGGTGTAATATCAAAAATTTTAAAGGAAAAAGAAAATGTACTTTATATTAACAACATTAATGATCTAAAAATATTTTTGAGAAAGAAGAAAGAAGAAAAGAATTATACAATTCATCTTTAACTGGTTCAATTGTTTCCCAAAAAGCATTTTTTTATATTTATGAAAGGAAATTTAGGCCTATAAAAAGAGAGCTTGAAGTTAAAAATCTGCGCATTAATCTTTCATATTTGATGAAAGATGGGAAGTTATATACTTCACCTTTAACATTTGAAAGCTTCTCAGAATATTCTGAGATATTTTATCATTTGAAATCACGTGATGATACCAGAGAAACAAAAATATCAGAAGATGCTAGTAGTGTATTGGGGCAAGTTCATGAAGTAGGGCAGCTTACTAGAGGGTGTATTTTAAATAGAGTTATCAGTCTTTCAAAAACAACAACCTTTTTTTCTGAAACAAACTAAGAATATTTATGATGAGCCAAAGATAGGGTAATAGCATTTATAGCTTTGGGGCTGCTATTACTCTCCCATGCAACTCATCATAAATATTTTTGGTTTGTAGTAGCACTTAAGATATTTTCAGTAGTACTATAAGTTGCAATTTTCAATTATAAAATCAATGAATTATTTTTTAAAAAATCACCCAAGCCCAAGATCAATTAAATATTTGGGATTGATTATATTTTACTCTTTCTGAATAATTTGAATATGAATAATATGATTAAGTTATAAAATAACCAATCTGGCGCCTAGGCATAACAAGAAAAATAATGTCCCAGTTTTTTGAGGAGGCATTCGAAAACATGGGGAAACGAGCAACTCACCGCCCTCCTACTCCTGATATTCAGTTCGGTAATTATAGTGGATTTTTATAATCCTTCCATATTTGTGATTAAAGATATTCCTACTTTAAGGAAGTTTCATTTGTTGGCATTTTTATCACTTATCACGATTTTAAATTCAAACTTTAATCACACTTAATCGTTCCTCGTCTGACGCAAGCAAAAAAGTTACATGCTATTAAAGATCCCTGTGGTATTTAGTCTTTATTAGAGATGTACCGATAGTAAAATACAAAACTTTATCTTTACTACAAACCAAAAATTAAGCCATGCTCTTTTATTTCTTAACCTTTTAACAAATGGATATCAAGAAGAGGTATACATAAAATAGTGGCAAGTTACTGTGCCACAAGTTTTACTTTTAATATCCACTCTGCTTACTGGAAGGATCCTTCTTCAAATCTTCTTTCAAAAAAGCAGATTTAGCCTTCACTCATCCAATATTCTCCAAATAGAATCGGCTCAGTCTCATAAGCAATCATGTTGCATGGGTAAGCAGAGCCATACATGTGAATTAGTCTAAGTGATGCCAGTTTGTTGGCAAAGAGTCCAAGAGCAACCTTGGCGGTATCTAGACTAAAGCCAAAGTAAGGATCAAATCGGGTCAGGAAGATACAAGTGTGTACTGGTCAGCAGACTGTCAAAAGCAAACAAATCATTCACATTGTTCATGATTAGTTTCCTTTTAGACAGTCTGCCTAAATCTGACCTCAAGTCTCTTGCTTGGAATGCGCTTTTTAAAAGATTTATTTATTAATGCAAATAAATAAATATTTAGCTACAGATAATAAATTTTATCAGATATGGTTTGGTAAAAGGAAAGGTGTGTCAGGCAGGCTACCAAAAGAGAAAAGCTGTGCAACGCTCAGCTTCATTCTTTTATGGCAGCCTGCTGGTATGTGTTTCTAGTTTATAGCTGGTAAAAGGAAAGATATGGAGGCTGACTGCCAAAAAAATAAAGCTGTGCTATGTTCAGCTTCACTTTTTTACAGCAGCCCGTTGATATGTGTTCTGGTCTCATAGCTGATAATTAGCTTTGTTTAGAGGTCAAAGTATTTTTATATTTTATATTTTTGCAATGTTTTTAGCCATGGTTATAAAATCTTAGCACAAATTAGTTATTATAAAACTGAGTGGTAGGCAGGGTACTAAAGGATAACAGTTGTTCTACAAGCTGTTTTTATAGCTGCTCACTGGTATTTTTCTGTTATCCTAGCAGAAATTCTTTGGTTAATTCAGCAAAAAATTTAATTTTGTTCATTATTCTAGTTTTCTAAGATTATTTTGGTACAAAAAGTTATAGGTTTTATTATGAAAATGATAATTGTTTTGTTTGTGCAACTTTCCTTGAAGAAGTATAAGGAGATGCTATGCAACTATCTCTATTACTATATCAACAAAGTCATATTTTATAAATTTTTACTTTTATTATGAATGATACTTTTGACATATAAGCAATGGGAGATTGAATAGTTCTTACATTATCCTGAAACTACAATACTTTTGAAATATTTTTTATTTTCAATAACAATTTTTGACTTCCAAAGGACAAATCAAAACCTTTTTTAAATTTTAAGTATTTGATATAAATAGATATTTTTCTGTCTTAGCTGATATAGTCTATAGTCAAAACCATATAATACTCTTTTTTACTGATTTATATATGTTTATTTTAGTTTGTTGTATAATTTTGTGTTTTGAAATGTTTATCTTTTTTATTGTATATCTAAAATTATTATTTTTATGCCATTAGATGCCACTTATCAGCTTATACTTTTTACTTTTTAGCAGTATCTGAGTTAGTTGTGGACATTTCCTAAAACATTTTAATATTTTTCTATTTTCCTGGGTACAATTTTCCTAACATATTTCTCTTTTAATTTATAGCAAAAAGTTCAGAAATAAAAGCCATTTTAAATGATTTTTTTCTATGGTGATGTCTTAATTCTTTAGGGTATTAACTTTCTAAGTAAGCAACAAAATAGCTTTCAAGAAAGATCTTTATAATAATAAAGCAAATGCAATCAAAATAAAAGCATCTATTAAAATACTGTTTTTATTTAAGCACTATAGTTTTTAGATCTTTTAAAGTTGTAAAGTTAAAAAGCACTTTTGAAATTGTGCTAGTTGGATCTAAAAACTAAAAAAAGTTGCCAGAAACTTTCTTTCAACTCTATAAATAAAATAATCTAAGCATAGGACTTTCTTAAACCATTTAACAATTCCTGAATGATAACAACATAGTATTTGGCAGTAAAAGTTTGCAAATGACAAAAAAGTAAATTTGTAAAGCAAATAAGAAAAACAAAACAAAAGTAAAATAATTAAGATAGATAATAGTTAATTTTAAATCAAGTGAAAAATTTTCATTTTAATATTTACTTAAAGAAAAACATCTTTTTTAAGTGAAAGTTAGATCAAAAATGATTAGGAAATAGTAGATATCATAATGATCCTAGAAATACCCACCATACACAAATTTGCTAAAAAACTTACCCAAACCCAAGATCATCTTAAAGCCAAAATCTTCTGTTTTAAATTTAGGTTAGTAAAGTTGAAATTTGAAAAAAAAACTTACCCTAATCAAGAGCAGCTTTGGGATAAAACTAATATTAGGTAGTTGGCACAAAGTTCTCACCTAACCCCAAGATATGCTGCAGTAAAAACTGGGCATTTTTTTAAAAAATGTTAGTAATCAGTAAAATGACTTTCCAAACCAAGATCTGCTTCAGGGCAAAAGTCTGGTTTTTTAAATCTACTTTGGAAAATTAGTAAAAATAAAATTTACCAACCCCAGGATCTGCTACAGACTAAGTCCATCTAAAAGGCTTTGAAAGTTAGTGGTTTATTTTTGAAAATAGTTACCTGAAATGCAGCTTGGTTAAAAAATATTAGTGATTCAAAACATTACTTATAGTTTCCATGATAACTTCAGGGCGAAAATCTGGATTTTCTTAATCTAGGTTAGTAAATTGGATAAAAAATAGCATGCCCATCCCAAGATCTGCTGTGGACTAATTCCATCTAAATTAGAAAGAAGGTTAGTAATTTTGATGAAAAGCTTACCTGATTTGCAGCTCTGATTTGTTTTTTAATTGAATTAGTTTTTTTTTAAATTTACTACCTTTTTAAATCAAAGTTAGCTTCAAGCTTTTACGATATACTTACCTTGAATATCCTTGATCTACTATGATTAAAAAAGTTAGTATTATATATATAATTTTGAAGCTTACCCTAATTTTGAAGTGAATCTATAGATTTTGAGTTGAAAAAGTTAGTATTGTGTTTAGCTTAACTTACCTGAATGCTTGGTTGATCATCCTACTCTTCTAAGCCAATCAAATCCTTGAATTTAAGCTTTTAAGAACCTTAATTTATTTCTAAACTGATGATCCAACCATCATATGAAATTTCACAGGACTAATTTATAATTTAAAATAGATATTTACATTAAATAAGTTTATACAAGCTTCACTCAAAAGCCTCCAAAGTCCACCCCAACAGCATTTCCCATTGCGCCAGACTATCACTTGTCCAGAAGCCTATCAGCGGCTTAGCAGCTTTGCTGACAGCTCCGCTGGCCACAGGGCAGCCGGACAGGCTGCCACCAAAAGCTTAAAACTGTGACTCCCAAGGTTAAATAAGATTCCGTAATTTTTGTTCCACCAACCAATTTTTTGTTAAAATGACAGAAAATTGGTTTACAGAACTCATTTTTAAATGCTTTTTCTGGTTTATTTTTCTTTTGATTGGCTCAGTTTTAACAACACTTAACTTAAGCTAAACCCATTTTTTAAAGTCTACAGGCCATTTTCTGTCATATGGCTAAATTTTGTTTTTTTTGCTTTATTTCTTATATGAAAATGAAGGGAAGTTCTAAAAATGAAATGGAACAATACTGTAATGCCAAATTACAGATATATGATATTTAGTAATAATATAGAAGTAATCAAGTGGGCTTTATTGTAATAGATTGGGGTTTATATAGCAGTTTCAGAAATGCATTCAATATTTGATATTTGATGATGAATCAAATTCAGTATCACACTTCACCACTAAACTAAGTGTAGTAGTGTTTCAGATGGGCGCTGTTGATTGGTTGCATAAATTGAAAACCTTCTTGATTTTCAAGATAGTAATTATTGTTTCTACTTAGTTGATAGATGGTGAAGGGTCCTGTCCACTTGGTGCTAAACTTCCCTGAATGACTGTTTGCTAAGCTTTTCTTTAATTTTAACACATGTTGACCTATTTCAAATATAGATAAGTTGAATCAGATTCCTTCTTGTGTTCTTTCTAACTTCTTGGCCTTTTCTTTGATGGCTTCTGTGAAAAATTGTTGATCAGGGATTGTGGAAAGCTTAATTCATTAGGTGGCCATTGACAATTAACCAGGGCCAATCAATTACCCTTTTGGAAATGAGTGCCAACTTACCATATAATTAAATGCATGATTAGTGGGCCATGATGTTGTTGCTAAGGATTAATTGTGCCATGCTGCCACCACTCTAAATAACAAGCGCCACAGCGCCAGAGCGCCGCAATAAATTACATCAAGCGCTGAGACACTAACATGATTATTTGCAAGCGCCAGAGCGCCGCCCTAGTTTAAAGCAAGCGCCAAGATGTCAGCTTCAAAAGGAAATAATGCCAAGGTGCCAGGGTTGATTTGATTGACCTATTTGACTTGTGTTTAGAACCAGATATGGAAGTGATTGCTTATCTTAAAAAGGATCACTGATTAATGTGCTAGAAAAGGGTGACCTTGTGCTAGGCATTGCAGGATTGTTCCCTAAAATAGAAGGTCATTCCCTCTTCCGCCAACCCAGCCAAGACTCTACAGTGCGCTGGAATGTCCTAGAAGACATTGCCAGCAACTGGTGATTAGTAATATGAGAATACCCCTATATAAGGCGTTGGCAGTAGACACCCAGGGGATAGTTTTTCCCTACTTTTATAGGACCCAATAAAAACAACTATTACAATTAAGTTGTCAATGTCTCCTGAATCTTCACATTCCAAGGCATATAGTGAGCGTGTGCCCCTGTCTACTAATTCTCCTGTTGAATCTGCAGGTGTGCGCCCATTTTCAACAAGTGTTGCTCACTACAGGGGCACCACATGCTACAACCAACTCTTTTCCTCTAAATCTGATGCGCCTCCCTCCATTCCCAAAGACCTAACTGGATTTGGGGAACATTACTTGGTAATGGAAACCAGCAACGTGGAGAGGGACCAGCTTTTCTGACAGCAAGAGGATGTAATTAATGTGGAGAACTTACCTGTACTTCCTTCCTGCCACTACACAGAGGTTCCTGTGGTGCCGCTTGCTTGCCTCACACAGGTCAATTTCCAATACCTAGCTTCAGTGGCTTCTGGGCTCTTCCTTGGATACCAACTCAACCAGGAACCTACAAATATCCAGCTGTCTCTCTTTCATCAACACCCTGAAGCCCAACGTCTCATGGCTATATTTTGCAGTTACCTGGCAACCAATGAAGGAGACCTTGAACGCTTTCCCATCCTCACGAAAGAAACTGACTACCTGCAAGGATTTGTCTACCCCAAAGTACATCAGTTACTGGGAGTCCAAGCCTGACACCACCTGGAGCTTTGAGACCTGGTTATGTATGCAGAGCGCAAACACCATTACCAGGACTGGCTAGTACAACAATTGAACTCTGGGGTTGAGGAAATTTGAGCTTACATTCAAGCCAACAAGGACAACCAAACCACTCTGGCTTGTCAGCTTGAGGACCTCACCCATCAGCTGAACAATTGCTTGGTCCACGTGATAGAGTCAACCCTGAAAAATCTTGGAATGGGACCCGCCTGGGCCCAGGACGTCACTTGCCATGCAATAGCCATTGAACAATACGTGGTGGGTGCCAATGTAACCAGTAACAGTGTGAACAATCTTCTCACCAAGCATGACGCCTCTTTGGAGCAACAGGATAATTGCCTACGCGACTTGGATGAGAAGGTCTCTAACAATAAAGATAACATCAATGAGGTACAACACCTCACATGGCAAGAGAGCAAGGAGTCCAGCAACATTGCTAACACTGCCAAGGCCGAGGTTCTGGCGCTCTGTGACGGCTTCATCCAATATGACAACCATATCAAGGAAGCCATTCAAGAGGAGATCTCTCAACTAAGCCAGGAACTCTCAGCTCAATTCACCAATAGCTCCACCACCAAGGGTTGTGATTGCTTGGAACTCAATCAAATTCAGCAACAAGTAGAGGATATTGCGGTCACAAACAATGAGATATTCCGGGAATTGAAAAGAGTATGTGACAAAGGAGAGCAGAGCATTGCCTCCCTCAAGGCTGAGCTCAAGGAATTACAAGCTGAGTTGAAGGGACATGACAAGTGCTCTATCTCTCAGCGTGCTACCATAGAAGACTTTTGCGAAGGAATAGTCCAGTGTGCCAGGTTGATTGAGCGCCTACGTTCTTCTCTCCGTAATGCAGAGATGGAAATAGCGGACGCTTGGGCTGAGTTGGTGGACTCTAGATGCCGCTGCAGTGGCCAAGATTTGGGCGTATTGGGTCTTTTCAACATACCTTCTGGAGAGAGCGCCACGCTACAGCCCACCTCCAGCTCAGTATACAACAACGGGGCTACCTTGTCCTCTTCAGGCTGCCAAAGCCTCTCACAGGTCTTTGCTGTCCCACTTACGCCTGTGGATATCCCACGGGCACCCAGGGAGACTGGTCCAGCCGGGAGCTCTTGCATCAACTTCTTTGACCAGAGCCACTGTGAAGAGTCCCCCTCTTGCCGTTGTCCTCAGCCTGAGACTCCTACCCGGTTCAAACCAATGAACTTGCCTAAGTTTGACCCTAAGGGCAAAGTACACACATTCATCTGCCTGTTTGAGATGTCTATGTATGGGGCCAACAACCAAGATAAGGCCATCACCCTACTCAACCAATTAGACGCCGCTAGTACTGACCTCATTATACCACACATGCCCAAGCACAATTGGTCGTACACAGCGGCAAAAAGTGTGTTGCTATATGAATTTGGTAGTATTACCCAGGTCACCAAGAGAAATAATGAATTCTTGATGATCAGCTTCAAAAAGGACAAGACTATCACTGACTTTGCTGACTGCTTCTACCTTGAGGCACAGATCCTCACCAGTTCAGGGTCTTTGACTGTGCACAATGCCCATATAGCTTTGCGCGTAGCAGTAAAGCCCTATGAGGCTTTGTACCAAACCTCATGCCAGCCTTCCAGGACAACTGCACTTTGGATGGTATGGTACGCTACTTGCGCCAGTGCAGTGACACCTTTGGACCCCCCCCCCCAACACTGGACCAAAGCCCCGCCCAGTCTCCAATTATCCAGGACGCTTGGAGGCTCCTGCCAATAACAACAAGTCCATACCAAAACCTGATATCACCAAGGTGGTCTGCCATTGCTGCAACTGAAAGAACCACTATGCCTCTAGTTGCAACTCCAAGATGGGGATCCACACACTACCCCCTTAGAATCTGAAGTACAGGGAAAAGTCAGTGTGGAGTAGAGGAGGAACTCTCTACGTCCACGCAATCCACAAACGTTCCACCTGACCTACTTTTTACGCCTGATACCGGATTCTCAGGGAATGCACTTCATTAGGTTCTTGTTGACAATGTGCATATGGTACAGACCTGCTCCAAGGTTCAGGCCTCTCAAGAGGCCGCTAAGGAGGTGTCCAAGCCTTATGCCCGCCAATTATTAGACAACACGCCTGACACGGAACCCCAACGCTGGGGAGATGCCACCCCCCTTAGAGGCGTCAATGTGGCCATCCCCATGGAGACAATGAAGGATTGCCATCCCAAACTGTGTGACAGTATTGCCAAATTTCTTTCCACTGCCGACAATTTAGACATTCACTTAGTAAATAACATTGGTTCTTCTTATTCTGAGTGCACTTATGCAGATATTTTTGTGAACAAACTCAAGGTGTGAGCTATCATCAACACAGGGGCCCCTATAAATATAGTGTCTTCCAAGTTAGTGAGGTGTATGGGGCTCGCACTAGATATTGATCACAAGAAACAGTATAGTACAGCTGGATTAGGCTGTACCACCACCCAAGGAGTGTACAGCACGCTCCCCTTACGCTTTGGTTTGCTAATGGTCTCCGCCCCAGCTATTGTGCTTCTCAATGAAAACTACAATATCCTGATTGGAACCTCATTCATGCGACAGTATGGAGTAAAGACTGACCTCAAGAATGACATTCTTGAAATCTTGGGACAGGCAATCCCTCTGTATTACAACCGCTCAAACCCAGAGGTGGGCAGCCATACTACCCCCTATGTTAACCTTGCATATTGCAATGATGTTGTCCCAGTCAAGTGGCAACCGCCAGAATTAACTCATTCCACAAGTTGACTTACTGAATGCTGACAATTTGTCAACATTCAGTAAGTCAACATTATTTTGGTATTTATCCACTGGAATTGGGCATTTCCAAAACTAAGCTAATTTTTCATAGTGAATTATTAAGTCAGAATTGCAAAATTAAAAAGGAACAGACATAATGTTGACACCATTTAAACAAAGGCTTAATTTTAAGCCAAAAAATTAATATAATTTACTATGAAAATGTAAGTTTCTTTGTACTTTTACATTAAGGTCAACTACAGTAAGTAATATCTGGATGTTGACCCCAAATAAGAATCCATAAATTTCTTAATAAAATACACAATATTCTAAAAATAACTACTTTTTATATTTTATACTACTGTTTTTATTAAATATATATTAAGATAAGCATTGAACAAAGACATATGCCAACTTTCAGAGCATTATTTGTATTATTTAGATATTTACTGTTATTTTAAACTCACTGGATAAACTATAGCTTATTTCCGAAAGTCCACTTAAGCCAACACACATATGTTAAAACTAGAATTTAAATATGTAATTATAATGTCAACTTTGTGTCAAATTGACATGTTGCCTAAATTGCAACAAAGGGGTTTGGCTAAGCAAACAAAGTGACATAATCTAAGCAAGATTTAATAGGAGAGTTGCTATAAAAGAACGCTGACTGCTTGAATGTTGACACCTTCACTTATTTATTAGTAAAACACTGCCGCTTAACAAAAAGCACACATACAATGGTATGGTAATTCAGGTCAAAGTACCCAGGGCTGTACTTCAGACTTCCCTCTACAATCCCTAATATTTAGTTTTTATAAGTTACATATGCAACTCTTTAATTTTTTCAAATTTAAAAATAATCAATTTTGGCCTTAAAAATCCAACTCCAAAAAATATTAACCAAGCTTTATAAGTGATTTACATAGTGTTTTTCCACTTTAATGCTAACTGTCAGCATGTTGACGTAAAAATTAAAGCGTTTTTTATGCTGACAAACTAAATTAAATATTTTTGACTACTGTGACTATCAGAATGTTGACTTTTTATTTAAATATGGGTTTTTTTTATTCTTTAATAATAAACTAGCTCTAAAATTACTTTCTATACTTCTATAAACTATTTACTTAATAATAAAATTTAAAAACAAGTGATTATTATTTAATTTTATTCATGGCTCACATGATTATTCTTACTTTATGAACTCTACTCTAATTATTGTAGGACAAATCTTCCAAGAAGCCACAAAATAACCCCAAGTCAACCAAGAAAGTACCCAAAGCCTCTGGAAAGGCCCAAAGTCCCTACCCCAACAAAAAACCAGCCAAAGAGCCCTCAACAAAACAGAAGACAAAGGAGAAGACCCCAGACCCTGAAAGCAAAGAGCCCTCCCCTGCCCCCTCCTCTTTCCAAGCTGTTACCAATCAGAAGGAGATGAGGTTCCACTAAACAAGCAAGGAAGAAAGAAGATACCCAAGAGTCCAGAACCCAAGCCAAGCCCAGATGAATCAAGCTCAAAGGAATCAAGTCCCAAGGAATCAAGCTCATCCCATTCCAGAAAGCGCAAGAATCCAACTCCAGATAATTCCCCTCCACCGCCCAACAAATCTGCACCTCCATCCTCCTTATCAAGTATTAATAAAGAAGATCCTGATGATTACCTGTCTGACTATCATCAAGCACCAATTGGCCCATGGGATCTCCTAAAGGCTCACAATATATGTAACGTCAAAGGAGAGTTTAAGCTCCCAAAGATTTTTCCTCAGTTTTTCCCTCTAATGTCTGTCAAAGGAGGTGCAAGTTTAGTCTGTGATGGCTATGTTTTCAATTGCAACAATCAGAAGAGAGCAGGAAAAAGCAAGCATTATGTATGTGAAGATAGAAGCTGCACTGCCAGGATCAATACAGAAGGATGGGATAAAGTCACTAGTGAAAAAGGAGAGCACACATGCAATGCTCCAATAAATCTTATTGAAAAGCTTCTAAAGTGGTACCTCTACCAAATGGTTCCAGTCTCCAAAGACGTCAAGGCTTCTGATCTGGCAGTTAAGGCCACCACACACCTAATTAATGAGAACCTGAAGCTCATCCCTAACTGCAACCAGTTAGTGAAGTACATATGTGACAAACACTGTGACCTAGTCCCCCATAAGAAATCAGCCATGATTCAAGGAGAGTTAGTCTTGACAGAGGAGTTAAAGATGTTCAATGGTGATGAGGTATTCCTTTTACATTATGATGGTCCTACAGGAGAGACAAGAATTATATTCTATGCTACACAACAGAACCTGGAGCAGTTGAGGGATTCAGAGACCTGGTATGTGATGGTATCTTTGCAGTATGCCTCCCCTTTTTACCAACTATGGGTTGTACATTCCCTTATTGAAGTCAAGGTGCTCCCATTTGCATACTTTCTGCTTCCTGGGGCAATAGAAGAGATCTACACAAGGGCCTTTAAAATCCTTCAGGAGGGCATCAAAGCCCTACCCAGTAATAGAAAGAGTCCCCCTGGCCATAACACTAGAGCCAATCCAGATTATGATGAAAAGGATAAAGCAACCCTTGCTGCAGAAAAAGAAGCTCAAGATAAAGCACTTGGCCCCTCAACTATAATCATGGACTATGAAACTGCCCAGTATAACGCTTTTGTAAATACCTTTGATGGAGAGGTACAGGGGTGTTTTTTCCATTATTGATAGGCTGTCAACAGGCAAAAAAAGGTTCTACCTGAGCTCAGCAAGCTCCACCGTCTAGATACATCAGGAAAGTGCAAGTTCTTAATTCAGCAGTTTATAGCACTAGCCTTTGTAAAGCCAGAGCATTCTGGACAAGCCTTTGAGCTCCTATGACAGGATCCATATGCCAAGAAACATGATGGTGCCTTCTACCCTTTCATTGAATATTATGAACCACAGTGGATTGGACGTAAGGTCACTAAGCGCCAGAGCAAGCTCAGAGCCAAAGCCAACTGGAACTGCTACCAGGCAGTTCTTAAGGATGAGATGAAAACTACTTAATCTTTGGAGGGCTGGCATAAGCATATTGAGTCCTCCTTTGGAATCAAGCCCAGATACAACACCTTCTACAAGCATCTCAAAGTCCAACAGGGGAAGACTGCTGCATCCATCAGAGATATTGAGAACCACCCATCTAAGAAGAAGAGAACCACCAAAGAGAAACAGTATCAAGAGAAGATCAAGGACGTTGTCAAGGCTAAATATAAGCTTTCAGAGATTGGGGAATACATCAAGAAGATTGCCACAGTTCTTACTGGCAACCAGGTTATTACAGTCTAGCTTTTCATTAAATTTATTGAGTTTTGCCTAATTTTTTATATAGTTCTTATATATTAAGTATAATATTTTTAAATAAATAGTTATTCTAAATAAATAATTAATCTTTTATGATACTTCTTTTATAAAATCATTGGTTTTTTATTGATAGTTTGATGCTTTAGACTGTTTTACATGGCCTATATTGGTATTTTACTAGTAAATCATATGTTTTTTGTAGTTTTCAATATAGAAAAAAACTTTATATTCCTGTTTATGATTGCTATATTTTGCTATAATACGTGAAATTTTATGTAGTATCTTTTTGTATATTAGATTTATTTTGTTTTTATAAGTGGGAAAAATTTTATTATAGTAAAGATAGCTAATTTCATAGTAAAATAAAATAAAATAAAAGTGTATTTTTATGAATTTTTTAATGTTCATGTATAATTTTTATGGAAATTTTAAAATCTATGTTGTCACATTACCCTAAAACGTTTCTTGAAGCTTAATTTTTATTAAGTAAAATGTTCAGGAAACAGGTTTCTGCTTATTAAAAAAGTGTCAACATTTAGTAGTCTGCATGAGTTTTAACTTAATTTTGACTTTTAAATGCTGTCAACATTAAAGTATTTTTAATTTTGATTATTGACATATAGTAAGTTGACTTGCAAAATGGGTTAATTCTGGCGGTTGCCAGTCAAGTACTGTAAAATGGGACGCCAGGTTAAACATCTTCCCACCCAAGTTGAGGAATATAAGGGTCTGCTGTTACGTGCCAACTCTTCTTCCACTATTCCGGCCAGTTATCAGGTATTAATGGATATTGGACTGGAATTGCAGATCCCCCAAGGGCTTTACGGGGAGATAGAAACCCCTAGGAATTGCTCTAGGCTAGAACCCCTGGTTGCGCCTGGCATTGTACTCCCTAATCATGGGCCTATATAGGTATTGCTTGCCAAACTCAATTACTCTCCTGTTGAGGTAAAATGCCATCAAGTAGTGGTGTACCTGCATCTATTACCAATTGAAGAGGTGACAGAGATACATAATTTTGGCACCTTAGATGAGTTTGGCCTCCCTTCAGAAGAAGTAATACTGCCTGCCGTATGCACAATCATCCCACGGGAACAACTGCAAGGACTCTGTGGGGTTTCTGTCTGCCAGTCCCCAAGTGTGTCCTGGATTGTAGTCAGGGACCGGCTGTAAGGGGTTGTCATTCTCTAGTAAGGGAAAATGTATCTCAGAAATATGTATAGGAGTCAAAATGGGCTTTTATTCACTCTCAGAAGGAAGATCCCCTTAGAAACCTTCTGGTATACGGCCTGGGGGTCGGGGAAACAAAATGGATTTGCCAATACTTGGAGTCCTCCAACAACATCTTGAACTCCTTGTACTTGGTCTTGGACTCCTGCACCTAAGTCTTGGACGTCTGCCCCTTAGACTTGAACTCCTGCTCCTCAAATGTGGACTCTGGCTCCTTGGAATCAAACTTCCGCGCCGCGCTTAGGAACCTGCTCCTTCTTGGGCTCCTGCTCCGTTATCTTGGGCTTCAGCTCTAACCAAGCTCCTGCTGGTGATCAAAAAGCTTCCAAAACCTCTTGGCAGAAACTCAAGAGACCCAGAAGTGTCCTCTCAAAGACCTGGAACGACCTCCAAAAAGACCGTCAAAAGACCCTGTAACTTTCCAGCCAGCCACCTTCTTATAATGTCCTTTTCCCAACGGTTCCGACTTCAAATTGGTTTTCTTCATAAGCTTAAACCATTGTTGCTCACTTTTTCTTATAATAACTTAAGCTTACATACTTACTTTCTCAAAAGCTTAAAGTATTAATATACTATTTCCTTGCTTATACTTTAAGCTTTTGGCTTCCAACCAATCATTTCCATCAGGAAACCTTCCAGAACTCAACCAATGAATGCAGAGCGCAGAAATAGACCATTTCTGAAGTTCCACCGGGATCCCACTAAGAAAACAATTTTCACAGCTCAAACCGCTCAAAGCAACAACTCTTTGCACACCAAAGCGTTAACTGGTCTATTATTCCAGCACCAGTCTTCCCTACGCTCAGCCTGAACCAATTTAAATAGTAGAATACTATTTAAACTGTTCTTTTTGGAATTCTTCAACGTTTTCCCCATATATTTACAAATATTGTAAAATCCAAGGAAAATGTCCCACCAAAACAACTTTGTATCCAGCTCTCATAGCAACATACCTTCATCTATCCTAGGAACTTAATAAATAAATATCTTACCCACACTTCTATCCACATTCCTTCTTGATTTTACTACTAAACCAAGGCAAATCATTCTACATCTTCTCACTTCAGCAAATCAATTTGGCAAATCAATTTGGCAAAATCTTGGCTCATTTCTCCGGACCACCAGTTCTTCACCATCATCTTCTGACCCTTCAGCCAGCTTTCTTCAACAACAGTCACTAAACTTCCACTTGGCCAACATAAGCCCCGCCTGCAAACCACCAAACATGTGGATCATCACAGACTCACTGTAGCTCAACAGGACACAGCCCTTGCCCTGTTTGAGAAGTACAAGGAGATATTTGCCAAGGATGACTTTGACTTGGGGTGTGCACAAAACACACTCCACCACATTGACACGAGTGAGGAACGCCCTATACGCCTTTGTCCCATACAATGTTCTTGTGCTTCTGACGCTGCAGTAGATGAGGAAATTGGGAAGCTAGTCCAAATAGGCCTACTTTTTCCATCCAAGAGCCCATGATTGTCCCCAGTACTCATAGTCAAGAAGAAAGATGAGAGCAACCGCGTTGTCATTGACTACCGCAAGCTTAATAACATCACTAAGAAGGACTCATACCCCCTTCTGCATATTGACAACGCACTTGAATGCCTGGGAGGCGCTAAGTTTTTCTCTGCAATGGATTTAATATCTGGATATTGGCAGATTGAATTGCCTCTCAAGGAGCAAGAGAAATGTGCCATCATCACCAGTCAAAGGCTCTTCCAACCCACTTCAAATGCCACAAGGACTGTGCAATGCCCCTGCCACATTCTAACATGTCATGGACAACATGCTCCATGAATTCAAGCTGAGCTGTGTTTTAGTCTATCTGGACGAGATAAATGTATTTTCACAGACATTTTTGGATCACCTTCAACACCTTGAGGAGGTCTTCCAACGCCTAGCGGCCGCTAACCTTAAGATCAAACCCAGGAAGTGTGACTTCTTTAAGGATCAATTCAAATACCTTGGCTTTGTGGTCAACTCCAAAGGGCTACAGCCTCAGCCAGCTAAAGTTGAGGCCATAGAGAAGATGAAGGTGTTGTCCAATAAACAAGATGTCCAAGTGTTCCTGGGCATGATTGGCTATTATTGGCACTTTGTCAAAGACTTCTCAAGGAAGGGGGAGGCCCTCTTCCATTTGCTGAAGAGTGATGTGCAATTTGACTGGACACCAGCCTGCCAACAAACCTTTGACACCCTACGCTTGAGCCTCATGAACAAACCAATCCTGAGATACCCAGATTTCAGCCGTGAATTCATTGTTAAAACAGATGCCTCACTGACTGGGGTGGGCGGTGTGCTTTCCCAGGTGGACTCCAACGGCAAAGAACACCATGTAGCCTACTTCAGCAGAACCCTGAACGTTCATGAACGTAACTATACCGTGACTGAATGGGAGTACCTGGCAGTGATATACACATACAAACAGTTCTGTGTATACCTACATGGCGTCCACTTCAAGATAATCACAGATAATGCATCACTACACTGGCTTCAGAACTTGAAAGAACCTGAAGGACGTCTAGCACAATAGGCGCTAAAGCTCCAGGCCTACAACTTTGAAATATCACACAGAGCAGGGGTCAAACATCAGAATGCGGATGGACTGTCTTGGTTACCAACGGTTGTCCACCTGGTTGATGTCTCGGACCTGCTTTATGATAAAATGCTGACAGGCAACTACCAGGGCAAGCCTGAAGAAGTCCAGTGCACTCTAGATAGACTGCTGGAAGACACTGAAATCAAGAATGGGTGTATATTGAAACACACCCTAGAAGGAATAAGAATAATGCCCAGACCATCAGAACGGGTGGACCTAATAGTTTGCGCCCATAAGGCAATAGGCCATGGAGCTTTCCAGAAGACACTTGCACAACTAAAAACCACATACTTTTAGGAGGCCATGGCTTTTGACGTACAAGAAACACTGAGCTGCTGTAAAGAATGTCAAGGGGAAAACCTGTTCAAGAAGTCAACAACCTATCACTTGGCTTGGCCTAAATTTGCTTGGCACACTGTCTCAATTGATGTTGTAGGGCCCTTTTCAGTCAGCAACTATTGCACCAAGTACACCATTGTTGCAATAGACCACTTGATCAAATGGGTGAAGGCAAAAGCAGTGTGCGACTTAGGTGCTAACACTACCGCAAAATTCCTACTTGAACAGATCATATTACGTCATGGTTGCCCTCAAGTCATCCTCACTGACATTGGCACCAATTTTACTTCCCACATGGTGACCAAGCTCAATGAACTTATGGGAATCTGAGGAAAATTTTCAACACCCTATCACCCTGAGTCAAATGGAATGGTGGAGAGAGTTAATGGGACCTTAGTAGGCATCTTGAGGAAACTGGCTGCTATCTGCCCCGCTGAGTGGAACACGTTCCTGCTGCCAGCTATCTTTGCCTACAACATTGCCATTCACTACTCTACAGGGAAATTGCCATTTCAACTCTTGCATGGTAGACACCACGCACTACCCCCCATTCTATAGTCCTACGTTGGGGAAGAAGACACTCAATCTCCTCATGTGTACCAGAAAAGGCTGGCCCGCACTTTGATTCTATTGCAAGCAGAAGCCTACTCCAACGCATTGACCAAGAAGATACAGAACCAGGAAAAAGATAATGTCTGACGGCCCCCCTCCAAGAGTTCCAGGTAGGTGACTGGGTACTCTTCCATAACACACATGAATTTGGCAGAGTGCACAAGCTGGCAACCCTATGGATAGGCCCATTTGAAGTCATTTCTTGGATGTCCACAGACGCCTACACTATCAAAGAGATTAAGGACAGACAGATGGTCAACCTTGTACATGCAAAGTTCCTGAGGAAGTTCATAAAGAATCCCCCTCCCAAAGAATAAAAGTGATACAACTACAAGGAATTAATTATATGGAAAAGTAAAAAGAAGAACTGATTAAAACAGAACAAAAAAGAACAAAGTATAACTAAAAAGACAAAATAAGGAAGCAAGGCTT
Organism: Entomophthora muscae; assembly: GCA_014839935.2. Lineage (NCBI taxonomy): Eukaryota > Fungi > Entomophthoromycota > Entomophthoromycetes > Entomophthorales > Entomophthoraceae > Entomophthora > Entomophthora muscae. The sequence continues at coordinate 53,069 of QTSX02000043.1, read as the reverse complement.
TATTGGCTGATTATTCAGGAGGGCAACATCTGGAGCCAGAAGGATGGGAATTATTGGCTGGAATCTCGCTGGAGGTACCTGTGGAAGAAGCGCTGTCTGCAGGAAGATGGGGGATGGAATGACAACTGGGATTGAAACAAGGGCGTTTTGATGTCAAACAGGAGACTAGAGGAGCTACCAGTTCATACTCATCATTATCCATTTGGTTACAGACAAAGGCAAGAGCCACCAACATTTGGCACCAAGCCAGCTGAGAGTTGCAGGACATACCGGTCCAACTGCACAGAGGCAAGCAAAGATTCCCCTCGTGAACCAAACGTCCCCACCCACTACAAGCAGAGAAGGCAGAGCTTATGGTAAGGCAATTAACAGTACATCCTCCATATAAGAGTAGCACACTGGCAAGGATATCTTTGACTGGTAGGCTAACCCGCAAAAGTGTTCAAGGCAATGCCCTGCAAAATCCACAGCGCCGGAGGAACACACCTCAGGAGGGTACCACATGAAATGGGCAGCAGATGCAGCCAAGGGAAGGTACAACTGAAGGTTGTTCTCCTTCATTTCTTGGACAAACAAATGCAAGGCCAAGGAGAAACACCGGGGCGTGTTATCCTGAAGATCCAGCTCAAGAGTGCGGGGAAGCTCAGAATCAGCAGACTGCTCTAATGCTCAGATGTAAGCAACCTCACATATGTACTGGTTGCGCTAAGTGATGATGTAGAAATGCTGCAAAGAAAAGCCGCTAGTGTCTTTGGTTGTGACATGCAGACAGAGGTTGACCTCCCCAATTAGCCGCTCCACGTCGTGACTACTGTGGTGACAAGTGCCAAAGCAAATTGGCGTCACTGTGTCATCCTTGGCAAACAACACCTGTACATACACATAGAGCGTCTCTTCATGGTGGCTTATCCCAAATCAATTAATGATGGTGGGATAGGCGGAGGGCAGCTCTTTGGAGTTAAATGGGCGCAAAGTAGCGCAGAGGGTGTCGCAAGCAGGGACAAAGCAGTTTCAAGGACAATGTTGTTGGACCAGTCTAGGAGATGCTTGAAGCCAAGGCAAGGAAGTTGAATTAGGGGCGCCTCAGCCTCCGCAAAAATGGAGTCAGCCTCCCCTTCCCCCTCAGCAGGCGTGACCGTGCCATTCTCTGACCCTGCACTGTGGTGTCACAGTCCTGGGGCTGCAATTGGCAATTGTTGGCAGGAAGTAGCTGGTTTAAGAAACGGACCTGTGAAGGGCGCAGTATTTGCATGAACGTGTTATGATCTTCTTTGGTCATACCATTCATAAGGCCCTGGTAGACTTGACGCAAGGAAGTTTGATTGCTATTGTGGGCGCTCATGAGGAAAAGAAAGAAGAGTAGCCCTGGTCAAGTGGGGGGATATGTGAAGAATTGTTGACCAGGGATTTTGGAAAGCTTAATTCATTAGGTGGCCATTGACAATTAACCAGGGCCAATCAATTACCCTTTTGGAAATGAGTACCAACTTACCATATAATTAAATGCATGATTAGTGGGCCTTGACGTTGTTGCTAAGGATTAATTGCGCCATGCTGCCGCCACTCTAAATAACAAGCGCCACAGCGCCAACATTAGTTATTCTTGACGCCAGAGCGCCGCTCTAGTTTACATCAAGCGCCAGGGCGCCAGCACAATTAATTGCAAGCGCCAGAGCGCCACAATAAATTACATTGAGTGCTGAGACGCCAGCTTTGAAAGGAAATAATGTCAATGCGCCAGGGTTGATTTGATTGACCTATTTGACTTGTGTTTATAACCAGATATGAAAGTGATTGCTTATCTTAAAAAGGATAACTGATTAATGTGCTAGCAAAGGGTGCCCTTGTGCTAGGCATTGCAGGATTGTTCCCTAAAACAGAAGGTCATTCCCTCTTCTGCCAACCCAGCCAAGACTCTACAGTGTGCTGGAATGTCCTAGAAGACATTGCCAGCAACTGGTGATTAGTAATATGAGAATACCCCTATATAAGGCATTGGCATTAGATGCCCATGGGATAGTTTTTTCCCTACTTGTATAGAACCCAATAAAAACAATCATTACAATTAAGTTAGACAATGTCTTCCAAATCTTCACATTCCAAGGCATATAGTGAGTGTGTGCCCCTGTCTACTAATTCTCCTGTTGAATCTGCCGGTGTGCGCCCATTTTCAACAGCTTCCATGGCCTTAATCCTGGCCACCTGTCTGTGGTTGACTACGTTGCTCATTTCAGGTAAGACGTCAGGTCTGATTGTTGGTGGGTTCACGCTGTGCATTACTTCAAATAGTGTCAGTTGTGTTGTCGCGTGAACCTTTGTTCTGTAATGCCACAATGCTGCAGGTAAGCCGTCTTCCCATGTGCTTGGCTGGTATTTGGTTGATTTCTCCAAGATCTGTACCAATGTTGTCAGGAATGACCTTTCTATAACTCCTGACAACAATATATTCCTTGGTTTAGGAAAAGATATAGTAGTTTTAAAAGCTATGGCAACAACCAAAAATACTTCAGATTTAAACAAAATGATTTCAGATTTGAACAAAAGCCAAGTTGCGCAAGATTCAGGATTCAATTAATTTATAAAATTCCAGTTAATAAATGAACTGTCAAACAAAAAAACAAAATTTTGCTAGCCCATTATACAAAATTATAGCAAACATCAAGCGGTGTAGTTCAAACCACAAACAAAATGAACTGATGCAACAAGTGAGATGAATGGATGCTGTTCTGGAGTATATTATAATCCAATCAGGATTCATACAAGGCACCAACAGAAGGACTAAAATGAAACTCAATTTAAGCACTCTAGAAGCAAGATTCCACAAGCATGAAACAAAATGAACTCACATAAGATGTGTAGTATTAGCAGCCTAAAATAGAAAAGTGACAGTTTAACGGCCAATCAACAGCTATCCAATTTAGGAACAGAGGCATTTATTCATTTTCATGGATTCTTTTTTATGTATAATGGTTTTGAGAAACTTCTAAATATGGACTCAAGATTACAATAAAAATAAATCATAAAATTTTAAACTTCTACTTGCAGTGATTTTATTATAGATTTTATTTTAAGATGGTTTAACCAGCAATAACGTTTTCAACAGCGCCAGCAGCCAAGCCAGCTTCAGCAGAGGCAAGGCTCAGAACGTGGAGGCACCTGTTTACACCCAAGCCTTTGAGGTGGGTAACAAGGAAGCTGACCTGTACCTGATCCCCAAACCATATGGCTTTGACTTGTTCAACAGTCACTTAGTGTCTAGCTCTGCCCCTGCTCCTGTACCCACCCTTGCACAAACTGCTTGCCAACCAACCAATCAGGATGAAAACCTTGATTTGGAACAACTTCCCATCACAAGCCAGCCTGCCCCCTACAGCCAATCAGGCTTCAGCTCCCCCAGCCCAGCGCCCCAAATGCAAAATATTTACTGCCCAAATTCTTCAAGAAATTGTGGCACTGAACCTACAGGGTCTGTCCTGGGATCAGATATCCAGTCAATTGAAATTCACCTGGGCTACTGTCATGCAGGAATTCAACAAGCTTATGAACAGGGGAAACCTGATTGGGACGGCCAAGAAGCCCAAGAAGGCCCCCAAGTCCCAAATCACAGAGGCCTACCCAATCATGCTTGACCTCCTTCAGTGGGCCCCCAAGCTTCCCTTGACCCAGGGCCAGAAGCAACTTGTGCACCATGGCATTTGGGTGTCTGAGCGCATGGTGCAGCTCTAGATGTATGGAAAGGTCACGTCAATCCAGGTCCTTACAAATGTTGCCGGCAACCAATGGGAAGCACTGAGGATTCCCCGTATGATCAGACAATTAAATCCATCCTGGTCAAATGCCTGACAAGTTTGTCCAATGATATCATCTTCATCTCATACTACAAGCTATTGATAAGGATTGCCTTTTAGGGAAGCTTCAAATATGGAATTAAGAAAGAAGAGAAGTATATTTTATTGGATAATACTTTAGACTTATATAGACTTGACTGTGGTGGGGATTTAGTTGGATCAAACCTAGGGGTTGGTCATATGCAGAATGGGTTTGAGCCACTGGATACTTGGACAGTCATGTAATATTGCTTGGTTACCATTCTTGATATGTCAAATGGTATATTGGAAGGGCACCAAATTGGGTGATGGCTGGATGTTAAGTAGGTTGGTGGTAGCCAGAATGCTTGTACATCCAGACTTTTGACACTATCAATAGCTTTTGATGATTTTGGTGAGCAAGAAAGAGCTGTCACTCAAAAAGGAAGGAAAAAGTCAAGAAGGGGTCTTTCATTGATGTGTTTCTGGCTGTTTCAGCCAAGGGTTCTATCTATTATTGAACAATCCCTGATTTCACTGATGGCTACAGGTACATCCACATCTTTGGTGAATTACTTGACTCCTGGGATGGCTCAAATTCCAAGCACCAGGCTTTCTTGAGCCACCAGATGGAGGGTAAATCCACCGCCCCCGAGGCCATCAAGCAATGCAGGTACCAGGCCTCTGTGTACCCAGCTGTCCATGCAGACATCCATATGGGTGATGTTGTCTTATTCAACATTAGAGATACACTACTGGAGCGCCACCCTCAGGCTTTCAACAACCTCTATCTTGGGGTCCTTGATCACAATTTTCTCTTTGGTTGCCAAATGGTGGCTGACTTGTTTGCGCAAATGGTTTTCATGTGAACATAGGCAACCAATCACGCAAGGATAAGTGCCTTCCCCCTGTGCCACAGCCACCTATCAGCCAATCAAGGCAATGACAGATGAGGAATATGACAGGCAGTATATGGCGGCCATCATGCAAAATCCTCCTACCCCTAACCCCACCACCACTACCCCCCACCTTCCAGCCCCACCCACCCAATCCCAGACCCCACAGGCCAGCACTGCCTCTACGTCTTCCTTCCAGCGCTATTCTGCCTACTAGGCATCACTCTTCCTGACCCCCAATAAACCCCCTGTTGCCAAGCATTTTCTATTTATAGTATCTTTATTTTGAATTTCAAATGTTTGTGTTCTCTTTTTTATAGTTGGTTTTATTCTTTATGTTCAGTTTATCTCTATAAAATCATATATTTACTATACCATATATCTAGATCCAGAACACAGTTATTTTTAGTACCCAAACACAGCCCCTTGTGAAAATATTAACAACAATTTGGTGGCCAGCTAAATTTGAATTAGAAAATTATAGGTTAATTATGTTTAGATAAAGTTGTTACTTTTCCAAATTCAAAACCTTAATGATAAACTTTAAGCCAATCAGGAGCCAAGTGATAAAGTAATTGTTGTGACATAAAGAGTCAAGCAATAATTCTTTTATTTTTGTGTGCTAATTAATATTATTGGCTGGTTGTTTTGCAATTGTGCGCCATTGCTGCTGTGGCAAGTTGTTAGTGGACTAGTGCTAACCCAGCAGCTGATTGGGCACTAGTCCATCAACAACTTGCCACAGCAATAATGGCGCACAATGGCAAAACAACCAGCCAATAATATTAATTAGCGCACAAACATAAAAGAATTATTGAATGACCCTTTATGTCACAACAATCACTTTATCACTTGGCTCCTGATTGGCTTAAAGTTTATCATTAAGGTTTTGAATTCAGAAAAGTAACAACTTTATTAAACATAATTAAACTATAATTTTCTAATTCAAATTTTGACAACCACCAAATTGTTGTTAATATTTTCACAAGGGGCAATAGAAAGTACCAAAAATATTATGGCAATTAAGGAAACAATGCCAACACAAAGCAAACAACACAATTGAGTTAAGCTTAAAACATATATAAAATGAGTAAAAGATGGGATATTGTAGTAAATAGAAAACAAACAAAGAACAACAAAGAAGCAATAATATCATAATAAAACATGTTTTATTGGGGTAAAAGCTATAAAAATATATGAAAATGTTGAAGCCACAGGCTCAACCTGCCAGCAAGGTTCCAACCAAGCGGGTTTGTGACCTGCAATCCAATTACCCGGTCACTTGAAGCCAGACTAGGAAGTCAACTTGAATTGCCAAATCAATCAACATGAACAAATGATGATCCCTCATGGTAGATACCTTGATTTGGCGCTTGACTTGTTAGCAGGATCAAGCCACCCCCTCTTCCATCTAGCCGTGTGATCACCAATCATGTTTCTGCTATCCATTGATTCACAATAGCTATATAATCACTATCTCACAATAAAGATTATTATCTATCTTCTAAATATTTTTCCCCTTGTAACTCTGCTTAAACAGCACAGTTACAACATTGGTAGCACAGGTAGGTTCTCCATCCTAACTTATCTTGAAAAATTCCGCCTGTTGCCCGCACACGCCGCGGCCAACAAATCCTTGACAGAATCATGTCTGGCCTCCCGCCCAACTGGACGCCATATACCCCTGGTACTGAGATACCTGATGGTTTTGTTCTCTACCAAAACACGGTGATCCTTCTACCTGCCTTCAACGCCCTGTCCGCCCTAGGGTTCTTTCAGGCACCCTCATCAATGCCACGACCAGCTGACAAGACCACCATGCCCGCCTATGTTGCACAAAGACTTTGCAGCGCCGCCTTGGAACCCTTTGCGGGGGCCAACAAGACAATGGTGCCACATGAATCCAGTCCACCCAAAGCAAGTGGGCTCAGATGGAGTGCCCACAGTGGTTTTGGATTGTGGAGATTTCTATTTGTCTGACCCATGATGCTGGCACCTGGTGTGACAAGTGGCACAAAGAGCACACAGACAAGAACTGGGACACCTTCAAACAGGACTTCTTGGCTAGGTTTGTGCTCAGGGATACAGCGCTCATAATCATACACCAAGTAAAGAACCTGACTCAGACAGGCACTGTGAAGGAACTCACCCGCGCCTACAAGGAACTCTGTCTCCGCGCCCCATCCAACATGGCCTTTGACACCCCAGCCACACACCTCATGTACTACAACACTCTCAAGTTGCACGTGATGAGACATGTGAATCTGGACCAAGTTACCAGCCTGCAAAGCCTGTACCGTGAAGCAGAAAAAGCGGAGCAAACCTCCAACGCTCTGCACAAGACACAGACTGGGAAACAAGAGAGACCCAAGGACTCACATTCAAGTGGGCGCTCCTTGCAACCACCTCCTGGAGGTAACAGCAACAACAACAACCACAAGCCCACAGGTTCAAATGGGAATGGGAATGGGAATAACAGCCAATCAAATTGTACCCATTTCTGTGTCACCACCACCTAAGGCAACCAAGATGAGGGAAAAGCCCGGGGAGAGCACTAAGCAAGCCAAGCTCCCCCCACACAACTCCTGACTTGCACAACAATGAATACCAACCCAAGGACGTGGACCAATGTCCAATGATCCAAGTTCCCTCAGAAGACCTGGTACTGTACACCATTGCCAGACATCCCAATAAATTGATGTCTTATCCTTTCTGCTTTTGCGGTTACACAGGCTCAGCACTATTAGACTTGGGCGCAGATTGAACTTTAGTCAACAGCAGCTTTTTGAACAAATTCAAGCTGGCCACTAATCCTTTGCAGATTAAAAACGTGGTCCTGGCTGATGAACACCACATTGCCGTGACAAAAGAAGCTGCTCCCTTCTCTGTCATGCTCAAGAACCTCCACTCCACCATCCAAGGTCCTGTCATTGACTTCCCTAAGTTTGACATTGTACTGGGGCTGGACTGGTTACAGAAAAACAACCCCCATGTAGACTGAGCAACCTCAGTGATGACCATTAAGCGTGAAGATTTCAACCACCAGATCTACCCTGACTCAGTGGACCAACTCCTACGCAAACATGTCTTTGTGCGCATCAAAGAGACCCTGGACAAAAAGGAAAACCTGAAGGTAATTGAATGGGACTCCTGTCAGTATGAAATCATACACTTCAAAGACCACCAGGACACCTCCACGCCGCAAGACTGCAAAGTTTGTGGCCTGTCACCTAGAAATCTTTAAGGAGGCGTTACCTGGGCTACCCCCTGAGAAACACATCCAACACTCTATCCAACTCAAGGGGGCTGTAACCAAGGCACTCCCCATTTACAGGTTGACCCCAAACAAGGACAGTGCCCTGTGCGCCTATCTCAAAGAAGCACTGGAAAAAGGACTTATCTGCCCCTCACAGTCTCCCTTTGGAGCCGCCGTATTCTTTGTGGCCAAATAGGACAGTACCTTACGCCTGGTCACAGACTACCGCGCCTTGAACAAAGTCACCATCAAGAATTGTTACCCCTTACCACTAATTGACAATCTCTTTGACACCTTGGGAGGAGCCTCTGTCTTCTCCAAGATCAATCTAACCGCAGGCTACAACCAGATCCACATCAAGGAGGAAGACATCCCCAAGACAGCCTTCTGCACTAAGTACAGCTCCTACAAATGTGTGGTACTCAACTTTGGCATGAACAATGCCCTGTCCACCTTTGTAACCTTCATGAACAAAGTGTTTACACCACAAATAAGCAAACACGCCCTCATGTACCTGGACAATATCATTGTCTACAGCCCCTTGGTGGAACAGCATCACAAGGACCTGGAGGAAGTCTTTGCAACCCTGGCACAACACAAACTGCTGGCCAAGCCCTCCAAATGCCAGTTCTTCTGAGAGCAACTACCCTTCTTGGGACACATAGTCTCAAAGGACGGCATCAAACCTGACAGTCAGAAGATACAAGCCATCTGCAAAATGCCACCTCCCAAGGACAAGTCAGAACTATGCACTTTCTTGGGAATGGTGGCCTATGTACAATGCTTCATACCCAACTGCGGCGTCTTGACCGCCTCCTTGTCCGCCATAACAGGCGCCAAGTCCAAGCTTGTATGGACCCCCCAACGTGACCTCTGTTTCAGACATCTCAAGAAAAAGCTCACAACAGCGCCCATCTTACAATACCCCAAACAAGACGGAGAATATCAGATGGAAACCGACACTTCAGATGCATCCATTGGGGGAGTACTGCAAATTAAGAACAGTGATGGTGATTTCCTGCCCATAACCTACAATTACGCAAACTGACAGATGGCAAGTGTTAATAATCTATCCATGACAAAGAGCTGCTGGCCATTGTACACTGCCTAGTCAAACGGCATTGTTACCTGGAACAGCAGGAAGAATTCACAGCACTAACCAATCACAAGTTGCTCATCTATTTCAAGACACAAGCAAACCTGTCATGTTGCCAAGCGCGGTGGATGGAAGTCTTAGAAAGGTTTAACATGCTCATCCAGTATAAGCCCGGGGCCAAACTTGCCATGGCAGATGTCCTGTCCCATCTGTATGTCCGCGCTTCTAGGGGAGAGATGGGCTTGACCCAGACTGGCCTCTCCTAGTGCTCTGTACAAAAGATGAAAGGTTTCCCGCAGGCACAACCAATATCACCAAAGAAATGATCATCAAGAATGAACATCTCTTTGCTGACGTATATGGGACTCTTCACAGAAAGATGTTGGATAACAACCATTCCCTACGTTCCCACACATCAACAAGTCAATACCATTCTTTGCTACCACAGAGACCTTGGACATACCAAGAGCCAAAATCTATATGAATTCCTAAAGCATAAAGCCTGGTAGCCAACCTTATACCGCAATGTCCAGGAAGTGCTAGAACAGTGCAAGGTCTGCAAAAAGTTTGCTAAAAGCAAAACCCTGCCTAAACCGTACTCCCTATTCAAACCCAACTACTGTTCAAGGTATGGGCTCTGGACATTGTAGGCCCCATGCCAGGGAAACACAACAACAAAAAATACATCATCACAGCCATTGATTTCGTGACAAGGTGGCCAGTAGCCCAAGCGGTGAAAACACACACTGGTAACAACATCTGACAATTTATTGGCAAAGAAATAATCAGCAGGTTTGGAAAGCCAGAACTCCTGATAACCAATGGGGCAAAGAATTGACCTCCAAAAACACCAACGTGTAACTCACCAAAAATGAGGTCAAACACACTGTCACAACACCATACCATCCACAGGCCAATGGACGCGTAGAGAAGCTGAATGATAGCCTCGTGCAAGCCCTAGCCAAACTCACCGCCAGGAGACCTGAAGACTGGTATAAGCAGCTACTGACTGCATTACTCGTGTGTCAAACCCAAGTGAACAGATCCACCAGGAAGAGTCTGTTTGAACTGGTATACAGCACACAGCCCAATATTATTCAAGCATTGACAGGGCTCAAACTGGAAATCCCAAGTCAAGTCCCCCCTTGCTCTGATCCTCAAGTAATAGAGGCCAACAGCAAACAAGCAGCCAAAGAAAAGGAACACTTACAAAAATCCTTTGTACCCATCTGCCAGAGGCATGAAGTTGGGGACAAAGTCTGGGTCATGAATGTTGACAAAAGCAAACTACAACCTGAAAAAGTAGGGCCAGCAATTATTCTAAAGGTAAAAAACAATAACACTTACTCCGTGCAAGGGCTCGGGAAACGCAAGCAAGACAAGACCTTACATCACAACTGCCTACAACCTTGAAAAGCAAGACAGAAACAACAGGAAACCGCCCTGCCCGCCACCAAACAACAACTGGTTCAGTATGGCGCCCGGGCTCCTGACAACCTCCCTGATAACCTGCCTCAAGAGGAGGCCAATTTTCAGCCAGGGGGGTGTCAAAACCGCAGGCTCAACCCGCCAGCAAGGTTCCAACCAAGCAGGTTTGTGACCTGCAATCTGATTACCTGGTCACTCAAAGCCAGACTAGGAAGTCAACTTGAATTGCCAAATCAATCAACATGAACAAATGATGATCCCTCACGGTGGATACCTCAATTTGGCGCTTGACTCATTAGCAGGATCAAGCCACCCCCTCTTCCATCCAGCCGTGTGATCACCAATAATGTTTCTGCTATCCATTGATTCACAATAGCTATATAATCACTATCTCACAATAAAGATTATTATCTATCTTCTAAATATTTTTCCCCTTGTAACTCTGCTAAAACAGCACAGTTACAACAAAAATGTTAGTAATAAATCATATGAGAGAACTTGAAAAACTACTCAAAGACCTTGACTCAGTGATTGGCAAAATTAAAGATATTGACCGCAAGGTCAAGGCAAAAGTGAGGGCTGCTGTCCTTACAGGGGACAAAATCAAAAAGGTGTCTGCCAAGTCACTAATGGCCAAGATGTCAGAAAAATCCAAAACAATCATTGAACACATATTAAATTTCCAGAAACCCCTGGTGGATGGCCTCCAATTCAAGTCCTTTTGTCTCTCCGCACCGTCTGTCTGGGTCAACAACCCTGAGATTTATGCCCACCTCAAACCTGAAAAGCGCGCAAGAACCAAGGACACCAAATTGCTGGCGCAATTGCTTGCATCAAGAATAGCAAAGCCTGTCAAAGCCAAAGGCAAAGAGGAAACCTGCAAAGGTAACATAAAGAATAAAATTAATAGAAATTCCAAAATACTTACCTTTTTCTTTAGAAAACGTAGACGGTTAACCCTGCCGGGTCCTGGTCCCCTTTGTACCCCCCACCTTATATGCCAATTACGTCAATTGTGTGGCAAGGCAGCTATTTCTGTCCCCCCTGTCTTGCGGGAGCTTAAGGATAGGATTCACAGCATCTTCACAATGTCTAGGGAGGCATTAGCTGGGCTTTCACATGCTGAGGGGGCATCTGAGTGGGCAGTTACTACCTACAAGGATGCCTAACTGGTCTTCCTGAATATGATGGTCTTTGGTGGAGTTTACTGTGTAAACTTCATTGAGCTTGTTTGGGATGTCCTGGCAATGCTCCCATTCAAGAATATACTGGAGATGGGCCAGGCACACGTGGCTGCTTGCTTCTGCTTCCTAGTGGAGCACACCCTGTCTTACCTGTTGGAGAACTTTGGGCGCAACATGGTTAAATTGACTGTTGCAGACGCAACAGCTGTAAAGAAGACCAAGATCCTCCTGGCAGACTTTGTGCTGGCCTGGAGTGCCAACAAGATGGGGGTCCCTTCAGCAATGAAGCTCACATTTTCAAGACCAAGCATGAGAAGAAGATTAGTGCTGTGTATAATAAACTCTGTGAGTTTACAGAAGCCTTTGCTGGACAAAGACTTCTCCTTGTGGTTTACCTTGGGTATCTTTTCTTCTCTGGGATGAGCGCCAGTTTAGAGGACCTAGACAGGGTCCTTCTTGGGGTCAACAAGGCCAGGCTCTCCTTGGATGAGAAGAAGGTCCCCGGGTTGCGACTTAGTTGACCATGTTATCCAGGACACCCTGGTCCTGGCTGGCATCTATGGGTTTGCAGCCCCACCAGAAAAGCTTCTGCTCTATTCCCACCTCACTATCTTCCCTTTTACTAGCCGCTGAGAATACTTCAATAAGGGTTTATTTGCCGTACACGGTGTGGTAGTCAAGGTTGTGCACCACCTCCATTGTGGGGTGGGTACATACCTCCAAACACACTACAGGGGTAATCAATAAAAATATTCTTCCTCAATATAAGCTACACTTTTAAATTTTACCTTTTAAAATAATTAATTTTTATAATTCTTATTTTAGCAAACAAGTTGTGTGAAATAAATCCCAGAGAAGGTCATTATATAAGCATAAATATATTTACTTTAATAAAACTTAGTTCTATTGTGTACACTTAACATTTAACTTTTTTAATTTGATTTTTATATTTATTTGACAAAAGTGATATAAATATATTTGTATAATCCATTATCAAGTGTTTGGGATAACCTCAGATGCCATAATAAAAAAATTAATATAAATAAATAAATTACAAACCTTCATTGATGGTCCCACTGAATGTGATTGTGGGCTTAGAAGCTTCTAAATATAATATGATAATTAATAAATCTTAAATAGTAAATTATACAATATAAAAAAGTCAGAAACCTAAGCCTTTAATTGATTGGCTGTTTGGCAAGGCACACAGGGATGAACAAATCAGTGTGGCCATCTAATTTGGCCACGGTCTCAGCTGAGAGGGTGTGTATCCTGGCCTGCAGAAAACCATAGAGGTCCTTGGTCTCAGTTGGGGTCCCTCACTTAAAAACTTTCTTGAGCCACCCAAAGACTTTCTTGATGGGATTTAGGAAGGGCAAATAAGAGGGGAGAAAGAGAAGGCGCAAATTTGCTATGGCCAATTGCTGGGGCCCCACTGCAATGCTAGTGTCAATCATTGAGAATTTCTCAAGAATATCAGCCACTTTATAGAGACTAATGTTTTCCAGCACAATTACATTGGTGAATCCCAGGCTTGTGTGCCTCAGGTGCTCCTGGACCAATTGGAGGAATGCTAGAAAGATACGGCTGTTGTGAGAGCCTAGAATCATTTGATAGAGCTTAATTCCTTTTGGACTGAGAATAGCCACCATCAAATAGGATGTGGCACAGACTGCAGCACGCCAAGCTACCTCATCATTTGAGCCTTTGGGGACATACCCATATCCATTGCGCATTGACCAGGCAAATGCTGATTTGTCAATGTAATAGAATTTGACTGTCCTCTTGGCTTTGAGGGCAGTATACGCCTCTGCGTATTTTTTCCAGATGTCAATGTTGGAATGACTGTTTCTATTGTAGGGGATACCCCGAGCTTTTTCCAGGAAAATCACATTCCCTTGACCAGATGGTAGTAAAAGGAAATTGAGGCCTCAACCCCAAAAGTAGATTTGATCATGGCCTGTATATTTGCTAGTTCAAGATGGCAATCTTGGGTTATCCACTGGCGGATTGTCCATTTGTGCTCCTTGGTGAGCATGGTTGACACGCGCAAGAATTTCTCTGTGGCAAGGACTTGGCCAGTATTGATGAAATTGTTGAAGGTCTTTGAGGCGTACTTGGGATCTACCCCAACAAGAGCCGTGGTTGCCTTGTAATCACCAGATTCCTGCATTAGCTTGAGCAGGATGATGTGTTTGATATTGGGAATGTGCTTCTGGGCAGGCTCTTTGGTGGTGGGGATTGACTCATTGGAATGGGAACAACACAGGGCATAGGTACCTTGGTATAGAAGGTTGCATTTTTTAACACCAGTTGCCCCTTGTCAGTTCTGTAGAACTCAGGCTTCTTGTCCTCTTCCTGGTTGCCATCACTGACGTAGGGCTCATAGCTAGTGTCAATTACAGGCTTCACCTTCTCCAGCATGGCTGACGGGACCAACTCTTGCCAGTAAACAACATCAAACACATACAAAGTAAGTTCTAACTCCTTGTTTCTAACTGTTTTGGTAGTGGTAACCTGGGTGGGTTCTGGGTCAGCTTGGGGACCTGAGGATTAATGCTCTGCACCCTAGCAGCTTGTGCTCCTTGAACTGGCTGTGTCAGTACAGCATCACTATTGAACTCTCCTCTCCCATCTCCTTTCTGAGTAAGCACTTGGGTTGCACTAACTCTGTTCTTTGACCTGCAGAGACAAACGCAACTGCAGTGCACAACAGGTGCATTGTTGTTCTGTTGTTGGGTACCTTTCACTTTGAAATTTAATAAAATACTAAATAAAACTTAATTACTGTAAATTCAGAACCTGAACGTAAAAATACGGGAATGTCATATCCTTGGTCCAAATTTCAAATCACTTTTGTGGGATAGCCTTTTATTATTTAAATTGAATTCTTTGTATTTTTATTTGAATTTTTAAAAATGCGGGAACTCATAGACACTTTGCAAAGTTCAAGTCAAGCTGCATATTTCTAATGGACAAAATGAATTAACTGGAATCAGATTTGAAGCGTTCAAATCCAACAACCATTTTCATTAAGTTTACTATGTTTTTTGAAATTGCGGGATTGTCAAATCCAAGAACCAAATTTCAAATCACTTTTGAATGCCAAAAGTAAAATCAGATATTAATTGTGAGAACTGGAATCCAAATTTAATGTACAATAAGCACACTAGGAAACACCAAGCCAAATCAAGAAGCTCCACCACAACTAAAATCAAACTAAAAATTCAATATCAATAACCATGTTTATAATAAAAAGTGATTGATCTTTAAAATCATCCAAAACTGGAAAGGATACAATATTATTCACTTCAAATCACAGATATATAAATTCTGTTACTATTCAAGGCTAACTCAAGAGAAAATAACTACTCACAACTCAACCAATAAATCCAAATAAATACATATTTTGTCTAAAATATATTTTTTACTTAATTTTTATGGACCGTCAATTGCAAACCCAACCCGCTCCTGCACCAGCCCGCGGGGCAGCCTGTCCACAAGGGCATCCCAAAAGGTCCAAGAATAGACCAAGAACCCAACTCAAGGGGATTCATGCCAATACACAGGCCTCCCAAGGTGTCATTGCCAGCCAACCACCTCCCGCATCCCAGGCCCAATCAACCAGCTTGAATCCAAGACAGAAGCCACTCTCAAGGCCTGCTACCAAAGTCTCCTACACCAGGGTCACCGGGAACACTGAGGTTACTTACACCTCCACTGTGTACCCAGTTGTCACCCAGCCCCGCACTCTTGACCCAAGAGTTACTACTTCCTGCCCCTGCGTCTTTGACACCATCTACAAGCCATTGGCAGCCACTGTTGAGCCATCTGCACCTGTGATCTATTCCACCATTGACGGCGCCAGCGCAACCAAGCGTTATCCCACCTTCTACACAAAGGTCCCATTCCCTGTGTTGAGTCTGGTAGCCATGATGCCGTGGTACCTGCCAAGGGCCAGCGTCAGTTGATGGATAGTGAGCCTGAAGCTCTCCTCAACTGCTTGAACAGGGGAATGGCGGTTTGGGATATTGCGTCCTGATTTGGTGTCACGGTCAGGTACATTGCCAACATCACACCAAGTATGGCAATACCGGGCAAATTTCTGAATTCACCAAAGCAAAAAGATAGCCAAAACTCCTTCAGCCTGGTCACATTGACGCAATCAATCAGTGGGTAGCCAGGGATTGCCACCTGGACACACTTGCTGTTCAATCAATGCTCACCACAGAGTTTGGACTTTCTGTTTCTAAAACACTTGTCTACAAAACTATGGTTGATTTGGGCTTCTTGTGGAAGGTGCTCAGAGTTTCTCCATACAATAGGAACAATGAAAAAACCATTGAGGATTGACGCATTTATGCCAAGACATATCTGGCACTAAAGGAGACTGGGAATGTCCAGTTCTTCTATATTGACAAATTGTTGTTTTCCTCCTCACTCAGGTCCAGACATGGGTGGGTCAAGAAGGGGTCCAAGGACAGCGTAGCCCATTGTGCAGCTGTCTGTTCCCAGACCTATTCAATGGTTGCACTTCTTGGTCCTCGCGGGTTAGATCAATACCAAATGATTAAAGGCTCCCATAACATTGGGACCTTTCTTGATTTTCTCCAAGCTGTCAAGGAGTACCTTTGGATAAATTATAGTGGCACAACCAATGTTGTTGTGCTTGATAATGTTGGGCTTCACAAAGTGGATCTGGTTGTGTTCAAGTCCCCCCCCCATTGACAAGAATAGCCACTCCTCCAGCCACTGCCTTGCTGATTGTCCAATGAGACTTCTCTTCCTCCCGCAATATTCCCCATTCCTGAATCCAATTGAGGAGGTGTTTGGTTGGGTCAATAATAAGGTGAAACAAGGACTTCCTCAGGACACTCAGGACCTATTCAATATTCTTGAGGTCAGCCAATTTGCGATGCCACCTGATGTGGTGGCAGCTTTCTATGAGCACTTGGAATCCTTCCTTCCAAAAGCCCTGGCCTCCAAGCCAATCAGATAAATGGGCACTCTGGGTTTTATTTGTTTTTATTTTATTTATTTTAATTTTAATAGGGCTCAAAAATTATTATTTATATATAATAATGTGACGTTTGATTGCATTATAGACATATAAGAATACATAGAAAAGGTAAGTAAAACTAATTATACAAGATATAGAGACACATATTTTTATTATAATGCACTGAATATTATATTGACTGTTGTGCTAAAAAATAAAATAAATTAAAAATGATAGAAATAAATTAATTTATTTATAATATTGTGGATTGTTGATGGTACTTTGGCTTTTCTAAGCCACAAATTGGACCTTGTATATCATCATATGATCCTTTTTATTTCAGTGCCACTATAGCCACACAACACGGCAACCAATGATTTTTATGTATTCCTTACTAATTTGTACTTAGGATGCAGTTCAAGTATATTGAATATGTTTATCAAATCATATCACAAGGGAAAGGTAATTTGAGTTCTAAACAATCATTTGTTTAGAACAATAGTGGAGCGGGCCCATGATGCGGATAAATTCAATTCTTCATGTTTATCTTTGTGATAAATGGACCCATACTTGACAAGTAGTAAATAAAAACATTTTTAATTCTTTTTTATTTGATGTATTGGCAACTATAACTAATGTTTTTTAATATACTTATATATATTAATATTATAATTCACATAATAAAATTTAAAATAAAAATTAAAATATTAAAAGTAAAATTATAAATCTTAAAAGTTAAATATTAAAGTTTATATAATCAAAATATAACAATTTTTATTAAATTGTGATTTATTCAATATCAAAATATTTGATATTAAATATGTCAATATTAAAGATTTTAATAGTGAATATTTTAATATTTAAAAAAAATTTATTTTGCAAGGGAAAATGATTTATTGGGGGAATGCAAATTGCAAGGGGAATGTGATTATTTTGGGGAATTATACCTCAAAATCTGCTAATGCATCCAATTGGGACCACATACTCTTTTGTATGTGGTGGATGACTCTGGCGCCAATTGCTAGAGGGGTGGCGCTCAGCACCCCGGTGGTGGCCAAACGTCCTATTAAAGGCAATTGGGTGAGGGAATTGACTAGTAGATTTTTTTCGGGGGGGGCACATAGTACCCATATAGTGTTGCTATTGCAAATAAGTCATATAGGACGTGCTCAACTGTCCTGTATCCCTGTGGTGTCTTCTTTCTGTTGAGGG
Organism: Entomophthora muscae; assembly: GCA_014839935.2. Taxonomy (NCBI): domain Eukaryota; kingdom Fungi; phylum Entomophthoromycota; class Entomophthoromycetes; order Entomophthorales; family Entomophthoraceae; genus Entomophthora; species Entomophthora muscae. The sequence goes on along the minus strand of QTSX02000043.1, from coordinate 35,192 downwards.
CTACGTGGCATATGTCAATCTGTATAGGTACATCTTCTAATTTTTCACGTTGGCTTTCAATATGTAGTGGAGCAGGATTCCCAGGTACACCCCAACGTGGATTTGTTGCAAGGTATACTTTTCTGAGAACATGCACAACTTTTTGAAAGTTTGTACTAACCTATTAATATAGGACATTTGGTTAAATTTGAAGAGGGTTCCTGGGGGCGCCCAACTTGTTTCAGCCCCCTAGGCCTCAGCAAACAATATCAATAAAGGCTTAAAATTATTCACAAGGACTGCATCCCCAACTTTATTTGATAGAGCTTTAAAAATTTCATTAAAAATTGCAGATTTCAGATATTTATTTCCACTTTGAAAGTCAGTTTTTATTAAATTTTTTTCATATTTGTTGATAATTGTGACAGGAACCTTTGAATGCTTTCATATATGTATTCATCAAAGTTCAGTTTTATATCCCCGCAAATTTCATTAATTTCTTTGATTTTGATTGTTGATCCTAGTTTGTATGCTTCCCTTATCCATGGCAAGCACCCCGCGGGTGGTTCATATTCCCTATCTTGAGCTTCACTATTAAAAAACATATTCATATTCTGTTGAAATATTTTATTTATTTGTTTTATAGAGGCCACCAGTGACTGGTAACCCCCCATAAAACCAACTTGGCATAAAAGCTGCCACTTCTGCAACCTCATCCCCATCCCTGGTGATGACTAAAATAAATATAAGTTAAACATAAAAAGACTTACTAATTGTTTCCCCTGTAGCCCCCCCAGCCACAGGCGCCATATCGGCAAACTTCATGAGCGTTGGATGCTCTTCATTAATTTTTTTTAGGCTTAATTTTTATTATTCTTCTTGCAACTTGTGCTTCCTCTTGATTTTCATTAGATAAAGCTTCTGTATTTCTTGAAGCGCTTCTGTTTCTTGCTTGTGTTTCATTTTCATCTGTTTCCATTTGGTTGGTTTCCTCTTCATTGGTGTTGATTTCCTTTTGAATTTCTGTTCCTTTTGTTAGTTTGATCTTCTTATTGTTTTCTTTGGCCCCCTTCCAGAACTCCCACAAATTGTAGGCCGTGTTGTTGAACTTTAGACTTGATAAAATAGTTCCCTGCAGATTAAGTAATTTTTCTTTATTTTTTTCATCTATAATATTTCTCATCTTATCCAGGGCATCTTCTTTTGACTGTATCAGTGGCTGGCCCTTGTTACCCAGCTTCCCTGTCACTATTTCCCTGATATTTCTTTCTATCTCAACAACCTTTTGAAAGTGTGCTTCTAATTTGTTGATTAAGTTATAGATTGTTGACATATTGTTTGAATTCCATCAAAAAACTGGTTTTTATAGTACTATGTTCAGCACATACATATTTTTCATCATCATTAATAAATTAAAGACAATAAATGTAAATATTGGATTAAAATATTGCAATTAGACGTCAACTCTTGATATTTTGATATTATATCATAACTCAATGTATCTTTTTAAATAAAATTCATTGTAAACTTGGCCTTTTTTATTGTAATTTATTGAAATGGATTGTGTTTATATTAGAGAGCCATTAACACTTAGTACAAATATTGATACATAGTGCATTTTACAGCCTGTATATTTACCTATTGGTAATAATTCTATAAACTTTTCAGTCGGATTTTATGAGGTAACAATAATGTAATGTGTTATAAATTACAGTTTACTGTCATTAATTGGTTGATTTTCTTTGCTGTGGTGATTGTGCATTTCTGATGTTTCTGCACTAGTATCCAATTGGTTGGCTTCACATCTATTGCACAGGCAATAGGAAAACAAGCTGCCACCCCAACCTGGATGTGGTTGGGGTGTGGCTTGTTTTCCTATTGCCTGTGCAATAGATGTGAAGCCAACCAATTGGATACTAGTGCGGAAATATCAGAAAATGCACAATTGCCACAGCAAAGAAAATCATCCAATTAATGACAGTAAACTGTAATTTATAACACATTACATTATTGTTACCTCATAAAATCCGACTGAAAAGTTTATAGAATTATTACCAATAGGTAAATATACAGGCTGTAAAATGCACTATGTATCAATATTTGTACTAAGTGTTAATGGCTCTCTAATATAAACACAATCCATTTCAATAAATTACAATGAAAAAAGGCCAAGTTTACAATGAATTTTATTAAACAAAATGCATTGAGTTATGCACATAAATTCAAAATATCAAGAGTTGACGTCTAATTGCAATATTTTAATCCAATATTTACATTTATTGTCTTTTATTTACTAATGATGATGAAAACATGTATGCTCATAATTTTAAGCTATTTGAAAAATGTACAACATTGTTTTAATTATGGGAAATGTCAATAATGTAAAAAGAAAGTATTATTAATTGTAAATTGAAAGAGAGATATCAATTTTAATAAGCTATCACAAAGAAAAGACTTATTTACTAATCAAAGGACAGGAAGGGAATGGGCGGAATGAACGTCGCCTTCATCTGAGCCTGTGAAAGGGGTGGCATCAGAGATAGTGGGGAGGGAATGGGTGGTGGCTTGGAAGTCATGGTTGGAAGGCAGGTGGCTTGATGGGGGTTGGGGAGTCAGGGTTTGTTAACTGGGAAGGGGCAGCAAGAGTGGTTTGCTTCAATTGCTCAAATTCTTCTTCTGTCACATATACTGGCTTTTCAAAACAGATGGACTGGTGTGGGGGGCAAAGGGGGTCCTTTCTGGACTTATCACTATCACTTGCATAGAAGATAATGAGATCAAATAAGTCCTGGACGGACGCAGAAGGGGAAAGCTCATATCCCTTATCAATCTGGGTGCATAGTTTGTTGTAGGTAGCAGGCTTTAAGCGCCTGAGGGCAGAACCAAAATTGTAGAGACATACATCTGCAAGATGCATGTTGGCGTGGTTAATGGGGTAGGACCAGCAGGTATGCCCCGCAGCCCTGATTTCTTGGGTAGCCCATTCCTGCTGCTTCATCTCTGCACTCACTACAACTGTGTGCACGGTGTTTTGTGTGGCCCACTCCTCCAGCATGGCCTTGAGCTCTGTCTGGTAGGCATACCCATCTGACGTGTTTGATATTGCCGAGTAATAATTGACGCCCAATGGAGAAACTGCCAATAAACCCTGACAAAACAATACAAGATTGGGCCGCGCTTGTACACGTCAGATTGGATACGCTTCTCTCCAAAGTCTTGGATACTGGCCAAGATCTTGGCGTATGATAGGAAGATGACGTCATTACAGGCCCTCATTGCCCTCCCTTTAATAAAAGTAATAATGGTTGCATTGTATGAGTTGGTATCCACCAAAATGGGGCCACTGAGAACTTGATTGGACAAGATTCTAGCAGCAACCACGACTCCGTGCATCCATGAATTCACTGTTCTTTTGTTGGTGAAGATGCTGTGGAGTCCTGGTTGGAGACAAACCTGGACCAGGGGCATCCGCGGGTCACGTTCCATAAAGGCCATCATAAGGGGATGGGCTGTGTCATCTTTGGTTGAAGTACGGGCACCAGTCAGGGTCTTCTTGGTAGGGGGCCACAGTTGGCGTGGGCTCTCAGGGTTGTAGCCACAGTTGACTTTGCAAACCCCATTGAGGCCGCAATTTCCCCAAGGGACATAAGCTTGCCTTGCTTTTTGAAAATTTTGAGAACAATCTCCGTGGTGATCAATTTTCTTCTTTGTCTTGCAGGCTGATTGGCTGGGGGAGGGATATGTCCATCTTGGGAACTGGTCAATGCCATCTGATTGGCTGTTTTGGGGTTCTGGGCTCTCTGGGTGACCCCATGGCTAAAAAAGCTGGTTCCAGATGCCATTGCTGATAAGGGATTTGGGTTGGAAGCTGCCTGTGCATGATGTGCAAACAGGGCCATGCTGGAAGTTGCAGGGGAAAGAACAGACTCCTGTGTGGTGCTTGCGGAGGGGCCTGCAGGTTGGGAGTGGCCATAGACAGAGGCTTCACTGTTAAGAGACCCAGTGTAGCCCTGCATAATTTTGTCAAGGCCAGGGAACAGCTTGTTGACTTAGTTGTTGTTGAAAGAAGACATAATAAAAATTTTATTATAATTTTAAACTTGAGAAGAGGAATGTATATTTTAGTCAATTTTATTATTATATATGTCAATTTTGTGAATATTACAATCTAAATTTTAGCCAACCTAAAATGGAATAGGGTGATTTTTGAGAATGCCTGTGATTCCTAAAAGTATTTGCACAGTCCACTCTAGATCCTTTATCATCCTTTTTGAGACACCCATAAGTTATATTTATTTCAAATTCATTGCAATTATGATTTGAAACTTGGTTCTTGGATTTGACAATCCCGCAATTTCAGATTTGTTAAGTTTTACATGATGTCTATTATTTGTTTGAAATACAGGAAATCTCAAATTGTACATAAGAATCCCGCATTTCTGATTCATGTATCCCGCATTTGTTTGCTGAGTTTTGTCTTTTGTTAGTTGAGTTATCTGCTCAAGAGATTTGAAATTTGCCAATTTAAATAAACTATAAAAAGTTAAATTAAATGGTTAATTTTATTAAATATTTTATTTTTCACTCAGCTGAGTTGCCCGCAAAAGTGATTCAAAATTTAGACCAAGGATTTGACAATCCCGCATTTTTACGTTCAGGTTCTGAATTTACAGTAAGTTACTCCCTAATTTTAATTTTTGCTTTTATCTGAATATGGATATTTAATTGATGTTTCCCCCATATCCCAATTATAGATTTTTTATTTCTTAATTAGTTGTTTTTGGTTTTACAACACCCATTTTAGAATATCCAAAATAATTTCCACCCATTTTCCCAGACTTTACGCCAAATTAAGCACCCAAAAAAATATTTTTAAAATATATGCTTCAAATCTTGTGTCTTATTTTAGATAACTTGGTATAATTCTTGATTACAATCCATTGCACACAATGATTGAGTGATTTTGTTTACATAGTGAGTTGATATTGTGTTTTGTTTTTGGATTGAGTTTTGAATAACTGCGCTTGGGTGTATTTTGTCATCAATTCACATAGTAAACATATGTACATCAAAAGTCAACTCATACCATTTTGTTTGTAAATCAATGTATTTTGGATTGTATTTTGAATAGTTTTGCTTTGCGCATGGGCACTTCTTTGCTGTGTTGACCCATTTCACCCATTAACGCCAAAAATCCCTGTTAACAGAGTGTACATTTTAACCTGATAGTTGGATTTTTTCAAATCTGAAATCATTTTTTAAAATCTGAGATATTTTTTCTTGTCTTCATAGGTTTTAAAACTACTTTACGTGAAACATGCATTATTAGTATCTTGGGTACGCACTAACCAAGGGACAGGATACTCACTGTTTGAGCTAACTTTCGGATATAAACCAGAGATAGTTACCTGCAATAACCAACTGTATGTAAAGATCCCCCAGGAAAACCTCCCACAGTAAAACAAGCACCAGCTCTACAACACATACGCCTCAAAGCTAAAATAGCAGAAACCAAAAGGCTCAAATCACAAAAAGTAACCTCTGCAGAGGAATCACTTCCAATCAACTCCCCTGTCTGGGTCCTAGCAGGGAACAGGAAGGAGTTGGAATCAGTACACAGAGGACCAGGAAGAGCCATCAGACACCAATCAGACAGAAACACCTATCTAGTTAAGTTTCAAGGCGCCAAAGATCCTGTCATCAAGAAATATCACAGATCCAGCCTTTGCCTCAGCAAAGGGGAACACTTGAAGCAACCAGTACCCACTAGCAAACAACTCCAGGAACATCAGGTGGCAGTTGTCAAGACAAAGCCCCCTCCTGATGTACCAGAGTAACCCCTCAAGGGGGTGTCAAGGAACTGGATGTATGGGTATTCTGGCTATAGCTAACACACTTAACATCCAGTCATTGCCTGTTTAAAGCCAATTTAATATACCATTCTAAATACCAAGAAAGGCAACAAACTAACATCACATGACTTGTCCAAGTATCCAGTTACTCAAACCCATTCTGCACATGACCATCCTTATCTTTGATCCAACTTAGATCCCTGCCACAGCACAAGCTATATAAGTCTAAAGTATTATCCAATAAAATAAACTTCTTTTCTTCTTAATTACATATTCAAAGCTTCTCCCATAAGTTGCTCCTCATCACTGGCTTGGTTTTGTCCCCACTTAAAATGGATGAAGGTTGCACAATCAGGATGTGCTTCTTTCTTTTCAACAAAATCCATTCCAACTTAAAATTTTTACTTTTATTGGGCCTTCTTATTTGGTCCTTTGACATTCTAAAGTTGTTAGTAACAGTAGTTATCATTTCTTACCTTAGTTGTTGTCCCCTGAATCCTGTTGTCCCTTTCAAAGTCCCTAGAGTTAGTATTAGCATATAAGCTAAAGCTTACTGCTTTGTTTTTAATTCCTTGTTCAAAATATTAGTGTTAGTATTCAGAACCTTATAATTATCTATTGCTATTTGGTTTTTGTTTTGCTTTTGCTCTCGTCTGGCCTCCTGTACTTTGATCCTTCTGCCATTGTTTACGCTTTGATTAAATCTCTTGGTCTTTGGGTTCTTGGCCGCTTTCCTTGCCCTCCAGATACAGAAAATTCCCCTCTTTCCTATGGGGTAGTTTTTTATCTGTCTCTTGAAATTTGTCTCAAAGTATTTTCATTTTTCCTTCTCAAGAATGTTGATTCCAATTTGCAAGTTTGTTGTCTTTACTTTGTCACCAGTTCTACTCCTCATCTGGTACGCTTCTCTGGACCTCTGGGGACAAATTTTCTCCTCTGTGCTTAGAGTGAGCAACAATCCATCCCAACTTCTGTATTTTGTGGAAGACCTTCCCAGCAGAGAACAGGACCTCTTTATTTCTGTTGAACACTTGGTGAAGAGTCTCACCTGCAATGATTTGGATTTTCCCCTCCTTGATTTGTCTCCAGGTCTTTTGTATAAAGAGGACTCTCTCTCACCAGCGCCACCAGTGGAAGAACCCCAACCTTTCTCCCAGCCCACACCTGGTTCTTGGAGCCCAAGCACTCAGAGTAACCCCTGGCTGCTTGCAGGGATGACTTTGATGGGGTTTAACTCCTACTTTCCCCAAATGTCCCCCACATCCTCTCTCTGGACTCCCATTTGAGCGGTCATCTCAGTGTTGCACTGGATAGTATCCTGGTGGATCTTCCCCCCAGGATGAGAGCCAAACTTAGTTAGTTTGACACCCCTCTCTTACAGGGGTCCCTTTTCTCAAAAAAAATGGTTCTAGGGACATTCTGGCTGTGATGTCAAAGGCAAGCATCAATGGAAATATTGTGCCTAAGTCCTTGGAATGTACTTAGACAACAGGGCTGCTGTCCCCTGCAACCTGGCCTGTTGCTCTTACTTTCTTGGGCCAAGGTCATGGGTAGATTAGGCTGACACTCCTAACTGCTTCTCTCTTACTGCTTCTAAAACCCCCTCCTATAACACCCCCACAACCATTAACCCTCCCATGCACATAATGAAAGCAAGGGCCACCAGGTCCCTTGCTTATTAATTTTGATTATTAAATAAAGCTACTTATTTTTGAAAATTTATTTTTATTTTGTGGTTTTAATTTATTAACACAGATTATTATCCTTACTTCTACAGTTGTCCCCTCCTCCCACTTTCCTTTGGTCTGCCTGCCCATCTGCTTGTGTTTTTTGTTGAATTGTATCAAGGAATATTTAAACCCTGTTAAAGTCCTTGGAAGCACCTCAATTATTTCAGCATGTCTGCCCAGAGTTTTTTTGTTAAAAGTCATTTTACAGAGTTGTTGAAACAGCAGGATTGACCCACCAGCAAGGCTCCAACTAAACAGGTTTGTGACCTGCAATTCAACTTTCCTGTAACCTGGTCCCAAACAAGGAAGTTGACTCAAATTCCCAAAAGCAACAACATGAACAAACAATGATCCTATTTGGTGGATGATTCAATTTGGCGCCTGATCCTTTACCAGGAACAAGCCACCCCCTCACCATCTAACTAAATGATCTACATAATTATGTTTCTCTTAAGATGATTCATAGCAACTATATAATACATTCCTCCAAATAAAGATAATTATCTAGTTTCCAATATTTTCCCTTTGTAACTCTTCTAAAAAAGCACAGTTACAACATTGGTAGCACAGGTAAGTTCTCCATCCTACTTTATCCCTCAAATTTTGCCTGTTGTCTGCACTTGCTGTGGTCAACAAATCTACAAAAGAATTATCTCTGGCTTCCCTGTAGACTGGACATCCTACACACCATGTACCAAAATGCCAGAAGGTTTTTTACTGTAAAAAAACATGATTATGCCAGTTTATCCTTCAACACTCTATCAGCACAAGGATTATTTCAAGCACCTACCATCACTTCTTGTGTGACAGACAAAAGTATCATGATTGCCCATGTAGCCCAACACCTGTGCAGTGCTGCCTTGGAGCCGTGTGCTGGAGCCAATGACAACAATGCTACATCATGGATACAATTGGTACAGACCAAATTGGCGCAAATGGAATGCCCACAAAGGTTCTGGATTGCATAGATATTCATCTTCCTTACACAAAACATAAGCACATGGTGCAATAAATGGCATTAAGGCCACACTGAGAAAGACTGGGATACCTTCAAGAAGGACTTCTTGGCAAGGTTTATAATGAAGGACACTGCCCTCATGATTATACAGCATTTAAAGAGCCTGACCCAGACTGGCACAGTAAAGGAGCTCACCCCCACATAAAAAGAGCTCAATCTAAAAGCATCTTTTGACATGGCATTTGACAATCCAGACACACACCTCATGTACTACAACACACTCAAGCCACATGTAATGAGACACGTCAACCTGGACCAAGTAAACAATCTGCATAGTTTCTACTATGAGGAAGAGAAGGTAGAGCAGACGCCAAATGCCCTCCAAAAGGTTCAGGCTGGAAAAAGAGAGAGACCCAAGGACTCTCACCTGTCAGGTTGTGCTAATTGCCCTCCACCTGGCAACAACAATAACAACAAGGGTGCAAGTCACAAGCCCCCAGGATTAAATAGTCACAGTAGCAGGAATAATGGACAGTCAAATTGTACCCACTTCTGCGTCACTGCCACACAAGACAATCAGAACAAGGGAAAAGCCCAGGTAAAGCACTAAGCAAGCCAAGCTCTCCCTCACAATTACTTACTTTCCCAACAATGAGTACCAACCCAAAGATTTGGACTAGTGCCCAATGATCCAAGTACTCTCAGAAGACCCAGTACTTTACACCATTGCCAGACATCCAAATAAATTGATGTCTTATCCTTTCTGCTTTTGCAGTTACACAGGTTCAGCACTCCTGAACTTGGGCGCAGATCAAACCCTAGTAAAAAGTAGCTTTTTAGATAAGTTCAAGATAGCCACTAATCCTTTGCAGATTAAAAATGTGATCTTAGCTGATGAACACCACAATGTGATGACACAGGAAACTTCCTACTTCTCTATTGCGCTGGAAAATTTGCACTCCACCATCCAAGGATCTGTCATTGACTTTCCCAGGTTTGATGTTGTACTTGGCCTGAACTAGCTTCAGAAAAACAACCCACACAAGGACTGGATTACTTCAGTGTTAATCATCAAGCGTGAGGGAGTACACTATCAAATCTACCCTGACTCCATGGACCAACTTTTGCAAGATCATGTCTTTGTGCGCATCACAGAGACACATGAAGAACAGGGCAACCTCAAAGCAATCAACTGGGACTCTTGCCAATACAAATTCATACACTTCAAGGACCACTAAGACACAACCCCTCCCCAAGACCAGGAAATTGTGAGCCGCCATCCTGAGATTTTCAAGGAAGCCTTACCAGGGTTGACTCCAAAAAAACACATACAACACATCATTCAGCTCAAGGGAGCAGTACCTAAGGCACAACCTATATGTTGGCTCACCTCAAAAAAAGTACAACACACTATTCTCTTACCTCAAAGAGGCGTTGGAAAAGTAACTCATCCTCCCCTCACAGTCTCCCTTTGATACTGCTGTATTCTTTGTGGCAAAGAAAGATGGCATCCTTTGACTAGTTACAGATTACTGAGCTCTAAACAAGGTTACCATCAAGAACTGCTACCCACTCCCACTCATTAAAAACTTCTTTGACGTCTTGGGTGGTGCCACAGTCTTCTCCAATATTAACCAAACAGCAGGCTACAACCAAATCCACATCAAGGATGGAGATATACCCAAAACGGCCTTCCACACTAAGTATGGGTCATATGGGTGTGTGGTGCTCAATTTTAGGATGACAAACGCATCATCAACCTTTGTGACCTTTATAAAAAAAGTGTTTGCCTCTCATATTGGCAATCACAACTTAGTGTACCTGGACAACATTATTGTCTACAGACCCTCAGTAGAGCAACATCACAGAGACTTGGAAGTTGTCTTCAAAACCCTGGCACAGCACAAACTATTGACCAAACCATCCAAATGTCAGTTCTTCCACAAACAGCTACCATTCCATGGGCATTTAATGTCAAAAGATGGCATCAAACCTGATTAACAGAAGATTCAGGCCATATTTAAGATTCCACTCCCAAGGACAAAGCAGAGCTCTGCACCTTCTTGGGGATGATAGCCTATGTCTGAAGATTTACTCCCAACTGTGGTGTTCTGACAGCTCCCCTATCTAAAATAACAGGGATCAAATACAAGTTTGTATGGATGACACAACAAGACCTCAGTTTCTGCAGCCTCAAGGACAAATTGAAGTCCACCCCATCTTACAATACCCCAAACAAGATGGGGACTATCAGGTGGAAACTGACGCCTCAGACGCTTCCATTAGAGGTGTACTCATAATCAAGACAGATAACAGTGAATTTCTCCCTGTGGCCCTTGAGTCCCGCAAGTTAACTGATAGCAAGTGCTGCTACCCAATCCACAATAAGGAGCTACTGGCCATCATACATTAGCTTGTAAAATGGCATTGCTACCTTGAGCATCAGGAAGAATTTACTGCCCTAACTGACCACAAGTCCCTCATTTACTTCAAAGCCCAGGCCAACTTGTCCAGGCGCCAAGCGCTCTGGATGAAGTTCCTGGAAAGGTTCAATACAAATATTCAAAATAAAAACAGGGCACAAGTTGGTCATGGCTGACACCCTTTCCTGACTGTACATCTGAGCTGCAAGAGGCAAAAATGGGCTCAACCCTGACTGGCCCCTCCTGGTGCTCCAAACCAAGGAAAAAGGGTTCCCACCAGGTACCACCAACATCACTAAGGAAACTGTCATCAAAAATGAGAACCTCTTCACTGACGTATACAACACCCTCTATCAGAAAATGGCCAACAAAAGCACTATCCCGTACATTCTCACGCACCAAAGATTTGACACCATTGTCCGCTACCACCAAGACCTAGGTCAGACAAAAAGCCAAAATCTCTACAAATTTTTAAAGCATAAATTATGGTGGATAAAATTATACCAGGATGTACAGGAGTCCTTGAGCAATGCAAAGTATGCAAAAAGTTTGCAAAGAGTGATACCCCATCAAAATATGTGTTACCAATTTGCTCACAACTACCCTTCAAGGTGTGGGCCCTCAACATTGTTGGACCAATGCCTAGGAAACACAACAACAAAAAATAAATCATCACTGCCATTGACTTTGCCACTCACTGGCTGGTAACGCAAGCAGTGAAAGCACATACCAGCAACAATGTTTGAATTTAAATTGGAAAGGAAATAATTAGTAAGTTTGGCAAGCCCAAGCTATTGGTCACAGACAGGGACAAAGAATTGACCTCAGAAAGAAATAATTTCTATCTCACAAAGAATGTAGTTAAACACACTGTAATCACACCCTACTACCCTCAGGCCAATGGCCAAGTTGAGTGGTTGAATGGCAGCCTAGTACAAGCTATTGCCAAGCTCACAGCTGGGAGACCTGAGGACTGGGCCAAACAATTACCAACTGCACTCCTTGTATGCTGTACCCAAGTGAACAGATACACTATGTCGCAGATTAAATGGATTAGACATTAAGTTGTCCATCTAGAAATTGAGCAACAGAACAATTGCGCAATTGTGCTATTGCATCCTGATTCTACTAGTGATAAAGACGTTTAAAACGCCCCAAAAACAGGTGTTTGATTTGCCTTTCAAATGCGCACAAGGCATGGGCTTTACTTCTGGGATTATAAATAGAACAACAAAGTTATTTATATCTACCTCCTTAAGGAAAGCCGCAAGGAAGTGGTTGTTCTCTTGCGTGGGAATTTTAGCTGTGCTAATCCACTCTCCTTCATTAGGGAAGTCCTTCTGTCTGTGCCTCCCTGCCTCACACTATATAAGTGTGATACTATCTAAATAAACACCAGTTTTGTCTTATTATCTTCTTATATTCTTCTGTCCTTACCCAGGCTGTCACTATACCACAACATGTATAGTATTAAGATAAAGAAGTAGTAGACTAACTATTTGTAGAAATCAGCACCCAGGCTGCATATTTTACGACATTGGCGCTCATGGCTTCTGCAAAACACAGCTTCCTCTCTTCCTGCCCCTGTGGCCCTGTTTTTGTGGAGGGAGAGATGTCCTTGCTTATACCTGTGGCTCCTTCTGCCCAACCCACTCCAGGATCAACCTTTACTGCTTCTGGCTCTCTATCTGGTAGACTCCATGGCTCTTCCTATGGTCAACCAGGACTAAATCAGTGATTGACTAACTGCCAACAACTTTTGGAAATTGCCAGCTCCCAATCAAGTATGATCTCCTGGATGAACTCCATTGAAAAAGCCCTTACCTCCTTGATACCAATCCAGCCTGACCCCATGGCTAAAGCAACTGGCATAAACCGCGTCTCCTGCTCCTTGGAGCCTGCCTTGGTGAAGGAAGTATGCTGTCAATATTCTCCTCCTTCTCCTTCTGGTTATCCTCCCAATGGAATCTCCCTTAATTCTGGAACCCTCCAAACGGATAGCTGCTCTGGCCCCTGCTCTGGCCCCCCAAACCTTGCTCAAAATATATCAGAAGCTGTTCACTCCCACTCTGGAATGGCTCTATGGATGTGCAAGATAGAACATGTACTTTCTTCCTTGGTACCCACTCATATGAATCACCATGTTGCCCTGAAGTTCTATGATCATTAACAGAAAACTCCTGAGCTGGAAGACATCCATAATAGCTGTACCATGGAATTCTCTGCTCTTCAGGATACTATAAAGGCTCAAGAGAGACAGATGGGGTTTCTGGAAGAGGAATTAGTTCTGGCCTTTCAGGAAAAGAAAGAGTGGCTAGATGAGTTGGATGCTCAATGTGCTCTCCTTGACTCTCTTCAGGACCAACTAAGAAAGCACCTTGAAGATGCCTCAGCAATTAGTACCCCTTATAATCTAATGGGATTACATGGTAATGCTAAAGCTGATAGTTCTCCCTCTCATAAGATCCTTACTACATTGCCCCTTCCTGACTCCCACCACTGTCACAGAAGCAATGAAGAGGATGTATCCTTCATTGCACCTTCAGAAGGTACTCTGGAGTCTCCCTTGGAACCTGATAGCAATTCATTCATCACTCCTGATGGCTCTGAAGCAACTAAACCTCAGGCTAGTCAGAGCAAGGGAAAATTCACTGATTATTCTGGCATTGAGGAGTACAATGAGGATCACTCAAAAAACTACTAAGCAGCCAGGACAAGGAGAAATCCTTGGCTGCATTTGTGGTTTCACCTCCCTCCTCTCCCCCCATTCCTCTCCCCCCTGACAAGCCTGTACCTGACCCTGGTACTTGTTGTTCCTTTACAACAGAGCCTTCTGATGCCCCTCCACTGGTTGGCTTTGCCTCTCAATCAGAAAGGTTGGATTCTTGCACTATGAGAATGCCAGAAGATATTGTCTACTGGGTCCCCACATCCAAGTTCTTCTTGGCCATGGACCTGATACCTGGCTACTGGCAGATTTATCTCCCTCCAGATGACCCAGAGAATTGTGTCATCCTTGCCAACCAAAGGCTGTTCCAACCTATCAGGATGCCTCAGGGTCTCTCTAATGCCCCAGCTACCTTCCAACAAGCTATGGACGCTGTGATGAGGGACCTCAAGCCCTCATGTGCCCTGGTCTATCTGGATGACATTAAAGTCTTCTCTTGCATCTATAACAAACACCTGGAACCCCTGGAAGAAGTGTTCAAATGTCTGCACTGCATCAATCTGGAGTACGCCAATGGAGAGCTTTCAGTTGCTTATACACTGCGTAGTAAGAAGTTCAAGGTGCTACCTCTCTCAATTGGGGAAGCCAAGGGTATCCCAGTCTACGCCTCCTGTAATGTGACTATCCCACCTGGCACTCAGGTGATCCACAATACAGGCCTCTTGCTGACTCTACCAGCTGGCACTCATGGAGAAATCTTTGGCATCCCTAATGCCTCCAGACTAGAACCATGGATTGCACCAGGCATCCTCATGCCAAGTGAGAAGGAGGTACTCATACTCTTGGCCAACATGAGTTGTGAAGCTATGGTTGTCTCCAAACACCAACTTCTGGCTTATATACAGCTGGAAGAGCATGACTACCTGCAAGAGACCACCCCCTTTGCGGACTTCTCTGAGTTGGGTCTACCCTGTGAGCAACCACTGGTGCTATTGGTCATAAGCTGTGACTTTCTATCCGGCCTCTACAAAGAACATAAGGATCAAGCTATGGATCTCTTTGCCCAGTATAAGGATGTGTTTGCCAAGGATGATTATGACCTGGGCAAGGCTGCAGATGTTGCTCATCATATCAACACCCAAGGCATTCCACCTATCTGCTCCAGACCTATACGGCGCAGTCAAGCCAATCATGCTGTGGCTAATGAGGAGCTTCAGAAGCTATTGGGATCTGGCTTACTGGTCCCCAGTAAAAGCCCTTGAGCTTCCCCTCTCCTAATTGTCAAAAAGAAGGATGGCAGAAACTGTGTGGTGATTGACTACTGTTGACTGAATGCTGTTACCAAGAAGGATTCATATCCCCTCCCTTGTATTGACAATACCTTGGACCAACTGGGTGGCACCAAGTTCTTCAGCGCCATGGACCTTATCAGTGGGTACTGGCAGATTGACCTACCCCCTGCTGATCAAGAAAAATGTGCAATCATCACTGACCAAGGGCTATTCCAACCCACAAAGATGCCTCAAGGTCTGTCTAATGCCCCAGCTACCTTCCAACAGGCTATGGATGCAGTGATGGGCGACCTCAAGCTCACCAGTGTCTTAGTCTACCTGGATGACATTAATGTGTTCTCCCAAACCTTTAATGATCACCTACGACACTTGGAGGAAGTCTTCCAGAGGTTACTTGCAGCTAATCTCAAGCTCAAGCCACGCAAGTGCAACTTCTTCAAGGAGCACCTTGAGTTCTTGGGGTTCATCATTAGCCAAGATGGACTCCGCCCTGTACCTCTGAAGGTGGAAGCCATTGAGCAAATGCAGATCCCGGCCAATAAGCGGGATATGCAGGTCTTCCTGGGGATGATTGGGTACTACTGCCGCTTTATCCCCAACTTTGCATCACTGGGTGACTCCCTTTTTCAACTCCTCCAAGCTGATAAGGAATTCTTCTGAAGCCTAGCATGCCAATTGGCCTTCAATGCTCTTGAAGGAACACTGACTGCAGCTCCTGTGCTGGCCTACCCTGACTTTGCCAAGCTGTTTGTGGTTCATGCAGATGCTAGTCTGATGGCAATTGGGGGTGTTCTCTCCCAACTGGACTCTGACAGACTTAAACACCCTGTTGGATACTGCTCACATATGCTTAATGTTCACAAGAGGAACTACACTGTCACCAAACAAGAGTGTCTGGCTGTGATATACTCCTACCAACAATTCAGAGTCTATCTCCATGGGGTACATTTCATGGTTGTAACATACCATGCCTCCTTGCAATGGCTAAAGACCCTCAAGGACCCCAAAGGACGTCTGGCGTGTTGGGCCATTAAACTTCAGGCTTATGACTATGAGATCATTCATTGAGCTGGGGCAGCCCACCAGAATGCTGACTGTCTCTCCCACCTTCCCACTGTTGCCTTAGTATCCCCCATGGCTGACATTCTCTATGAAAAGCTTATGGAGGATCCTTCTTTGTGGGGGGAGGAGCCAGTAGAGATACAGAGAGCTCTCAAGAAGCTAACTGTTGATACCAAGGTCTCTAAGGAACAACTCCTGAAGCTTTGTGGAGACTCTTGGCTACCCTACATACGCCCATCCTTACACATGGACTCAGTGATGGCCTCTCACAAGACTACTAGCCATGGTGACATACAGAAGATGTTAGCTCTTCTACAGCAGCACTGCTTCTGGGAAGGAATGCACACTGATGCAGTGGATACACTAGCCAACTGTCATGACTGCAACATTGAGAGGCCTAAGTTTGCCAAGTTTCAACCCAGACTGATACGCCCTGGGTTTGCCTTTCACCCTGTAGCCATTGACATAGTGGGCTCCCTGCCAGCTACCAACAGTTGCAACAAGTTCATCATTGTGGTGGTTGACCATCTGACTAAATGGGTAGAAGCCAAGGCAATTCCCAACCAATCTGCACTGGTGACAGCCACGTTCATCCTGGAGAATATCATATACAAACATGGTTGCCCTCAGATCCTGCTGACAGACAATGGTACCAACTTCACCAGTTACATCATCCCCCGCCTCAACCAACTGATGGGAATTTGTGGGACACTATCCACTCCTTATCACCCACAGACAAATGGCATGGTAGAGCGCACTGATGGTAGCCTGGTCCAGATACTCTGGAAGCTCAGTCATCAACATGAGACTGAATGGGATACCTTCCTGCCTGCAACCACCTTTGCATATAACATTGGGTACCATTGGACCACTGGCAAGCCACCCTTCCAACTGCTCTTTGGTTGGCAACCAGGACTTCCCCCTTTACTATATTCCTTGGTAAAGCCCAGCCTGGCTGTGTCCCCAGAGGCGTACCTCAACAAGCTGGTTCAAACTCTTATTTGCTTGCAATCAGAGGCCTACACCGTAAACTTAAACCATAAGTTACAGGACCTAGAAAAAACTGCATCCAAACGCCCTGCCTTACCTACTTACCTGGGAGGAGACTCATTCTACTTCTTCAGCAATAGAGGATACAGCTGCAAATCCAAACTTGCCTCCCTTTGGCAAGGCCCAGTTCAAGTTATCCAGAATACTGGCACCAACTCCTACACCCTTAAGGAGCCCCATTCTGGGCAATTGATCACTAGAGTACACACTCAGTATATGTGTGCTGCTCCTAGTGACCAATAGTAAGCCCCAATGAGGACAACAACCCAAAAAAACAAAAGCCTAATTAAAAAGTTACATGGGTTGTTATCCTGTTTGCAATAGTGTTGCACCAAAGTATGAGGAATAAGAATGAAAGAACAAGGCGTTTATTGGAGACTGACAAGACCCTTCCAGTACCGCATCAACTGTTCTACCACCTGAATGACAGCCAAGAAACACAACTGGTTGCCTACAGATCCACAAAGCCGATGACCAAGGATTGGGCAACAAACCCTCACCTAACAAGACATGTGAATTTACCCCAACACTATAGCTGCTACCTAGAGACGCCAAGCCATTCTTGACCCTGTTGTCTAATTCAGTGGAGGGAAATGTTGCAGATTAAATGGATTAGATATTAAGTTGTCCATCTAGGAATCAAGCAACAGGACAATTGCGCAATTGCGCTATTGCATCCTGATTCTACTAGTAATAAAGACGTTTAAAACGCCCCAAAAACAGGTGTTTGATTTGCCTTTTGAATGTGCACAAGGCACGGGCTTTACTTCCAGGATTATAAATAGAACAACAAAGTTATTTATATCTACCTCCTTAAGGAAAGCCGCAAGGAAGCGGTTGTTCTCTCACGCGGGACTTTTAACTGTGTCAATCCAATCTCCTCCATTAGGGAAGTCCTTCTGTCTGTGCCTCCCTGTCCCTGGTGGCAATTCTCCCGCCTCACACTATATAAGTGTGATACTATCTAAATAAACAGCAGTTTTGTCTTATTATTTTCTTATATTCTTCTGTCCTTACCCAGGCTTTTACTATACCACAACAGGTATAGTATTAAGATAAAGAAGTAATAGACTAACTATTTGTAGAAATCAGCACCCAGGCTGCATATTTTACGGCACACTAGGAAAAGCCCTTTAAGCTCATATACGGCACACAACCAATCATTATCCAAGCTCTTGCCGGGCCAAAGCTAGAAATACCATATAACATTCCACCTTGTTCAGTACCCCCAAATAGTACAAGCCAGCAGTGGCCAGCTTGAAAAGGAAGAAAGACGTCTTTGAGAAACTTTTGTCCCTATCCACACCAGGAATGAAGTTGGGAACAAAGTCTGGGTAATGAAAGCAAATAAAAGCAAGCTAAAGGCCAAGAACGTGGGCCCTGTCATTATATTAAAGGTAAACAAAAAACAACACTTATCTGGTACAAGGACTTGGTAGATGTAAACAAGACAAATTATTTTGTCACAATTGATTACAATCTTGTAAAGCTCAACAGAAGCAACAATAGGCTGCACTACCTGCAAGCAAACAACAACTTTTCCAGCATGACGCCCATGCCCCTGACAATCTCCCTGATGACCTCTCTCCAGACAAGGCTGGCCTTCAGCCGAGAGGTGTTGAAACAGCAGGATTGACCTGCCAGAAATGTTCCAACTAAGCGGGTTTGTGACCTGCAATCCAAATTTTCTGTGACCTGGTCCCAAACAATGAAGTTGACTCAAATTCCCTAAAGCAACAACATAAACAAAAAATTATCTTGTTTGCTGGATAACTTGATTTGGCGCCTGACCCTTTACCAGGAACAAGCCACCTCCCTTCACAATCCAACTGAATGATCTACATAATCATGTTCCTATTAAGATGACTCACAGCAACTATATAATTCATATCTCTAAATAAAGATTATTTTCTAGTTTCAAATAGTTTCCCCTTTTTAACTCTTCTAAAACAGCACAGTTACAACAGAATGTTGTCTCCTTTCTTTAAGTCACTTATGATGACCATGGTGCCTGTCTTTCTGTTGCAATGGACCACAACTCCAGGTATTTGGGATATAATTTCTTTGGCTGCTCAACACTCTGTACCCAATCATGACCTAATCTCAAATCCCTTTTTTCATCTGACCCAGGTTCTCACCACCC
Source organism: Entomophthora muscae (assembly GCA_014839935.2). Lineage (NCBI taxonomy): Eukaryota > Fungi > Entomophthoromycota > Entomophthoromycetes > Entomophthorales > Entomophthoraceae > Entomophthora > Entomophthora muscae. The sequence goes on along the minus strand of QTSX02000043.1, from coordinate 16,035 downwards.
TCAATACATTTGTCAAGTTGGCTTGGATAAGTCTCTATCCCAAGGACCTCCCAACTTTCCAGGAGCCAGGCATTGATGAATCCCCTTTCACAGCTTATAACAACACCAAACTCATGTCAGTTTCAAACCACTCTCTCCCCTCCTTGCAGCAATCTCTTTCTATGGATCCAGATTCCCATCTCACCCGGAATTTTTCTCTGTGATTTCTGTCTGGTGACTTAGTTATGGGCTTAAATGCCTATTTTCCTCTCTTGTCCCAGCCTGCCTCTCCCTGGAGGCCTTTTAGGGCATTCATTCTAGTCCTGTGCTGGACAGCATCCTGTTGGATGGTTCTGCCAGGATGGGAGCCAGACTTTGTTGGTCTAGCCCCCCTCTCTCACATTAAGGATAAAAACTGTTTTTAAACAGTTAAAATAGGATTTTTAAAGACTAAGCAAAAAAATGAGCCATAAAATGAATATGAAATCATTAATCAAAAAAATGGTTGACACCTAGCAGCCAATCACTTAGGGGGCAACTCCCAAGCCTCCAGAATACCGTAAATCTAAGCCTGAAAGACCATGCAGGTACTCAAATCCAAACTTTAAAAGAAGCAAGCAGATCTCAAACCCACAGTTCCTTTTTACTTGAAGGCTTCTGTGATAGAAATTGCGGGATAGTAAGAAGCTGTCTCTAAGTGGTGGGGAATTACCACCCAAATCCACATAGAGTTAATGATTAACCACCAATGCAGCTTCAGATACTGTTTTGTAAAATTTCCAAATGAGATACTAGGATTAAGTAAAATAATTAATCCCAACCAAAGTAGCCCCAGAATAATAGCCTGAGAAAGCATCAGAGAATCTTCAGAATAAAATTCAGGAAATTGAGATACAATACAATTTTCAGGCACAAGGACAGGGGGAACAACTCCAAGATTTGCAGGCATGTAATTAACATTGGAGGTACCAACAACAAAGTTCCAACTGCAGGGCCCCATCTTCCAGTAATGATCCGACTGAGAATAAGATTAAAGGGAATGTAGCACAACAATCCAACTACAGGATGCATTTTTTAAAAAGTAAATTAGACCAATAGATATTTGATTTTTATTAAGTAAATTTTTGGGAGGAATCAACCCTTAGAGTTGAAACAGTGAAAATTATACAATATATGTTACAAAAGTAACAATTTCAAGGCCCCAGGCGGGAATCAAATCTGCTCCTAGCCACCAGGTGGGGCTAGCAGGTGGGGAGATTTGCCCGCACCTGGATTTTTGCTTTTCAAAGCAAATCCAGGTGCAGGAACCATTCCCACCCTGGCAGTAGCTGTGAGGCTCATTCTAGGCCCCAAAAGCTACGCTCAAGCCTTGGTGGGTTTGACTGGGCCTGGGCAGGCTATTTTTAGCTGCCCAGTAAACCCAGTTTAAGCCCACCCTCCATTAAGTAATTTGGGGTCCCCAATTGGGGACCCCTTTTTTAATCAAGTTCCTTGGCCTCAAGAAAGCCTGTCAAGCCAGTCCAAAAAAGGTGATTAAATTGGGAAAACCCCATAACCCCAGAAGCCAAACCTGCTAGAACCAATGGCCAGCCAAGCCAAGATGGACTACTAAAAAGCCAAACAACTTTTACTGAAAACCCCCAAAATGACCATGAAGCAGCCAACCAAACAGCAGAACCTGATATGGCAAGCCTTGCCACACAGATAGCACCAGAAAAATGCCCAGAGGCACTTGAATGTGATTAAGTATATAAATCAGAAGCACCTGAAAAAGTTCTGTATTGTCATCCTTACCAAATAAAGTTGTTATGAACCTTTGGTTCACCAATCTATTCCCTTACCTATTTTTGATACTCTTTCATCTGCATACACCCAAGCGTCAGTACCCACCCACTGGGATAAATAGCCAGACTCCAGTTGACAAAACTGAAGCCTTTGACTACTACCGTCCACTCAACACTCCATTTGGCCCTGTGCATTTCACTGAGTATTACCAAGTCCTGATCATAACCCCTGGACATTGGAAGACTTGTGGTGGTACACCTGCCCAAACACACCCAAAAAACCCTACCAAATTGTCCGTGACGGCAAATCAATCACCATCTACTCTTTGATCTTCAACGGGAAGTACAACAATCCTGTCACCTACCTGGTCCCCATGGAACCGCCCCTGACACCTGAACCAACCATCTCAACCCCCCACTTCTGATGCCACTGGCCAAAGTAGTCAATTTCTGGGAGTGCTTTACCTGGCGCTCACAGGATTGATTGACTCTGCCTTGCCAGAAGCTGGGCCTTGGTCTGTGGCTGGGAAGGCCCTTTCCTACCTGGTAAAGTTAGGTCCCATCATCTGGTGGGCCATGCCAGTACCTGCTTTGACTCCTCCCTCACCTACTAGAGCCCCAAGGTACTCTTGGTATCCTGACAATATATATCAAAAATTGACTAAGCAATACCACCTGGATCCTGAGCTCCTATTCCTTCCACATTGTCAAGTAAGTATCTGGTCCAGGTTGCAAAGAACCCTTGGGTGACCAACTTCTGACGACCATGCTGATTAGCAAGCCCATATTGGGTGACCCTTAAATTACGTCAATTTATCAACGTCAATTTGCAAGGAGGAATTGGTTTCAGTTGGCAGACTGAAGCAGCTGTAACCCATTTATGATTGACCAATTTGATTTAAATCTGTTAATTTGGTCAATTTTGGTAAAGATTTTCTGGCTTTTTGAGCCTTTCTACTTGGCCAAATAATTCCCAGCATAATGAAACCTACTGTGACAGCTGCAGCCTGTTTTAGGCCTGCAAGGCATTGTTACACCTCAATGATTCCCAACATGATTACATATTAAGCTTGGCACCCATCATTAAATTCCCTCATCTGTACTTAAACTGATATTTTTGATTGAGAGCAATTATTCAACAACTTCTTTCCAATCTTCTATACTCAATAAATCTATATTTTCTCTCAGATTGATAGATGCTTATTGTCTTTAGAACATTATGAATCCACCTTTCTTGGTGTTTTTTTCTGCTTGGAATATTCCTGACATGTCTTGCCAATGAAGAAATTCTGCCTCCAACTCCTACTGAGAAGTATGAGGACTCAATTTGATACCAATCTGGTCCCCAACACTGCCACATGCCCTATGCTGAGACAGCTCATATCCCTCTGTTGCAACATCTTCAATTACTCCCTCTTGGGGAATTAACGCCCCAAGTAAATCACCAAACAGCTCACCAAAGGATTCACTGTCCAGTCAATAAACTGGTGGCACCATTATTAGTTAACCATCTATGACAGGGATCACTCAATCCAGGTCCTAAATGGAACACAACTTGATTAAGCCTCGTGATCAAGAGGAACATTACTCAGATAAGCCCTGTGACCTCCATGACGTACATGGACGGCATGTGGCTTGTCATGATACTATATATTAGCCTATATTCATATTCAATAAAGTATCATTCTCTTCTTAAATCTTTTCCTTATTTCGTTTATTATACTTCCCATAAGTATAAACTTGACACCTTCTATTGTTCACCCTCATGCTTATTGATATGTATTTGCCTAAACCTCTGCCTACTATCTGCTGTACCAATTTAATTCCTTCTTGGGAAGATTATGAGTTGTTGGTCAGTTAGTTCATATTTTGATGATGGGAATTCAGGTAGGATCAGTTTCATGGCCTGCCATGACATGATAGCTTTAAAAATTCACGTTTTAAAAGCTTGGATCAATAAAGCTACCTCTTGCTGTCAGAAAGCCACCTTGATGATCTCTTTAGGTACCCTAGATCAAAAGTTATGGCAATTTAAAGAGCCAAGTTCAAAAACCCTGTCAACATGTCCCAAAATGGTTGTGGGATTGAATTTCAAATCAAGACAAGCAACAATTAGTAATCAGGCAAATCCAATCATATCCCAGCTTTCAGTAATCAGTTTTGGGCGTTCTTACACTTGAATAAAAGCCCTGGATGAGGATAATACCGCCAAAGTATTTTTAGATAACCAGCTAAGGCAGAGCGTGAAGTTCAAATCTGGCCAAATAAATATGATTAGAATTAGTCAGATGATGTCTCAAACTTTTGGCATGACCCCCCAGATAGAGAGACAAGAACCTTCAGGAATAATCTGAAAGAATCTCAAAGACCAATGCAAATGGTATAAAAAGAACCTAGTTCTCTTTTTTCCCATTATGATCACTCTTGGTCTGAATAATAAATAAAGGACTTCTCTTAGGCTATAGTTTAAATGGATCATAGTTGAGAGCCCTTGGGCCCTGAAAATCAGCCTTAGTTAAATTCAATCTTGAGGCCCTCATTTACTCAGTTGGGGATCACCCCCCCCAACAATTGGATTCCTGAAAATCATGGATGGTGAAGGCAAGGACATTGGGCCACAGCATGTCAATCACACACTGCAAGTATCCAGAGACAGAGTTGACCAAGAATCTGGTTACTCCGCATTTGAGTTCATGTATAGATATAGGCCGGAAATAGCCACCTGCAATAACCAACCCTGTGGTGAAATTCCCAAAGTAAATTCACCCACAGAGACACAGAACCCTGTACTCAAAAGTATCAGGCTCAAAGCCAAGTTGACAGCCACTAAAAGAATGCCCCAACAAAGAGTCCCATCTAAAGAGAAACTGCTTGCCCATGGCACTCCAGTCTGAGTATTTACTGGGAACTACAAGAAGCTAGACTCAGTAAATAGGGGACCAGGAAGAGTTATTAAACACTGCCTGGAACACAACATATGCCTTGTGGAACTCTGAAGTGGCAAAGAGACTGACATCAAGAAGTATTGTATAGTACACCTCTGCCCAAGAAAAGGATACCCTCCCAGCACCCTAGCACTCACTGCCAGTCAGCTACAGCACCATTGGACAACAGCTGTCAATATAAGACTTCTCTCTGATGTCCCTGCTATGGTGGACTAACTTCTTGATAAGAGAGTGTGTTGAGGGAGCTGGTTTGACCCCTCTGATCTTCTATATTGATGGTCATTGTCCTCCCCCTTGCCAAGATGGTTGCTCAGTCATATGATAATTAGCCACACTACTCTTCCCACTTGTAATTGTTTCTTGGACATTAGTGGGAGCGAGCCACAGTATCTTTAGCTTAAAAGCTAAGCCTACTGTTCAGTAAAAATATTCTTCTCTGATTTATTTCTTGCTTTCCCTCTGTAGGTTGTCTTATCATCAATATCGTCAAAAACTGAGCATAAACAACGATTACAGTAGAAGTCAATTGATCCTATTGACGCTTTGTGTCACAAGGCTGGCAAGTATGTTCTATAAGCTTGGAGGTTTACATGGTGGAATTTATAGATAGGATGAACCAGGATATCATGTAGCATATCAGAGGCAAAAATCGTGATTTTTTTCTATCAAATTGTTCACATTTTTATTAAGGGGCAGGATCTCAAATGGTAAAAGGGTGCAGGCGCTGCTATTGGTATTTTTATTGACTGAAAAGGAACGCGAAGCTTCATAGGGGTTGAGCAGTTATGGGGGATGCCTTGTCAGACGCTATTAAAAGTGACGTGCTTAAAGGCTGCGTTGAGCAAGTGGAGGTCTGAAAAATCTAAATCGGTCGACACTTTCTTCAAGGTGGGCGAGCGCATTACGACATCAACGATTACTTCGAAGGACAAGTGGATAGCTTCGAAGATGACTAGGTTGTGGAAGAAGCAGACGGGTGCTTTTATAGTGTTGGTGTTGGTTGGACAAGAAATTGAGAGGGCTTGGAGGGAAGGGAAGTAATTGGCGGTCCAATAGATGAAGGCACTGAGGTCGCCAGTCTGACATTTCAATTTAATAAAGGCAGTTGAGAAAAATATGTTGGGTAGAGAAATCTTGTGTAGGTGGTCTATAGCTACGTAGAGCCTTTGGCTTGAAGGGATGTAGTGTAAGAATTTATGTAATGCTTCATTGTCAGTAGGCTTGAAGGTAATGTCAAACAAATGGAAGAGGGGGTCAGGCCCTGGACTGACGACACCATCAACCACTTTGTTAATAAAGTTAATCATCATCAGGAGATGAAACCACATGCACTCGTGCTGACGACTTCTTATTGCCAAGGTATCAATGGAGGAATGCTCAAACCAAACATCAACAACAGAAGAGTTACTATTGATTACAGTTTGGATGCGATGGAAAGTTCGAGTTACACAGTTATAGAACAGGAGAAGCTCCAAGCCACTTGGGGAACGGTATGTAAGATCAAGGGATCTGACATTGGTAAAACTTTTAAAGATCAGTTTAGTATCTTCCTGTGATACAACCCCAAGCTCGACAGAGCGTATTGAAGGACAGTGAAGTTTCTTGAGGATGGGCTTTAAATCATCTTTATGAATATTTTCAATTACTAAACTGTCCAATGAGTCCAAAAACGAAGTTAATTTGTCAGACATCATTTCTAATGCTTTTAAGCTTATTGTAAGCTTTTTCAAGAGAGGCCAAGAGACACTGGGATCTAAATATTCCACTAAGGTTGCTTCATCGAGTTCCATCGAAGCAAATTCCTCATCTGGTGACGGCCCACCCGAGTAAAATAGGACCCGAAGCCCTTCCTCGGCTTCACGCACACAAATATGTCTAACAATCTGATTCATATTGATCGGTGCTGAAACCGAGTACATGAACCATAGAATTTTGCCCTTAAAAAATAAACGGCCGAGTTTTGTTGGGTCTAAAACCTCTTTGGATCGGTTTATGGGTACAACCAGCATATCATTTCCCATCCGCATGGTAGCGATGTTCTTTTGGCCATGGAAGTACTTCATTACCGCTTTCTGTTTTTCCGCGAGATCCATACTGAATTTTTTTGAAAACAAAATTCCGGTTGTATGATCGGCGTAATCTGTACGTTACTCTTGGTATATAGTAGTGCTCAACTTTATGAGCCTGGCTGGTGGCGATACCTTCTATAGAAGCTACACCATGTTAATAAAAAAAGTTAAGTATAAAGATTTTAAAATTGGTATAAAATGTATGTACAACTATTATCCTTGATTATACCTATATTATGAAAATATACCTTGAAGATTTTGCTACTAGCAAGAGAGCAGATTGTCAAAAAAAGTTCCAGGATCCAGAGATTTATTTACAAGCTTGTAAATCCAATTTCAAGATTTTATTTTCAGCAAACTAAATTGACCAGCAATTGGACGAATCAGCAATGGCAAATTTATGCAGAGCGACTTGAATAATTTTAGCATCAACAAATCAACTCCTTTACGCCATCCAAGAAGGGTAGGTCCAAATCGGGAACTTCAACCAATTTACTGCCATTTAACTCCAGAACCAAAATTTTATGATCCAGTCCCACACCCAAGAATTTATTTTACATTAGCCGAATACAGGGCTGCTTTGGCCCAATTTTGGCTCTGAACAACATGATTTAAAATATTATTTAGACTATCAATATATTAATATAATGCTGTTTTGGCAGCAGGGATCCAGAGCCAAAATCTACTCAGAGCTGGGCCAGATCATCCCTTATATGACATCAATAACTTGAATATGGGCTGTAACTTGGTATTTTAAATCTTACCTTTTTCATTTGCCCATATTGGTTCCTAATCTAAATAAAGCTACAGCAACAAATTCAAAACAGCCTTTGAATGAATCATTCTTTACCATTTCAAAAAGCTTGAAGATACTTTTATCATCAATATCAAAGTTAGTCAGTTGGCTGAGATTAAATTGTTTAAATTTAAGTAAGTGCTCAATTCACTGGAAAAATTTGTTAACACTAATTAATAGGCTCTCCCAAATCAGTTTACAAGGGCCAAGCTTATTACTACTAATGTCTAGTTGTAACCATTGGCTTCAGTATCTTCCAAAATCGCCTGTTCAATATCATCAATTCTTCTAGCTTCAGAATCATTTGGAATATTATAAAAGCTCTCTCAATTTATTTTTTAGCCTTGGATATACTTCCCAGTACTATTATTTCTTCAATAACCTTGTTTCTTATAAAGTAGTACACTTTTGGTATTGGTAACAGCTTTATAAAAAATATCTAACACATATTAACTAGCAATGAAAGTACTCTCTTAACATGGTGAAGTCTCTTTAAAATTCAGAGGTATTGAGATACTGGATTTTTGGTATTTTGGGATATTGATTAATTAACATATTTAACCAATAATTGCAAAGCTTAGATATGTGGCCTTAAAACAAGTTCAACAAAAAATGGGGGCAACCAGGCTGCAGGATCAATGGCCAAATCATATCCTGGCATTAACAAAAATCCTGTTCCTGTCAAAACAGTGGGATTGACTCCTGGAAAATTTCCTCGTAAGAGACCCTGTGCCAGTCAAACTGGCTTTCCCATAACTTGAAGCCAAATGCAGAAGTCAACTCAAATTTTCAAATAAAGTAACAAGAACCAGTAAAAATCTCCACTTGGAGAAGCTTGATTTGGGGCTTGCCTCATTATAAGGATCAAGCCACCCCTGTCTAATCCAATTGATTGATTGTAACAATCATGTTTCACTTGAAAATTATTCCCTCAAACTATATAAGTCATGTATCTCAATAAAGATAATCATCTAGTCTCCAAATGTTTCCCTTGTAAATTGCTGATATAGCACAGTTGAAAAATTGATAGCCCAGGTAGGCTTTCCATCCTATCTTTCTTTTTCAAAAATTTCTTCTGTTATCTGTACCTGCTGCAATCAATAAATATACAAAAGAGTTATGTCTAGGCCCTGCTTAGATTGGACACCCTACACTTAGGAACTTAAATATCTTAAGAATACATCCTTTACCAAAATATGATAATTCCAGGTCCTGCCTTCAATGCCTTGTCAGCTCAAGAGTTCTTCCAGGCATCTTTGTTAACATCTTGAGTCAATTATGAAAAATCATTCCTGCACATGTGGCCTAGCAACTCCACAGTGCTGCCTTGGAGCTGTTTGCAGGAGCCAACAGCAACATCACAACAGCATGAATCCAGTCTGCACAGAATAAGCTGGCACAGATGGGGTTCTCATCACGCTTTTGGATTGAGAAAATCTTTATCTGCCTGACCCATGACACAGGCACCTGATACAACAAGTGTCACAAATATCATACCAAGAAGGGTTGGGATACCTTCAAGAAGGACTTTTTGACCAGGTTTTTGATGAAGAACACTGCAGTCATGATTATCTACCAAGTGAAGGACTTATTGCAAACTGGTACTGTGAAAGAGTTAACAAGAGCCTACAAAGAGTTGCACCTACACACTTTCTCCAAGATGGCCTTTGATAACCCTGCCACCCACCTCATGTAATACAATACACTCACACCTCATGTAATGAGACACGTCAACTTGGATCAAGTGACTAATCTCCAAAGTTTTTATCATGAAGTGAGAAAGGTGTAACAGACCTCTAATGTGCCCCACAAGGCGCAGACTGGGAAGAGAGAGACCCAAAGACTCCAATTCCCCAGGTTGTCTAGTTTCCCTCCACCTAACAACAATAGCAACAACAAGCCTCAAACACCCAATATTCATCACAACAGAAATAATGGTCAGTCTAACTGTATACACTTCAGAATTATGGCCACTCAAGACAAACAGGATGAGAAATAAGCTTGGGGAGAACAATAAGCAAGCCAAGATATTTACAATAGCTTTCAGCATCACCCAATGATGAATATTGACCTGAGGGCGTTGACCAATGCCCAATGATCCAGGTGCTATTGAGCGACCTGGTGCTTGTAATGGTGGAGCTGCCGCAAAATTCTGAAGTGTTCATGAAATGGGGGCTGAAATATAAAATGCTCAAAGGGTTGAGAGTGAGTAAAAATTGTAAAGTTAAACTGCCCAGGAAAAAATCTCTAAGCAAAGACATTGGCAAAGTACAGCCTAAAGAAAACAAAGCAGAAAACAGGAAGATTAGAGGTTGGGAACGGCCACTGAATTTTGTAAGTAGAGAAGCTCGCAAATTGGTTCAACATTTCTCTCAATTTTGAGATCAGCAGCGTCAAAGAACAGAGCAGAGGCCGCAGACACCGCAAAATTGACACTGCACCCTGCAAGATATCTCACATGCATGTACGCGAGGAGAAGCTCCATATTCTGTGAAATCTGTAAAACTTAAAACTGTAACAATAGTGGTAAGTTATGATGTTTTTGGACTATTGTAGTAGTTCTGGTAGATTTTCAAATGATATTGGGTTTAGGAATCATGCTGACGTGGTAGGGGGATTTTTAGTCACCAGGCTTCAGGATTGGCCAAAAATTGTGTGGCATCATAAATCAATTTTTGGGCCAAAAAACACCAAATCACCAGTTTTTTTGGGTGCCTTAAACAGCAGGTTTTTAGGCCCTGTTTGGAGGTGCACCTGCTTGGCCACTACCCATTTCCTGTCAATAGCTTGATTTAGGTCTGTGTAGGTTTTTATTGGCATCTTCTTGCTAGCAGCTCCTTTCTGTTGAGTTTTCTTGGGGCAAACAATGCCTGCCAAGATGTCTTTATCTATGACAAGATCCACACAATGTGTTTCACAGTGACCTGTCCCTGATGCAAATCTGGTACAGTATCAAGCCTGAATCCCCAACTATTTCAAGAAAATACCTAAGGCCTCACCTTCCAGCACCTCAGAGAGATATTGTAACATCTATGGCTACTCTAACTTGGGGAAGTGATTCCCTGAGTGATCCCCTCATTGATTGTTGAGCCAGTGACACTCTTATCAGCTGCAAATCATATATGGGAAACAAACCTTTTGAGTCCTATATAGAACTTTACCTGAAAAAAGTCTCATGACTACCATGACAAACATGGACAGTATGTGGCTTCCTGTGATACTGTCATGGCCGGGTGTAGCATTGAACCAAGGAGGCTGAGAAGGAGTCCACCCAGCGGGATATCTAGACACCAAGGCCCAATACAGGAAGAGCAGGGAGAGGGATAGGTACAGCATCCTGGCTGCTAGGGGGCAATAGGCTCCTAGGTGAGGTACTACAACTTTGGCTAGACTAAGGACAGTCAGGATGATCATCCCATATCTGCTGTGGTCATATGGAATGACTTCAGCAGAAGGTTGTGGGGTTGGAGGAGGAGTGGGAGGGTTGAAGCTGCTGGTCTGTCCAGGGCTGGGCCCTGGTTGGTAGTCCATGGCTAAGGGTTCTACAGTTTCTACTAGTGGTGAAGCTGGTGACTGAATTGATTGGTAAGGGATTATCCAAGGTGATAATAGTATATGGGGTATTAAGGCAAAGACTACTCTGTGGACCATACACTTTATTAAACGTTGTCTGCATCTGTCTTAATTGGAGGGAAATGGTTCTTATACCATTCATCTGGTCCACTGGAAGCAACTACTGGCAGCTCCTTGATGGACTCCAGTAGTCCAACCTTTGGGCACAGGTACTTTGGGAATGGGGAAGGCATTCTTAGGAACAGGGGATAAGGTTCCAAGAATTTTGGACTGGGTAGATGGGAAGTTCTCTGGGCTTGGGTTGTGGGATTGGCTGCTTAATTCATGACTGGGGGAAGTTCTGGGGTTTGGGTTTGGCTCATCTGGTTTCATCTGGGGATTGCTGGCAACTGATTGGTGGCTAATTATATCCTGCTCAATTATTTGGGGCTGGGGCTGCTTGGCAATATGGGCCTGCTTCTGGGCAGGGGAATTGTTAATTGCTGGTGAATATTCTGGGTTGAGTGGCTGCTCATCAGATCTTGGCCCAATGAAATGGTTGGGAGCTGCAGGCATTGTGAGGGTTTCAAAGGCTTGAGGATCTTCTTTAACAGGGTTTGTTTGATTGGTTGGGGGAACTGGGGCATCTTCCATCAGATGATTTTTCATTACATCAGTGGGGGAGGTGGCATGAAACTTGGGTTGGGCTGCAGGGTGGCATGTGGATTAGGACTGGAAGATGGGACTGGAACAGGAGCTCTAATTAATTTGGGACTGGTTGGTTGATTTTGGGTTGTAAATGATTCAATTTCTAAGTTGTTCAACAGATCCAGTTGATACTGGATCTGCTGAATAACCCAGCAATAATCATTGATTAATTGTAGGGAGCCACCCAGCTCATTTGTAGCCTTGGAGCTGGTGGCTCTGCTACCGTTGGGGGCCGCTAGCCCCCCTGGGCCAGTTTGCAAACTGGCCCTGGTGATTTTTGAAGTTTCTGTTGTGTTGATAATGTTTAAGCCAATCTCTCTTTTGAGAGTCAGCTTGCACCCGCCCTGGTGGTTTGTGGGCGGTTCAAATCCCCCAGCGGGTTTGCGCGGTCTCCCGCGTTTTTGCTTTTCTGTAAAGATTGCGGGTTCAATCCCCGGGTTTGAGATTACAATTTTTGTGGCCCTTACATCATCCCCCTCCAAGGGGACAGCTACATGCTGGCCCTTAATCCTTTCCTGGTACTTTTTGACTAACGTAGGGCAGTGTTCTAAGTGGGACTGGGGCTCCCAGGTGGCATGCTCTAAGGGGTAACCTTTCCATTTTACCAGGTACTGGGTCTTGCTTTGGACTTGGCAGTGTTGGAGGATGGTCTCTACTTTGTGTTCTTGGTGTTCTCCTACTTGGACAGGTGGAGGAGCAGACTTGATTACTTGGTGAGGGAGGGATTCACCAATTTTGAGAGACAACAGGGAGCGGTGAAAGACATCATGGATCTTCCAGCCTTCGGGCAACTCCAAGCGGTAGGCTACAATCCCAATCCTCTCCGTGACTTTGTGGGGGCCTGTTCTTTGGTGGGCCAACTTGGCGCTGGGTACTTTGAGGCGGATGTGCCATGCGTCTAAGTAAACCTGATCTCCTACTTTGATTTCTGGGCCAGGTTTCCTTTTACTGTCAGCAAAGTCCTTGTAGGTTTTTACAGCCTTTGTAAGGTTTTCTATGCAGTCACAGTGTGCTTGATGGATTGTGTTGACCCAATTCCGTCCATGGGGGTTATGGGCCTCCTCTAACCCCAAGTGATCCCACGTGGGGTTGTAGCCTTAGTTGGCAAAGAATGGAAACATGCCTGTAGACGCGTGGTGTTGGCTGTTGTAAGCAAACTGGGCCATAGGCAAGAGTTCTGACCAATCATCCTGTTCATATTTTAAAAAACATCTTAATTATTGTTCCAGGACCTGGTTAACCCGCTCTGTTTGGCCATTGCTTTGCGGGTGGAAGGCAGTAGAAAGTGAGCATTTGATTCCCAAGTCTTAGAGTACTTGAGTCCAGAAGCTGGAGGTAAACTGGGGTCCGCGGTCTGACACTATCTCTTGGGGTAGTCTGTGGTGAAGGAAAACATTCTTGAGGAACAGGTTGGCAGTTTCTTGGGCAGTGACTTGTATGGCGGTTGGGATAAAATGTGCCATTTTTGTGAAACAGTCAACAGTGACTAGTATGGCGTTGAATCCTTTAGAGGGCGGGAGCTCCACAATGTAATCTAAAGAGACTGACTGCCAAGGGCCTTTGGCTATCTCTAAAGGCTGAAGGAGTCCTTCCGGCAGTCCTCGTTTGGGCTTGGTCCTGCTGCAGGTTTTGCATCCCTGGAGATAGGCTACAATATTGTTCTTCAGTCCAGGCCAGTTGTATGATCTTCTGATTCCTTGGAGCATCTTGTTTTGTCCTGAATGTCCCGCCATGGGTGTGCTGTGGTATTCTTGAAGGATTCTGGCCCTGAAGGGCCCTGCTGGAGCTTAAAGCCCAGTGCTTAGGCATACTGCCATTCCTTTTAGGGAGTATCCTTGGGCATAGTAGCGGCTATTCAGGTTGTTGACTAGGTCTTGGTAGATGGGTTGGCAGTGGGGATCATTACTCTGGGTGGTCACTATCTTGTCCTTGAGACTAGCAATTTGAAGCATGCATAATAGCGGGGCCAGCAGGTGTTGGGATAAGAGGGCTTTGGTGTTGTATTGTCTGATATTGTCTGGAGTGGGGGTGAGGTCAGGTCTTCTACTGAGGGCGTCTGGGGCGTGGTTGACCTTTCCTGGCTTGTATGAGATTTCTAGATCATAGTCAGCCAGGAACAGGGCCCATCTGGCCTGTCTTTGGTTCAGTTGATGGGGTGTGAAGAAGTAGGCAAGATTCTTGTGATCGGTCATCACTTTTACTGGGTGCTCAGCGCCGCACAGATATTGTTGCCAGTGAGCAAGGGATTGGATGATTGCCAACATTTTTTATTGTAGATTGGGTAGTTACACTCAGCAGGGGTAAACTTCTTGGAGTAGTAAGCTACCAGGTGTAGCTTACCATCCATCCCCTCCTGAAGAAGGACCCCCCCATTGCAAAATTGGATACATCAGTTTCCACAGTAAAGGGAAGAGAAAAATTTGGCATGACAAGGACAGGCGCCAAGACAAAAGCATTCTTGAGCTGGGAGAAGGCTGACTTGGTTTCTTTAGACCAAGAGAACAGGTGCTTATCTGAAGTGAGTTTTGTCAGGGGCAGGGCAATTATGGAGAAATCCTGGATGAATTCCCTGCAAAAGTTTGCCAACCCTAGGAAGCTATGGACATCTTTGCAACAGGTGGGGGTTGGCCAATCAACTATTGCTGAGATCTTGTCTGGTGACATGGCAAACCCTCCTTTCTTGACAATATACCCAAGAAATTCCACCTCTGTTTGGAAGAATTCACACTTGGATTTTTTTACAAAGAGGTTATGGTCTGAGAAGCGCTGGAACACCATCTCCAGATGTTTCAAGTGCTCTTCATGACTTCTGCTGTAAATCAGGATATTTTCCAAATATGCCACACAAAAGGAATCCCTGTAACCTGCTAGGACTGTGTTGATCATGATCTGGAATGTGCTTGGTGTGTTGCACAAACCAAAAGGCATCACTAAGTATTCAAAGAGTCCTTTCTGGTTTTGAATGTGGTTTTCCATTCATCTCCTGCCTTAATTCTTATCTGGTTGAAGGCGTCCTTGAGGTCTACTTTAGAGAATACAGTAGCACCTGAAAGTTGGTCGCTCAGATTGTTGGCATTGGGGATTGGGTACCAATTCTTGATGGTGATGTTATTTAGATTCTGGAAGTTTACACAAGGGCGGAGGTCTTTGCCTTTCTTAGCCACAAACAGCATTGGCAATGAGCAGGGGGGATTTGAACACTTGGATATAACTCTTCTTAAGCATAGTGGCAATATACTCCTTTAGAGCTTTCTTTTCTGTTTGGTTACAACCGTAGACGGGGCCGTGAGAAGGCTGAGTTCCCGGAATCAAGTCAATGGTGTGGTCAAAAGGGCCGTGATCTGGAAAACAGGTTGAGTCTTCCTCATTGAAGACCTTGGCCCATTTTTGCAATTAGGGGGTATTATTCTTTTGCAGGCATTCATGACCATGGTGACTAGGGACTCATATGGTGGAGCGTCTTTGGATGAGTGCCGGAAAAGGATTGCAACTTGACTCTCTCCTAAGGTCATATGTACCTTGTTATGGTCGTAATCTAGGTTTAACTTGTGCTCTTCCCACCATGGGAAGCCCAAGATGATGGGTCTGGGTGTGTTCTTCATGAACATTAACTTGGTCTGGGTGCAGATACCCCCTATCTCCAGGTTCACAAGAGTGGTACATTCTGAGGCAGTATCCATGGAGCTGTTGCCCATGGTAACTGCTGTGGATGAAGTGGAGGTGGGTAGAGCTAGTTGTTGTGCTAAACAGGGATCTATGAAGTTCTAGCTAGCACCAGTGTCAAGCATGGCTTCAACGGTATAACACTTTTCTCCATTAAAGATTTTTTACTGGATAGCAGGATAATATTGACCAGAAGTGTTTATTGTGGTGGCGTTGGCACTGTTTCCATTTGTTTTGCGGGAAATTTGGCGTGACAAGTGCCCAGGGAGGTGGAAAAAGTAACACAAGCACTCTGTGACGTGTTGCTGGGCTTCTTCAGGGGACATCTGGGGCTGAGGGCGAGGATTGGCTATCGTGGTGTGGGGAAACACCTCATGGTTCATATCTAGTCCTCTTGCTAGCTCAATTATCTTGGCCAGAGGTAGGATAAGTGAATGATGTCTCATCAGTCCTTGGAGGTAGGGGCGGAGTCCACGTTGAAAGTATAGGGCACATAGTTTGTTGTCTACTCCAGAGGCCTCTCTCAAGCTTTGGAAATG